>DF239149.1:213855-243855 GCA_000507305.1 Breviolum minutum Mf 1.05b.01
CTCATTCTCCTCATCATCCTCCCCATCCTCATCATCATCCTCCTGCTCATTCTCCTCATCATCCTCCCCATCCGCATCATCCTCCTCCTTATTCTCCGCATCATCCTCACCATCCTGGGCTTCTTGAGGTACTCCCTTTACTTTTCCCAGCTTTCGTTCACCCCGCTGCACTCAAGTTAACATGACTTTGTTCTAAGGTATTCTACGCAGCACCTCAAACAGCAGAAAGTGGTGCAAAGGAGCTACCCTCCAGGGAACTAACAATATCCCACCTTTCTGAAAAGGAACATCATTTTCCCAACTGCCTTTCCGGATGGGATATGTTAATTCCCACAAAAAAAACTTGTTTTTTTTTCAAATGAAGTTTTGTATTGCATGGTTTTTTTGCATGCATTCCTGTTTTTTTTTGGCAATTTGACCTCCGAAAAACAGCTCAAGGCTTTCGGAGCCTGGGCAGAAAGACACGTCTTTCTCCAGGTCGGGCGGGCGTCTTGGGAGAAGGTGTTGCCTTGAATGATTGCTGAATTGCCAGTTTTTTTTTTTTTACCTTTTCTTGGATTTAGGATTTATGTGAATTTTATTGATTTGCCTCAAAGACCTTTATATAACGTATTTTTTTTGAAGGATATACAATTTTTGCTAATGGTATAGATAGGTATATATATATATATAAATGCTTACATAAATGCAACCCCGCGGACCCGCTTTTTCAGACAGATTCTTGGTCTCCTTGTGTGCTTGAACCTCCTGCCGTGGTAGCCTTTTTCGCTTTCTCGTGTATCGGCGACTCCGGAAGTTCAGTACTTTTCCACTGCATGTCATGAGCGACCCTCTTCCAAGACGCTCCTGCGTAGCCCCTGTTCTTTCCACGCAAAATGACCTTGTAAATGCAACCACCATGAAATTCAGAGCCATCGAAAAAAGAACAAAGAAAAATGTCTAGCTTAAAAGATGATATGAGGAAAGTGGCAATCCTTTTTGAAAGCAATGCTCTTACCTTTCAAGGACAAAAGCCCCGTTCAACAGCCTGAAACTGAAGTCGGAGCACCATTTAAAATTTAAAGCATCAAATTCCTTCCCTATTTTGTTGAAAGTGTTTGCAGTTCGTTTTTTGAATTTCTTAATGGCCACATTAAGTTTCAATTTTTTGAGATCTGCAGTGGTCAAAAAATTTCCCACATATTCTCGTTTGGTGGGCTGGCAGATTTTAAGGATGCATGATACGTCTGGGGTGCACCTGCGAATCTCCCTCGTGGCATGCCAAGGTGTACACATTCTAGTCAGAGTGCAGGATAAAGTTTTGTAATTCTTTCAATACACAAATATTAATGACAATATAATCAAATATAATCAATTATATACCGTTTTATCATTTATAGACACCATTCATAGTCCACTTTATCTTATCATACCATCTTTACCCCAACTGAAACAATGCCGTGATCTTTTGCGCAGTTTTAGAGGCAAGAGCTGACTCGCCAGCAATGCTTGGAAATTCTGGCAGCTGGATTTTTTGGTATCCTACATCGATCGTTTCTGGGTTTCAAAACTTTCAGCTTCACATTTCTTTTAGCGGGTAAGGTGCAACACTTAGGTAGACTTTTTTCAGATCTTGCAAAAGTATTTTGTGATTATCGTCTAGAGATGAGTGTTTTCATGAAAAGCCGAATGGAGAGAAGTTAATCTGTTACTTGATGTTCCTTCTGCGACTCATCATCTGCTGACTATATGATGCGATTTACTTTCACAGTTTCTGGATATTGGACGGAAGCTTCGCCCCGCGACCGCGTTGTGTTGACCCAGCAACAAAGCATGGATACGTTGAACTACAGAAGTTGTTTCAAACTTCCGAATCTGTACGACCACATTCCAGCGAAGCATAAAAGCACACAAGGGCTCCACGAGACTTATAAAAAAGCGAAAACGGCAAATGGCAAACTGAATTCTGTGAGATTTCTCCTCCTCTGCCTTTAGTACCCTGGCTATGTGATATCATGAATTCTGAATCGTGTCTACTCAAACTCTGACAAGTTGCAGGGATGTGTGCACGCATTCACAGCTTGTGTTGGCCTGGCCTTTGATGTATGAAGTTGGAGAGAGTAGATTCATAAGAGTGTTTCAGCAGACGCCTGCATTCACTTTTGGACCGCCGGCTCGTGAACCTTGGATTTGGTTGCTGGAAAGGCTAAGAGGTTGTTTCTCTTTCTGCTGGTATAATTGAGTTGTTTACAGACGGAGCTGAGAAACAAATAAACTGCAAGCTTTCTTTTGTTTGTGTTTGCAATAAGGTGGTCAGAGGATACAGATGGGAATGATATGCCTGGCTTCAATTTTTCCAAGCTCTGGCAGTATGATTCAGAGAAGCCTGGCTTTGATATCAAGCGTTCATGCGCCTCGAATGACTTGTGATTTTCCGTCCAGTCAATACATCTTTGAAAGGTTCCTAAAGTCCCTCATCTTTGAACTTCAAATCTCAGGAGTTATTGTCCACGAGCTGAGGTTTCGATCCATTTCAGTTCATAAAGGATGTTTTGAATCAGAATTTCTAGGTGTTTGTTCGAGCAATGGATGGGTGTTTCTTTTTCAAACAGGAAAAAGAAAGACCCTCAAATTTTGGTCATAAAAGAGGCACGTTATTTTCAGGAACACCGAACACCATAAGATAGCAGAATTTTCTTACTTCCAGAACACCTCCATTCAATTTGTGAGAATATTCAGGAGGTGGGGCACCAAAAACTTTGTCTTGATGGCAGTTCTCATTTTCTTTGGTCAAGCATCACAGTTAAGCAGCTTGGATGCATCGAACATTTTTTAAGAACTTGCAGCTCCAAGAGATATCTTGGAATCCAATCTGGAGGTGAAGGTGTCTTGGCTGAGACCCTCACCATTACCAGGAAGGCCGGGGATTTTTCATGCGAATTTTCAGAGGATCAGATGCAGCAGGGTGACTCCAGAGTTTTGCTCAGGTGTTGCGGACAGAAGTCTTCACATGTCACTATGTCAAAAATAGAAACATCCTGAAGCAGGTAGAATATCTGTGAATATCCAAAAAGTTTCATCACAGTCAGCATAACATTTCCATGTATTCCAGGATGGATACTTTATTATTGTTTTTTTTTCAAAGTCACAGCAAGCAGAGTACCCTTCCAGGCACTTGGTTGGGGCGAACTTGACGATACAGCTTTGGGTTTTTGTCCCGTGGAACTGACGGACGATGGTGTCTCCATCCACAGTTTTGGTGGTCACTGGGCTTTGTGCAGCTATTGAAACCAAAGTTCGATCCTTGAAGCAAGGGACACCGGCCTTCAAAATCCTTGAAGGATTTGTAATTTTTCAAGATCACCAGACAATTTTTTCTGCAGACACACTTGCTCTTTGCTTCTGGTCATAAGAGATTCACTCCAGTTTTGACAGGTTTTTCTCTGTGCTCCCAGTGGAGAACTTTCTGAGGTCAGGAGCACCTACAAGCTGACTTTGCTAATGCCTATTTGGGAGGAGGAGTCTTAAGTGGAGGCACACGACATGGTGACACACACATGGTAACACCTAAGAGAACTTCGGTGTTGATGTCTTTCTTGTGTGGAGTGGAACCAACCAAGGTGGTACCCAAGAGGAGTGCATGTTTATCGAATTTCCGGAGCTCTTAGCCAGCATCTACGTAGCAGAGAGCCTTGGGCGTCATGCGAAATCACAGGGCTTCCCAACTTTGCCCACTGAGATGCGTTTCGATCCAAGGAAGATGCTGCCACATGAGGCAATTGAGATTCAAGGTGCAAGGACCGGCATGTTGTGACATGACCGACATCACGCTTTAAAACGAGGGAAGATGAGACTGAAACAATAACATAGGTGATCAATTTGTTTCATCAAACCTCTGATATCAGGGAGCTAATGCAGCTAATGCTCTGAGGTATCTCAATCATTGATGACGCCAAGGCAAAAACTCCACAGTGATGTCCTGCTTTTTGTTCCTGGTAAGGAGATATGTGGAGCACAACATGGTGACCCGACACAAGCCGTGGGCAGAACAATTCTGTCGACCCTCTGAGATCGGAGCACCAATCTCTGCAGACACTCGGAATTGAATCAGAAAGCTTGTGATGGATCAAGGAAACCAATTGGAAGCAATTCATCGAGACTTCAACTCCTCTCAGGGATTAGGGTTGTTCCTTGGTGAATCACTGAATATCGTGATGATATCATGTGTAAACAATGCAAATATGAAACCTACCTAATGACTTGGCTGTCCGTTGTTCTTGCCATTTATTTTGCTTCAGTCTTGGGAATTTTGAAAAGAGTTGCATAAAAACTGGGTTGACTCACTACGACGAAGGTAGCTCTTGATGCAATCAGTCGGGCACTCAGGTGCTTTGCTTTTCATGCCCTTCAAGTGTGAAACGGATTTTCCAAGGATTTGGCCCGGGAAGTGTGCACAAACAATACTGGATAGACTATATCAAGCATGACATCCGGCAGCTTTGCTGCAAGGTTCGTTTCCTTTTCTTGCTAGGATGAGGTGAGGGACACAGAATGGACAGAAACTGTAGAACTTTTATGCAGTTGACTGACAAACAAGGAGTACAATCCCTGGAAGATGATTCTAGTCTCCAAAGTGCTCATGAGAAAAAAGGAATCTGTCTGAAGTTTTGAGAAGTTCTGGCAGAATCGCAAAGAGCCCCGCCGTAAAAGTGTCCACAAGCATACGAAAGGGCCTTAAATCTGCAGGGATCTCATGATTCATATACCTCATAGCTGCTGTTTGCTAGCAACTTCCAGTGAAAAAACCATCTGTTTGAGACAAACATCACCATCTCATTGAGATTGAGGCCATACAATTTCGATCAATTCCTGGCATTCCTTCCCAATGAGCTTGATGTATTCGCTTAGGAAATGTTCTGCAGCGGTGTTGCCCGTGCAACACCAAGACGTCCGGAGGAATCAGAAGTGGGAACTGAATGTATAGAAGGTGAAGAGGATAGAGCCAAACAATTCTCAAGCAAAAAACCTGTGAAAGATCACAAAAAGTGCAATCCTTGATGGTTTGATTTTAGTTCATCAAAAACATTTTGACATCATTTACAACCAGTGTCATTGACTCCCAAAGAACGAGCTTTTTTTTGTGAAGGAAGTTCGTCACCGGCCTATGGGGATGTGGAGCTTTTCGAGGAGATCCAGAACTGAAATTCTTGATCCAATGGCATCTTGGAAGACAAAACATGCCAGCTGCAAAGCTTGAGTTTTTTTGGGCAACATGTTGAAACCTTAAGGTGTGCGAAGACAGTGTGTAAAGTGTAAAGCATAGATAGATTGGATGGATGGATGGATGGATAGATAGCAGTTCAAGAACATTGCAACACGCTCTTAACCTTCAAATGGAAGGATTTCCTGTACAACCCGTGCTTGAATATGCTCCAAAGGTTTGTTCCAATGTTTCTACCTGGCTAAGGATTAGCTGTTCAATGGAGCCATCTGTGGTATCAATGGTCTGAGACTTAGTCATCCAACGTAACAAGAAGCGACATCTATCTACTGTATCTTTTCCTTGTTACCGTATCCTCCCGTCATGGCTTTCTGCGACACCAAAAAATCCTCACCGCAAAGTGGTGGCTACGTAAAAAAAATGTCATCTAAATATAAAACTCCCTCTAATGAATCATACAAGTCCTCCCTTCATTGTCCTAGTGTTTTTTCAATTGAAAAATTCTGGGTTTGGACAAAAACCTTGACACTGTGACCTTCATTCATGAGGTTTTTTGTCCCTTCGACCAGAAGCAAAAGCTCATTGATGCGGGTTTGTTGAAGGTAGTGGATTTGCTTGGAGAGGTATCTGTAAAGCCACTTGGCTCCACAAAAACATCGTGTTTTTGAGAACCAAGAGATCTGAGATCTGGAATGTTGATCCATTTTCCTTCGCTTCTCAGGCAGATCCTGGATATTCTTGCTACTTGGCATCCTAAACTTGGAAAATTAACTATACACACACAAATGTTTGGTAACTCCAACCAGCTTTGGGAAGGTTTTCTCTTCCAATTTAATATTTCTGATTCCAAACATTGAGGGAGATGATGGCTATGCTACTTCCAATGACACCTTTGGCTTTTTGATTCAGAAGCTACAAGGGGAGCAACCACCTTGAGACTGGACTGCACTGGAGTCACTGGAGACGATATGCAAGCCAAAATTTGAAAACCCGTCATATATCCAGGTCAAAATCAACAATCGTAGATTTCCAGGCTTTCGATCCTAATTTGAAACGGTAGCCTTTCTTTGGCCCTTTTTTTTTGGCGACCTGTCACTGGAGCAAACTGAGGATGGTTCTGGTCAGGAACTCTTCGCAACCGTAGCAGACATTTCGCCGGCTTCGAGTTGATGCGTTCACCGAAGAAAAAGTGATCCAACAAACTTTGACACAGAGCCGAAGATTGCACATTTTGAACATTCTATGATTGAATGTGAGGGAAAGGGATTGAAAGGTTGTCATCTTGTAAAACTTTATTTCCGAAGTTGTGCAGCACCCTGAGTCGAGAGTTTTGAAAGAAACAGATATTAATTTGGTGATGATTCTAGGGGCAACTCTTAGGCGCATCTTTGCTTCGCAATCAGCTACCTTAGCCGATCTTTCTCTGACTGTCTACGGATGATGAACAAATCTCTGGCAATCCGATTGGGATGGTTACAAGTACTGTGAGTGACTCATGGGATTAAATTAGATGGATTTTCTTCATCAACAGCAAAGTGTCACGTCTACAGGCTACTTCAGCCCTAGATGCAGAGTCAGAAGGTATGGTTCAGGAGGCTGGATCTTGGGATTTGCCTCAATCTAGAGCAGCAGGCAGCAAATAGGATGGGTGATCTATCAACTATACGAATTCGACCATCAATATCACTTCTGGATGGGAGGTTGTAAACATCTTTCAATCCAACTTGGACAAAATATGAATTTTCATCATTTTTCAATCAATCGTTAGTTGTCTGAGCTTATTAAAGGTTGGTGACTTCCCATTTCACCTATCCATTTCTTCCCATCAAATATGCCAGGCATTGGAGCAATTGATGAAGCAACGAGAGGGGCGAACATTTTTGGCAGCTTGGTTTGTTTACAGATGATTGTTATTTTTGCATTGATCTAAAATCCACCTAAAAGTAGTTCAGAAAGGGTGCTACCTTTTTTCGATATCTCGGTAAATTCTTATTAGTTTAGTCAGATGTTTTGGAGAAACAGTTCATCGTAATTATTACATTAAAACTGGCTATATTGGCTGGTTGGCCGACAGGAGTACCCCTCTTCTGAATCACGAACACCCTGCTTTTTTGTTGGTGAGGTGGGTTGTTTAAAGGGAAGGGTTCAAATGCCGGCGGAAGTTTCTTTTCAAAACCTTTCTAACTATATAAATCCGTTGTTTTTTTCTTTAATGTCGACTCCATGTCATTTCATGAAAAGCTCTAAGGTGATTGCACATCGTTTATCCACCGTGAAGGATGCAGATCTGATTGTACCATGATTGCAAGTGACCAATGTCAATAACCATTGGACTTGAAACCTTGAACCCCTTCAAGCACATTTGCTGGAGAAATTTGAGCACTTTGCCGTTTTTGCAAAGCTTCATTTTGACCGTATTGTTCAACTGATTCATGAGTTTTATGATTTCTATTTCGAGGTTGTCGTTCTGGTATGCTTCGAAAATAGCAAATATTAAATAGATGCAAGTCGACTTGAAAATCTGACATAGCTGTCTGGAAGTTTTCTCTTTTCCAAAAGGGAGAAACAACAAATAGAATAACATGTATTTATGTTAGCGTATGTATGTATGTATGTATGTATTTATGTATGTATGTATGTATGTATGTATGTATGTATGTATGTATGTATGTATGTATGTATGTATGTATGTATGTATGTATGTATGTATGTCTAGATCAACATGCATGGTCGAAGTTGTATGTTTTTCACATGCTGCCAAGGTTGTGTTGAGCGCAGGGGAGTGTGTGGAAACAGGCACTCACGAGGAGTTGTTGGCCAAGGGAAATGTCAAAAGCTTAGGTTGAAGTTGGCTTGTTGTTACCTCGAGAGTTTGATTGAATCAGCTTCATATTAGCAAAATGTCAATGTAACCACTTAAAAGGTATCCCCTCATCTAACAGGAAGTCGAACAATCATGAATTCATCCAAGGAGATTTTGATTTAGCCAAGGCATCGGGGACACCCGTGGATTGGAATTCCAATAATTCCGAAAATTTCAATAGCATACCGGTTCTGCAAAGTGATGCTGCCAGCAAACATCTAGCAGATGGACGCTGCCATGGATGATGAAGAAGGACGACATGATGATGATGATGATGATGATGATGATGATGATGATGATGATGATGATGATGATGATGATGATGACGACGATGTCGTTTTCCTGCATAACAAACCGTGCATAGCTATCTTGATGGAACATCCCTAGACCTGTTGCTTCAATGTATTGTATAAATTCGAAGAGACCCGTAGATCTTGATGCAGTTTTGCTGGAATTCTGAGACTGAAATGTCTAACCACCATGGCTCGTTAAAGAGTCGGACTCCAGGTCGCGATTCAACAACCCAACAGAAATCAACCAGCTATTTCTTCTTCCCTTTCATTCGTTTCCTCTTGCCAGAAAATCAAGAATTGAATGCCACTTTCTCAGCTCAGAGCTGTCGCCAACGGATTTTTTCACCAAGGTGTACAAAGATTTGGTGCAAAGGCAACTTGACCTTAGAGGGTGAGCAAACTTCGCAAAATCTGCGAAGCTTTGTGAAATAAGCCAAGATTTCAAGCATAAAAATTCTGACAGTCAGATGGGAAGTTCGCAAATGATTCGAAGTTTTTACTGAATTGGGTGATGAAGCAATGTCTTGGAATCAGGTTTTCCAAGGGTCATTGGCAAGAAAGCCATGCGACCTGTATCTTAATCCCCTTGATCATACCGCTTGGAATGACAAGGTGATTCCTTTTGCTGTCAGCTTGTTGAACAGTGAGCTTGACAGCATCACGTTAGACTTCTGCCGTAGGCTGAACGGGAAAGTGGAACAGAACCGAGTGCAGAAAAAGTCTCATCTTCATTGGTGTCGTAATAGACACATCTTCGTTATTCCCAACACAGGCTGAGCGGCTGAGTGGAGCAGAAAAACCAGCAGTTTCCAAACAAAATGATACAAAATGCACATTGTGGCCAAGACAAGTTGGTCAGAAATCATCACTAAACCTCAACAGTTGTGCTTTGATGTGCTTTGTAGTATCCAACTGCCTTGTGGACGTCCAGGGCCCGTTTTGGCTTGAGACATTGAGAGAACAACTTTTGCCGGTAGCTGACGGTCGGTAGCGGCGCAACAGCTGCCAGGAAGGCTGTGCTGAGCTGCAAAGCTCCATGGAGAAAGGAGGCAAAAAGCATTGACACACCTTGAATGGGTGTTTTTTTTTCGATATTTTGACCATTTGACTGTTACCAATGTTCAGCAGGACCTCGACCACGGCAACAGCGGCCTCCATCTCGCGGTCGACGGAACAGACAAGAGGAGGCATAATTTCTGCGCAGAGCTGTGATGAGCAGTGATGAGTTGTGATGAGTGGCACATTTCGTCTTCATTGTCATCGCCATCGTTGGTATTGTTCTCGTCATCAGTATCCTTGATTTATAGGGCGAGTCTGACATATTGTATAAAAAAAATATAAAAAATATAGTATAGCTGGAGCAATTACTTGGGTTTTCGAGCAAGATTAGATTGTTAATGCAGCAACATGCGGCCATTGTGTCCGCCGCTACGAAAATGGCAAATCTTACGAAATGGAACAACATGCCATGCAAACACATAAAGTAAATCAGAAAAACAGAAAGAACGTATAACATGTGTCACGTTCTCCAAGGGGCCGTGCGTTCCAAGACATTGTCATCCAGAGTTTGGAATGCACACTGGCAGAAACTGTGGGTTTTTTAATGTTTTCCTTCTTAGACTTGTTCGAATTAGACGCTAAACTTCTGTAAGGGTCATCGAAAAATTGTCAGTTTTGTACGTTTCGCCACAGCGGCAAGCATTTTTGGGACAGCACTTTTTCGGGGCAAAAGTTTCGAAGGCTATATCCGCAACTTTTTACAGGCTTGACCCAAACTTGTGAACAAATCAATGTCACAAGATCGGCGCCATTGCCATCGATGCACATACTGCATCAAGTCTTTCTGATTAAGGTAGCCTTGTGGATCACGATTTTTCAAGCTTCGAGGGATGCATTTTTTGATATGGTGCCATATGCGTAGCATCCAACNAGCATCCAACATGTGCGCAAGTGCAAGGAACGTTAACATCCCCCCCCACCCCAACCCAGAAATTGACATACCCGCACGGCCTCTTATGGCACGTGGCACCTATAACATACACACCAAAACCACGAAAATGCTGGGAGGGACACAAGGGGGCTTTGAGGAAAAAAGAAAGACCATGCAGTTCAAAAGGCGAAAGCGAATTTAAAGGTATGAATGCACATTTTCTCTGAGATTTAAAGCAGGGGACGCAAGATAAATCAACACCGATTAGGCGACTTATTTTTGAAAGGTGGTCTTGACATTGCAATCTCTGCTCTGTTGCACTTCTCCCTGCACTTTGCTCACCATTGAATCAGTTGAACCCCCCCCAAAACAGTCTCATGAACTCGAACTGGATCTAATAGGAGTCAGATACTGTAAGTGGTTGACAATTGTTGACTTTTTGGAATCAATTTTCAATAGGTTCTTTCGAAAGTTTCCTCCAAGAATCTACTACTATCAACCAAGTATGTATATATATATATATCAACCATTTATGTTGAATAGGATTTTTCCAAGTTGTTTAGAATAATCTATATCATCTCAACCATCAAACCCATGTTTTTCTTTCTCGTTTTTCTCCAGGCGCCTGCTGTACGACGCAGCTCCTCAGCACCTGGTCGTGGTCGCGAACCCGTCGAAGCTCCTGAACCTCGAAGAGAACGACGTCGGGCAGCTTCAACGGGACGACCGGCATTGAAATGGCAAGCTCCTTAAAGGGACCCAAACGGATGAGAACAGGATTTTTTTTTTTGAAAACTAGCAGCAAAATGCTAGGGGGTAGTTTTTTTTTAAAAATAATCAGCGTTTGATTTTTTCGAAAAAAAGGGTACAATTTGGCAGTATGCAGTGTGATGTTTTTTCTTGTTCAATTAATACTTTTTCCTTCTGTTTGAATTCTCATGCTCACTGATTGTTGGAACAGTTTTGTGGAACTATCTGCTGATGACAATCCAACAGATGACATCTCCCTCCCGTTTGCTAACTCAATGGGGGTTTCGCTAAGGCAGCGTGTCGATAAGAAAAAGAAGGATTGGTCCCATCCAGAAGGCGCGATTCGTGAAAGATCTGATATGGGAAAGATAATTGGAACATCTTAGGGCCAGCAGATTTGCAAGGTGTCTTTTAAACAGAATGTTTTGATGACCTTTTCAACATTTCTGATGAATATTTTTTGTGTCGAGATATGGTGGGTCACTGGTGACGCGAGGAAAGAGATTTGAAGAGCTTGAAATGAATGGTTCGGTCGATGGCACCTTGGTCGCATGTCGTGGGTGAGAGGTGAAGATACAAATCCTTGTGGAGCTTTGGGAAAAAAGCGTGGAAGTTTGTCAACAAATCAAACATTGGATGAAACCGTGGAAAAGGAACAGTGGCAAACTTTGGATGTTACTGTTGAGTGCATGACTCTGGCAACGAGGCGTTGTAGTCAATGTTGGTGACTTTGGAGTCTTCGCCGATATTGGATTTGAGCAGAATGTCATTCTGGCAATTCCACGAAGGCATGAGCAAACTGACCTGTACTCTTGGTAAGTGTAATTCGAGCTATGAAACTTGATTGATCGGACCAAATCAGATCAGTCAAATGATCAAACTCTTAATTGGGGGTAATATCTCACTACAGAAGCCTCCAATCGGAAACATGGCACCGCAGACGCAAATGGAAAAAACAACCCTTGAATCTTTACTTCTTCGAGTCTATGATTCTAAGCATTCGTAGCAAATAAGATTCCAAGAAACAAGCTGTCAGTGGTAGGCTGTGCAGGAGTTGCCCTGTTTTTTTCTAAAGTACGCTTCCATTTTTGGACGTGAAAAGTATAGAATACCAAAAAAGCTCAAAGCGTGTTGAGAAATGTGGAGGTTTTGGCGCCGCTTCCGCCGCGGCGATGTCTTGGAGGATGAATTGCCTTTTGACCTTGACCAATCAAGTGGGAACACGGATAATCAATGCTTTGCGTTTTGCAAAAATCATTTTATTTGGGATCTTGCGGTCTTGGCTGATGTGATCAACTTGTGGTTTCATTTCAGTTCCAGAATCAAAGACATTGATTTTTGCAACGTTTTTGCAACTTGCCACGTATTGCAACAGGACATGGAAGTTGTTCAAGTAGATCTCAAAGCACGCAGGGCAACCGTGAGCGTTAAGGAGC
This sequence comes from Breviolum minutum Mf 1.05b.01, assembly GCA_000507305.1. Classification (NCBI taxonomy): domain Eukaryota; class Dinophyceae; order Suessiales; family Symbiodiniaceae; genus Breviolum; species Breviolum minutum. Next base: position 226,328 of record DF239149.1, read on the forward strand.
TCACCTGTCAACCCTCCATGTATCCATCGTTTTGCCTTTGATCCGTGTCATGTCTCCAGGACGTTGAACAGGCTCTGCAAGGCAGCCGAGTTCCTTTGGAGGAAGCAACAAAGGGCAGGTTTCAAACACATGAAACCTTCATCAGTGATGGCAGATATGACATTGTTCATCTGGTAAGGAGCTTCAAGAAGGAAACTATGTGAATGGTGTGGTGGATTCGAAGAATCAGTTCCCTTGGCATATGAATTGGAATGGTTGGAATGGCCCCATACCCTGCCGCCAAAACTACACCACCGGGATTCCTCCCCTCATGACGACCTCGTTGAGGTATGGCATTTTTGTGAACATCGGAGCTCATAATTGCCATGGACGTCTATCAGTACCACGCTTCCTGGGCAACCAGCTCATTCGGGGCCAGGCACGTATGAGTGCCAAGGTGGTAAATCCCAGTGTGAGAATGATTTGATTCGTGGCTTTGGTGGCCAGGTTTTGCGAGATCTTTGTATTGCCACTGTGGATGTGGAGAACAAGCGGGTTGGGATGCCATCAGTTTGTTTGAGGGAACTGCTGGGATTTGAGGGGTGAAGATTTGCGAGGTTCGTCTCATCATCGATGACCTGGAATCTGCCATCTCGGCCTGGTCTCTTAGCACCTCCCAATCGGTAGGGCAGATGAAGTCCGAGTTTTGGAACTCACGATTGGAAAACATATTATGAAAAATATGATGATCATAGATTGTTTAGGTGCTTTATATATATTTCCCAAAAGTATTGGTCAAGCATGATTTACTTGGAGAATGATCCGTGCTGTCCATGCTGAGGACCCAGAGATGGTTTCATTGGCCACATTGACAGCAGGCCTTGACGATGAGAAGAAGGAACCCAAGGCCCGACGTAGCTTCAATCGAACTGCTGGTACACCGGAAAGCCTGCCCCTATATGTACAATACATAGATACAGACATGCGTACATTTGTACAGAAATACATTCATACGTACAAAACTACATACATACTTGCGAACGTACATAGGTAGTAACATAGATATACCTGTACACATTGCACCTATACATCTATATGCCCATACACGTATACACCTATACACCTACACAAGTATGCCTGTATGCAGGATGGAGAAAGGGGTTCCATTTTGGTGTACCTGGCATTTTCAGTGTTTTTTTAAATCCAAATTCTGAAAGCTGTTGGTGAAACTTCCATCTTTGCATCTTTCCATGATGCAGGTTGGAGAAACCAAACGAGAGTGGTCACCAGCGCCACCGGAACGCCGTGCTCCTAAGTCCAGAAGCAAAGCTCCGAAGGCGATTTTTTTGTGTTGAAATTTTGGCTTTATTCGTTACATGTCAGTTGTATTTATTTGGATATGTTGTTTTATTTGTATGATTTCTGAATGTCATTCTTGCATATTCTTGATATGATTCCTAAAGAGATGTTTTCCATTTGCATGCTGCACGATGATGAAGGTGTTGTTTCAGTGATTCCTGACAGAAGGCAATATAGGTCCAGATTGAATTGCTGAGTCGTCAGGTGGAAGAGCCCGAGCCCAAGAAGGACGAAGCGATTCAAGTTATGGTTTGCTACCCAAATTTTAGGAATCGGCTTACGGTTTTTGCAAAAAAAAACATAGTGTGCTAGTGTTTTTTTTCGTCGGCAGGAGTTGTCCTTGGTCGTTGGTGACCTTGTGGATGGTACCGTTGTGAACCTCAATAACAAGGGTGTTTGGGCCGCTTTGCAGCAACTAGCCTCACTTAAACGATCCTTTGTTTGGATCGATCTGGCGATTGTGAGGATGTGTGTCGATGGTGGCTGAGGTAGACATAGGTGGTCCTGAACATGGTTTGCTGGAGGTGCTTGAAGAAGTTTTTCAGAAACCGGACACTGAAAGGATTGGCTTGCATTTTTTTTTGGCAAAGATACAAGTAACTCTAGAATGCAATTGTGATAGAGGTTTCCAGATTTCCAAAAAAAACAATCGTTGCAATCCTTGGGGGTCAAACAACACAAACCGGAAACCGCAGGTTCCTCCAGAGTTGAAGAGCGAATTCCGACAGGGTGATGGCGTTCAGGGCATGCGCGTGGAGGAGACAGAGAATGAAAAAAGAGAATGGCTAGGTGGTGATTATCTCAACTATTTTTCTTTCTTTTCACCCCGGATTTTTGGGGAAAAATGATCCAATTTGACGTTTATATATATATATATTTTTTTTTTTCAGATGAGTTTTTGGTTCAACCACTGAACTAGGTAACAGGAATGGTGTTTCCAGGAGCTTCCTGAAGATGGACCGCCAGTGCTTTCGATGGAGGATCCTGAGCTGGAGGTTCGATGGCTAGCGGTTCCAATGAAATCCAGTGACATGGGTGGAACTGGCCATGACATGGGTGGGAACATGTGTGACTTTTGAGCACCCAGATGTTGAGTTTTTCCGAGATTTTGGACCCTCCATCACCAATGGCCATGTTGTTGGCGTGAAGATGAAATATCTTTTCTTGAGTGCTGAGATGTTGTTGGCAGCCCAGGTGGAAGAAACCAGAGGAAAGAACAAGAACAGGCCCCAGGGCAAGGCAGGCTGCAGATCTGTTTCACAATTTGGCGCTGTAATTCATTTTTGCAAGCTTATCTTGGATATAAGATGGTAAGATGATTTGTATTTTGCAATGCAAGGTCAAACGAATCTTCAGCTCTGAAATCATTATATGAAAATCCAATTGCGTTTCGGGGAGAGTCACGTTCTAGGCCAAGGGCAAGTCTATACGTGGCTGAGATTCGAAACGCTGTGGCTTTGGGAGCAAAAAGAAGGCTGTTAACAGAATACTCTCCGGTAATCTAATATAGCTGGCCAATCCACTATGAATGCTGCTGTATATTATATATATATATGATTAATGATACAATGTAGTGTAAAAATATATATACATATGATTGAGTAATATTGATTATATACATGATGTCTCTCTTTTTGAGAAAAGAATATTTCCATCTATGTTAGCTTACTGGAGGGAAACAGTGATGGAAAAGATGGTTGTAGAATTTTCCTGATTGCACAGCGAGTGCTTTCAAGACCTTTCCCTTGGGCACTTCGATAACATGTGTTACTGATGAAAGTGCCTTGGGGGAGCGGTTTGACAGTGATGTTTCACCCACGTTTTTGGTAGTCGGCCAACAGTAAGACTAGTCGATGAAATCTTATACGACACAAAGTGGATGTCAGTGGTGTTCGCCTTGGCTTGGGTTCAGATTGATTATGTGCATCCAACCAAAGATGTGGTATTGAAATGTATTGAAACTGACCCTCCTTCTTTGAAGCTGCACTTGCTGTTTCCACTCTTTGTGTCGTTACCGTTATCCGGCCGAAAAAAAATAAAAAAACCTCGCATGGCCAGTATAGGTCCAGGTTGGAATTTTGAAGGGTCAAGTAAACACCACTCTAAAAGGACTCAAGCTTCCATCAAGTGATGTAAGAATATATGTTTTATTCTACAACAGGATCTGTCCTCTCGAGGTTTCTTCAGAACCTGTATGACAACCTGACAACCAACCTGGACATCAGCGTGCCACTTTTAAGCTGCTGACCAATTGCAGCGCCATTGGACCAAGACAAGAATTCCATGACAAAACAGGATCTAAGCTGCTGGCTGTGGAAAACTGCTGGATGTAGTTGCTACAAGTGGCAGTCGTGGCTATGAGGAATGAGATTCCGATGATGAATCAGAGATGTATTATACATGTATATATATATATATAATGTACATAGATGCACATCAACTTTGAGTGTTAAAGGTAAAGTATAGATCCATTCCGTGGTAAAGCCTATACATAAGCACAAAAAGTGTTTACATTCCATTTTTTGCATCGGAGATTCCAAGGTTTTTGTTTCGGTGGGCAGTTGGACAAGTTCCATAAACTTACTCTGTTCTTGCAATACTACTATGATCCAAGCATTAGTTGCTGAGGACTGTAGCAATATGACCATTTTTTTTGTGAAGATGTTGAAATCCAGCTTCGGATGTGGTTTAACCATCCGGCCCATTGCGCAGGGTGAAGCAGGACTTCGGCCCACAACAATTGATCGAAGAGACTATAGGAGCGGAAGTTTTTTCATGAAGCGAAAGCAAGAGATGACCCCCACTGACCCCTTCGACAGCTGGCAGGCTACCGTTGCTTGTTAAGTGCGGGTGGCCCAGATTAGTGCTAGAATTGTTAATTCTGGCAGATTGGTAGTCCTAGCCCTGCTCGGGGCAGGAATCAGTACGAAAAGTAGTTGTAATTACTGCAAAGTCATACCGATCAAACTTACGGTACTGCGAGTATGAAACAGCGTTACTACAGTGTACTTCCTGATATTCCCATTTTTACGATGGATCATTCTATCTCAGATAATGTCTTCAATCACCAATGTTGGGCACTTTTTGCAGGTACTACAAACCCAAGGGCCTTGTGACAAGCATGCGCCACCTCAACACCAAGAAGCAGATGGAGGTTTTCGGGAGTCCAAAGGTGATCCATCCGAAGATTTCTTTCTGAACGATCGCCAGGACTTGCGTTCGGTGGTCTCCTTCGCTGGTGATGAGAAGAAAACTTAAAGTTTAGTTTAGCTGTTGGAAATGAAAACAGCGGCAGAGGGGGAGTTGATCTTTGTCGAAAAGTTCACCTGCAAAAGGTTCGAATTGGACTTGTACCATCCTGTGGGGCAACTTGCTGCTGATGCCAGTGGACTTTTCCTGTGGAGCCGCAGGCCGGAAGTTTTCACAGAATCACACGCTAGGCGATGAACTATGTCACTACAAGATTCGCACACTCTCTCTCTCTCTCTCTCTGTATGTATCTTTATGATATCATATGATCGATATGATTTTATTTTGTATTGTGTTAGGCATATTCATATTGTTATAATACATATATACACATTATACATAGGGCTCCTGGAAAACAACGGCAGTAGAAATAGAAAGATACCCATTTGGATCCATTTAGCATTCCAAGCTTTTGTGCGGGACACTTCTGAATTCTCACTGCTCATCTCCTCACCTGTCCAGTGTCCGAATCTCACGTGAGCTACAAGATGTACGGCGAGGTGCCTTTTTTGAGGTTGTTGCCAAATACCTCAAAGATCCTCAAAGCATTTTATATACTTGCCAATATACAGGGTGACACAATGGTACAAGGTGCGCGCGGCTGTGTAAGAGCTCTTACATTGAAAGCAATGGGGAGAGTCTCACCTTGGATTGTTGCAATGATCTGAATGAATCAACTAGCGGTTACTTGGTGGCTAGCCAATGGGTGGATAATTCCTTCGGCATTTGCCTACTAACGGTCTCAACCAACCATTGATTCAGAAAATTTGAGGGAATTCTACACCACATTTGCTATCTGATAATATATATTTCGACTCAAAAGTTTGACCATATATAATACATACGTATATATATATACACGTATATATTTATATGTATAAACACCATATATCATATATGTATATATATATACATATATATGTATCACAATTTCTATATCACTTTCGCCCCAGGAGTAGTGACAGTCATGGAAGTGGAGGTTTGGGGGACTGTGAATGCCCCTGAGCTTGGCGAGGTAGGTGTGGGAGTGAGGGAAGCAGTTGTCAGGAAATGATCCCAATATTTTGTGAGGGTTAAACATATATAATGTTGTATTAGTGAATGTATATAGATATGTATTGTTAGGATAGATAAACATGAAGTAATATGTAATATGATACAATAGAATGGAATGCAATATCATATAATGTAATGTAATATGATGTGATGTAATTCAGAACGATATGATACAATTACAATATAATTGTATTGCATTGCATTGCATTGCATTGTATTGTATTGTATTGCATTGTACTGTATTGTGACTTTTTTTGCATCAGTAGACGTGATGAACAAGTTCTTTGAAGACTTGACACCTTTGGAAGAACGGTTGATTAACAGGAAATATGTCAGGTATGCTCACCTGTGAGAAAAAGCAGCTGGGGATGTTTTCACAACTTTCAATCCGTCAGGCGCTTGCTCGTGGCGTCAGCTTGGGCGTGACTGGCTTTGAGAAGAGACTTGGCCTTGCAACCTTTATTTGAAAATAACTCCTGCAATTTCTCTGGGGTGCATAAATGGTACTGCAAATGATACCAGGCCAATGATCATCATCACCTTTTTTGGTTTGTCAAAAAGTTGTTCTCGACAGTTCTTGAGGACTTACTCGGCTCGTCTGCAAGAGGCCAACGGGTATATCAATCATGGATCATCAGTTGAAGCCACTATGACAAACAAAAGTCTCAGCCCTGAAGGCCTATCTTGTACCAGAGTCTCCTTTGCAAGAGCTTCGAAGCCGTATTATTGTGTGCTGTGTCGATGGCAGGAGATGGGATGGGGATTTGGGTTGAAGCAGTCGGATGGCTGGATGTAAACAAAAGCACTTTCGCTGGTCATCAGGGGCAAGATTCCTGTAATGCTTGAGAGATGTGGCTACCAGGTGGTCAGTACCTTAGAATGTGTTGAAGGGAAAACTGAAGCCCTTGAACCGCTGGAACTCTGGTGGTTTCGCATACAGTCAGACACACAAAATTGCTATGAAAAATGCATACCTTCCTGTTGTTGCCGTGCATTGAAGAACGCCATCCTGCTTCAAGCTTGAACTCCAATAGTTTGGGGAGACTTCTGATTTGCAAGTTATACTAAGGCTGCCGTCAAGCGGGTGCAGGCACTTTTGGGATTGCCAGTGATGTTTCCTCCTTTGTGTCGTGCTAGACCAGGTGGGCGGTTTCTCCTTGGGCGACATGCAAGAGGGCCAATTGCAAGCAGCCAGTCCTCAAGAGGAGGTGGGGATTTTGATATAGGTGTGGAATTTAACCATTTAACCATGCCGTGCCTTACTTGGGAACATGATGTATTTTTGTGGTCCCGAAATGGTATCCCAATTTTGAGACCACTTGGCTTTTTTGGCAACTGACCCAACTCATCGGACCCCGCAGGCTTGGGCCTGTCAACTTGCAGGTGCATTTGGTGGATTCAACCAAACGAATGGATGTGCGATTCGTGAACTAGCCAACAACTCTCACTTTGTGAAGCTAAAAAGTCTAATCTTGAAACTAAGAGGAGGATTTTGTAGTTTTACATAAGATAAACGATGGCTGAATGTATTTTCGGGAAAATGAAGATATTGAAGTCACCCAAGTCAACAGGCTTGCCTGCATCTGAATATCCAGAAGGTCTTCTGCCAGAAGGAACGAGGAATCAGGCACTGTGCAATTCTTTTGTTTCTTTTCGCATTTGCTTCGATTGCTTAACTGCCGAATTTTGAATCTGTACTCGACAAGAAGCATCTTATAAAACTTATGGTGGATCAGGCAAAGAAGCCTAGAAAATCACGTCGGTAACGCAATGAGCGGAAGTGATCGGCAGAAAAGAGATGCTATTCGTATGCTTATACTCAACCTTGAGATTTGCACTTGGACTACACTCAGCATGAAATGGTATTGTGCTCCGTAGACTGCATTCTGCACCATTTTGGCTCCTATCGAACTCTGTCGCTTTCTAGCATAAGGTTCATAGTTTATATTGTCCACTTCAATTCCTTTTCACAACTGTTGTTGTCGTCTTGGTCTGTTGGAAGTCAGTTCGTAGATTCCCATTTCGTCGCCATGTCAGAGGGCGCTCACAAGATCTTTGTGGGCGGTCTTCCCCAGGACCACAAATCAATACAAATCATCAATCCCCAAAAAATGCCAAGAAAAACTTCGGGCCGCCATCCCTCAAAATACCTAAATCAGGTATAATCAGGTCAAGCCCCTCAAAATTACCATACATTAATTGCATTTGTATCAAATTTGATCCCCCCCAAAATGGTTAATTGAATGACACTGAAAAAAAAATCCGCCAGATTTGCACCAAAAATCCTCCAGCAGGACTGTCCTCAGGAGTCGCTCTCGGAATACTTTGGCAAATTTGGTCACCGACCGGGGGGTCGGTCGAAATGGTAAACAGCGGATGAATGACGTCTGTCTTGGGGGGTCATGTTTGGAATATATTCTTCCTATACGTAACCAGTGTTATTGTGGAGTTTTATATTGAATTTCATTTTTAGCTAGATATCAACTTCAAGCAACTCATTGCTATCTCAGACCCGGTTTTCCCGTTCTTTGGTAGTTTCGCAAACAGCAACTTGAGGTACTATTACAGATGTGGTTGTCATGACCGACCGTGACACTGGTCGATGCAGAGGTTTTGGCTTTGTGACATTTGATGCTCAGCAAAACTTTGACGGCAGGTTGAGAAAAAACATTGGAACGCGTTGATTTTTGAAACAGAAAGGAGAGGTGACAAAAAATAATGAAGTCGTTGTAAGGAACAGCTGTTCGAGGATAGGCAGTTCCTATGATCTGGAAATATTCAGACAGAATGCAGAATGATTGTGAAGTGTTGTCCAAGGACACTGCAGATGCCGTGGAAATGGTAATGGTCCCTTGGACAAAGTGAACATAGATATGATGTAACTAGATGTAAAGTTGCGAGGAGTCAGTTGCTGAATTGATGGTACCCCATCGCCTTTTGGGATCTGCCGGGGGTCATCAACCTTGATCCAGGGGCAGCACGGAGAGCATCAGATCTTGGGAAAGTGGGTGGATTGCAAACGTGCGACTCGAGAAGGTAGCAAAGGCTGGGGGTGAAACGTGGTTTCACCTGCTGGTTACGGTTTCACTCTTGTTGAATGACTGACTTCTGCTGGGTACAGGTGTGCCTCCTGCAAAAGGTGGTGGTGGTGGTGGTGGCGGTGGGAAGGGAGGACACGTTGTCGCCTTTTTTCACTCAAGTCTATGACAAACGGATGCCATGAATCCATCTTGATCATAGAAGCCAGGTTTTAACACTTTGCAACTTGTACTCGTACGTTATTTCTTAAGATTTTTTCAGTATGTTTCATTCATGTTTGCAACTTATGATCCTTGAGCGATTTTTTTGTTTGGGAAGTCGGAAGCTTTGCAGGAGGAAAGTATGGTGCAACACTGGGTGGCTTCGGAGGATAGAGTGTTTGGCATTGGAAAGGGTTGGAGCAAAAATACATCGCTTACAGAATTGGAGACGAGAAAGTGGTTGTATCTACTCGTTTCTTGTTTTTTACACTTTGGGTATCTTTGGGTCAATGTGGGACTGTTTGATTCAAGGTGTTTCACAACCTTTGAAGATCCTTGAAGATCACTTTATCTAGAAAGTCTTAAGCGGTTTGCCCAACCTGTGACACTTCTAACCTTTTCTACTCTTTGGAAAATAAGGACGTGTGCTGGAACTGACATATTGTGATAATATATGATATACGCATGTCAGAATGAGCATATAAGAATGCACTTTCTTTGTAGTATGCATATATCAACTCTATTCGACAGTGGTGTTTCATGAGGGCCCGGAGACAAAAAACACCATCTTCAAAACGACAGGAAGCTATGGTAAGGGCTATGGAGGCGCCGTTCAATTCCTCTCAGCTTAAGAATCGTTGCATTTTATCATGTGCAGAGATTAGATAGAATCTTAGAATCACCAGATGAGAACATTGTATCTTGATGATCTTGAAACCGATGGGATGAGTCCAAACTTTTACCTTCCGAAGGTGGCGGAAAGGGTGGTTATGGAGGTGTGGCTGCATGAGATGAATGAACTCGTGACATCATAGTGACACCCTGAAAGCAGGAACAATCCCAACATAACCCATGAGGGTCTCCAACCAATCAAGGCGCCCCTGCATATGGTGGCTACGGTGGTGCGGCTTATGGTGCTGCACCCTATGGTGCTTATGGTGTCATCTTCAGTGGCACGGAACATTGGAACGCTCCATGCACATGATGTTTGGTGTGTCGATGAGGTGGTGCCTATGGTGGCTACTGTGGATATGGGGCGGCAACTCGGCCATGACAATCGAGCATGACAAGTTGCACAGCAGATTACAACAAAAATGCTAGGCATATGGTGGTAGCAAGGGCACGGGTAAGGACTCAGTCTTTCGCCAGTCCCGTAAGTGTGGAGTAGTTCTTTGTCAGACATTTCAGTTCATTTCTTTTAGCTTTACTCTGGGGAGGACTATGGTGGCTTTGGCAAGGGTTATTCGCCCTACTGATTGCATCTGCAGTATTTGCATCAGCCGAAGGGGCTTGGGCACATAGCATGAATAGCATGGGATGATAGGCTCCAAGACATTCATCCCAGGCCAAAAACATCTAGTTGCTGATGATAGACCTTTCATCATGCACAACGGTAGCATACGTTGTTGCTGAGGAAATCACAGTGACAGTTGAATCCAATAGCTAGAACCCAAGAGGTCCGGCTGAGTAGACATATACAGGAGACATGTCAGCTTCGTTTTCTGGGCTTTCAGCTCGAAACTTGGATCTTTTTTTTGTTTGAGAAACCTATCTTTCCTACCCTTTCTTTGTTATTGACATTCGGACTGGAAGAAATTCAAGAAACAAAAAACATTGGAACGGAAAACATGGATTGTTTCCGTTGTTTCCTGTTTTGTTTTTAGATATTTTGTTTGGCATAAAGAAACAGAGTTTGTAGGGTAAGTATAGCATGTCTCCAGGCTTAATGAGGTGAGGCGCCCCGGAGCTCTGTTGGCAAAGCTCCAGTGGCACCACAGGAGTTTTGGTGACCGAAATGGGAAAAAGAACAACGTCGCTACCGTGCAATTTGTGGGAGTCATTTTTTTTTGGGGGGGATGGATGTTAGGAGGGAAATTTCGAAGAAAAAGACTAAGAACCAAAAAGAGAGAGAGAGTCCAACATTTTAGACTTAAGTACCACCATTTAACGTAAATTGGATGATTTTAAGGCGGTCCTTCATGAGATTACCATCCATAGATCTTGCTGAGAATCGTGGAGATAGCCTGTGCGTTGCCGAGAAAGGTCGACTTCGTGATTTGATTGTTCATGGCGCACTGTTTCGCATGCCACCGATGCACCACCGTCTAATCTTTTTGGCACAAAGTCACAACATCCTCGAAAGCGAATCAGATTGGAGGACTACGAGAGACTCTTGGATTGCAATCTTCAGAAACGGCGAACAGTTGGTTTCATAGCAGGTTTGTCTCTCCATGGTGCACTGTTGAGGCCTCTATTTGGGCAGGCAAGCTGACAGGCTTTCAGAATTTCCTGGAAACTTTTTGGCCCATGCTTCAAGGTGTGCTGTTGTGGTTGACTTCTTCTTGCAGCACTGTTTTTTTTGTGTTTTGATTTGATGCTGTTCAACATTTTGGCCAAAAAAACAAATCTGAGGCATTCCATCAGCATGAGGTTTGCCACAACTGCCCTCTCACTTTACATTTTGTCACTTGGCCACAAATTTTGACCAAAAGATTTTGTTTTTTTTGAAACGCGTCATTTCACATGATTTGGTTGAGGTATACTTCTGCTTCTGCACATGGGGAGGTGGCTCCCCTCTGTGAGTTTCATGGATCCCCGGATGCGCCGGATGTGGCAGCTCTCCTACAGGCGCGTGAAGCAAAAATCAACCAACCCTGTGCGATTCAAGCACTGTCAACAACGAATGTCGAAGGTTGGATCAGTCAAGCTTCTTAGCTGCAAAATCTGAGGTTCACCCAGTCCACCGTTATAGAAAAACACAGAAAACACCCAAAAGAACTTTGAAACCAGATCAAAGAGTCTCAAACAAGATCAACTACAGAACCACGATCAATATCAAACATAATATCAACTGTCACCAAACCTCATAATGCACTAGAAGAAAATGAATCAATATCAACCATCAAAAACCATAAATATCAACACATTTCATGATATATCAACAGATATCAAAAAATACACATGCACACAGGCGCAACTATCATGTTGGTAGTTTTTTTTGTGTCTCACCGCTCATTCGTTGGCGCCGAGGAATGCTGAAAATTCCAGCTTTTCCATCAATGTCAGCAACTGGACTGCAACCAGAGTCCAACTGGGACCATCAAATTTTTTCTCTGATTCGATTTTTTTCCGTGGAAACTCTTGAAATCTTCCCAAAAAAAACATCAGAGATGCACTTAAAAGTACGTAGTTTTTTTGATCCCCAAGGTTCCAGTTCGTGTATAGTTTTCCAGGTGGATCTGGAGATGGCGTGCTTGACCGAAGCGCAGAGATGTTGACTGGAATTTCCCTTAACGAGGTGCATCCAATGACTGCTTTGTTTTAGAAAAAAAAAGGGTTTCAAGATGCGGTGGGGTTGAACCACCATTTTTCCCAGCTTCCCAATTTCACCCCGATTTTTTTGGGGAAGCTTGACGAATTGACTTACTCATTTTAACTCAAGTTAGGGTTGAAACCACATTGAAGCTTCGCTTGTTAGATAGTTTTACCATGACTTTCATTCATTTCAGGCTTCTTCTCCAAAGGCTACACATTCGTATGGAATCTTCCACTGTGACGACCTCATCCCCGACCTTTGCTTTCTTGGAAGCAAAAGTTGCAATGACTGAGAAGTGCAGCAGCTTATTCACCAAGTTTACTTTCCAGGGAAGTCGTTGCAAAAACACATATTGCATAGTTTGGGTGTGGCCACCTCCCACATTTTTGACGGATGTCTTCATGTCCAGATCGTGTGTGGAGCCACCCCCACTGGAAGAACAAGAACTTGCCGGAGAACTGGAGAGTTCAAAATGTGCTCAACTCCGCCAAGGCAGCCCAAGGGATGGAGTGAAACCAAACCTTGGGTGTTGGTTGGGCAACCGTGTCAGAAGGTGTCACATAAACGTGTCACGTGAAGGGCAACATCTTCAATCTCTGTTGTTGTTTCTTTTCTTTACAGGTGTTCCAAAGCAAGTCATGTTTTGGATGAGAAACAGCACATGTAGGAGTGGCTCAGGACCAGGACGATGAGACTCATAGGGACATCAGTAGCTTAGCTCTTGACATCCCATTTGTTTGTGGACATCAGGTCAGCTAGATGAAGCAGCTTCTTGGTGTTGCTGTTGATATGCTACAGATATAAATATAGATAGGTCATGACTGGTCATGATAGATGATGGCATGTTGGCGAACATTTTGGCTCAGAGCTTTTTGATCGCGCTTTGGCGTTCAGATATTCCTTCTTCACAGATAAGTCAGCATGTCGGTCAGCGCAGACGAGGTTGCTAAGCACAACACCGACAAGGACTGCTGGGTCATTGTTGGTGACCAGGTTCTGGACGTCACCAACTTTCTCAGAGACCTGGCCGAACAAAGCATTGCAGAGCTTTTGTCTCAAATGTATTCAAGTACGTATATTCTGGTATAGAAGATTCATGAAGCTTCTGCTTGTGGCTCATGAATGCTAAGGGAATCTTGTGCATTCTTGAGCCTTTCACCCTCATTGTCGCCCTGTCTCAATCCCTCTCATAGCTCTTCAGATCCACTGTTGACCATTAGAATGCAGACGGACGGAAACACTTTTCAGACAGTTCAAATGCTGATATTCACTACTTGTTCGTAAAGTATCTTGATTATACGTACCTATAATATCCTACAACGTTTTTTTATAGGATCTCTTTCCTTTTCAGATTGCACCCCTTGTCCGCAAGGTGAGCACCCTGGTGGAAAGAAATCGATCATGATGTTCGCCGGTTCGGTGTCCCAACGGTTTTTTTTGTGGCTTTTTTATTTGGTTCACTTTTCATGTGCCAAATGCAGAGTGGAGTACCTGAGCCTCTCCCCATCATGTGATGTTTGCAGGTAAGGATGCGACTGAGGAGTTCGACATGCTCCATGACCGCAAGGTCATCAAGAAGTATGGCATTGATGAGGGCACTGTTGTGCTCAAGGGCACCTTGAAGAAGTGAATATGGCAGATGATGGCAGATGCGGCCTGCAATGGTTGCCACCTTTGCAATGAGGTCCCAGGTCTGCCTTTTTAGCAACTGGTCGTCCAGTTCGAAGACTGAGGAAGCGGCGCTTTTGAGTCCGTTGCTCATGATCTTCAGACCCCTTTCGCGAGCCGAGAAAAAAAGGGAAGATATGCGAAAGGTATGAGGGTACAGTAGATTATTCACTTCAACTTCAGATTCCCTAGCCTGACAGTCGGATGTTGTTTTAAACGGTATTTTAGTGTGCTTTGGAATTTTCAGTGGCGCATAGCTTCAGAATATTTCAGAATATTATATACATACATACAAGTAGTTTGGGCGTATTTGCTTCATCCATTCTCATCATCACCATCACCATCACCATCATCACCATCATCACCATCACCATCATCACCATCACCATCATCACCAACATCACCATCATCATCATCATCATCACCACCACCACCACCACCACCATCATCATCATCATCATCATCATCATCATCATCATCATCATCATCATCATCATCATCATCATCCACCATCTCATTTGTGACCATCATATTTCACTCTCATATCACGCATCATATCACCCATCATATGTCGTCATCACCTCATCAATCATTTAAAAGACTTCTCATCTTCATCTCTATCATCTTCAGCATCACATCATCGTTTCAAACCCTGGCCCAAGGTCTCTCATAGGAAATAGATAGAACAATCATTTGAATTATCTTGATCGAAAAATATATAATTGAAACTATGTTTTTTTCTCAACCAACATCTATTTGCTCTCATCTCATCATAAATTGGATATGTTTTTCCTTTTCTTCATATTTCTTTTTGTTTTCAAGGTGCTCCACACCAGATTGTCCAAACACGTCCGAAGCCCAACTGCTTTCATTAGTAGAATTTTAGATCCAAAGCACATAAGATGTCTTACTTCGTTATCTGAATCTATATGTATATACATAAAAGTTACAGCAGATTTCACTTGTTCTTCATTCCTTTCATGTTGTTGTCGGTGATATTGATGACCTAAAAACTTTTCATGGACTGATTTTCTTTCAGTTTTGATCTCAAATTTACACAACGCACGTATTTTTAACATATTAATTTTCAGCGTTTTCTTGTGTTTTCAATATCACCGCACTCGTTACATGTCTTGTTTTCACCTGTAAATTCATCGATTCCTTTTTCTTCTTGACACATTAAGCATGTCTTATGATACGATACTTCCATAAAATACATTAAAGTACTTTGTAAGGTGCTATTTCTTTACATAAATACTTTTAGACTAAATACCATTGAAAAGCATTGATACATTAGTTAAAATAAATGTATCAAAGTAATTAAACAAACAGCATAAAATCAAGACTTATCCTAATGCTGTAGGAAGGAAAAACTGCACCGTCGCCGTTTGTGCATAATGGCATAATTCAATTTCTGTATCTAGTTTTTGTTTGATGGTTTTAATTCATTATCAAAGTTCCCGTTCAGATGGTTTCTTACTCTCCAATGTCAAAAGTAATCATTATCAATGGGATTACAGTCTTGGTATTTCTCTTAATGTGTAACACAAGACTTTTGAGCATACCATCTTCTTCTAATTCTTCCAGTTCTTTATCTTTCTTTTTTTTGCATCCATTTTTTTTTGAAATAGTGGATATTCTTTCACGCATTGACCTTGTATCAGGTCATATTTAGTGATAACACCCGTCATATCATTTTCATCGCAATGAGACATTTGTTCAACATATTCATACTCCCGTCGTTCTTCTTCCGTGTAATATGGTTTGTATTATCTTTGTATCTTTTTCAGTGCCTCATTATGTTTCAATCTTTACTCTTCAGGTTTCCCCACCATAAATCATACTTTATTACTAACAACATCGCTTGGTAAGTTTGTCACGTGAATTCTTCAACCACAATCATCTTAATATGTAGAATGTATAGGTCATATGCCTTTATGTAGATAGATTTAGATAGTTTTACGCTAAATACTATGTAATGTATTTTTTGAAACTGTTCCTTTATCAAACCTTCAGGTATCTTATATAAATTTTCTTGTTTGTGCTTTACATGATTTTCTTTCCACTCACTCTTTTTTCGTCTTGGTAAGCGTTGAGCCGTTTCAATATGCTTCCCATCAACTACACTACCGCAGTCTTTACAACATGGAGGTCTAGAATGCCTGCCTTGGCAATTTCCGTATGATCCTACGAGACCAACAAAAAAGATTCCCCGAGAAAGGGGGCCCCAATGACTGTCTCGTTTGAAGGCATTTTATTATTAAAAGCTCATCCAGAAAAGCACAAAAAACACGTCGACTTACATCCACTCAATGAGTGCGGGGTTTCAAACATTCTCACATTTTCTATAGTATTGTCACCTCTGTGGAAACGTTCTGGTTTTTAGTCGGAAATGCCAAAAAACTACACTGGTTGTAGCCTCCTGACAGAAACGCAACTTGCATCGAATTGGACCGCTGCTTTCTGAATTCTGACAGGGCTTTGACTGGATATGCCTGGTTCTATCCTTCACCTTTGCCTTCTTCTTGCGCTGGGTATGGCTTTGGCAGGCGGGCGGAAAAAAACCACACTCTCCGATCTTGTCGGCGATGAGGAAGATGATAATGACCATTCTCAGAGTCCTTGGGTTTCAGACACAATGGCCAACTGCTTGCGACCAGGATGATGGAAAGAACCTGGGCTTGATTTCATTTCAAAGTCATGAGAATTAAGTGTGACCCCAATGCAGAACAAACATTGAATTCATTTTGCATTCGTTGCCTTGAATTCTTATCCAACACCTCGTCTTGACACCTCAAATTCAGAGTCAATTTTTGAGGCTCAAGTGTCACTTAACGTCAATGGCAATATGGCTTGTACTGGCTATTTCTTTGGGCACGGCCATTTGGCGACGCTTCGGAAAGGCCGAATTTTTCATCACTGAAACCGTCAAGTTCACGGTAAGGAATAGCTTGTGGAATCCCTCCCAATATTGCTCTTACTTCAACAAAAAATTCAGGTTGGTAAGCTATCATGAAATTCATTATTCATCCATTTTGGTCACTTGAAATCTTTCCAAAAAAAGGATTGGTCCATTTTTTGGCTTTTAGAACTTGATGTTGTATTTTGGAAGGTGGAAGGGATGCAGTGGGCAGCCGGATATGTCTTCGAGCTCTTTTTCATGTTAGCACCTTGGCATGACTTCATTGGGGATCACTGGAGTGGGTCCGCGCTTAGCTAAACATCAGAGGGGGTTTGTTCATCCAGAGTTGACGGTACTGAATTTTTGGGAATACTGGTATTGCTACTAGAATAGATGAAATATATATATATATAAATACTGGGAATACAAAATGAGTAAATATAATGGCATTACTCTACATCAAATTATCATGAAAGGATGGTATACTGGTGATATACTTTAGACATACCTGTGATACAGGTGACATACTAGGGATATTATACTCATGAAACAAAAAAGTACTGATCTCATACTAGTAGTTACTGTAAAGGATGAGAGACTTTCAGACACAATCCAGTTTTCTACAAGTAAAATGTTGAACCAAGCGCCATAGTGCCATAGGCCTTTGAAAAAAAAAATCGACCTCAACCCTTTTCGCAATCGTGTGAATGAACCATTCAAAGAAGACTAAATCTGACCAACCATTGGGGGGCTGTAAACC
>DF239149.1:248855-297444 GCA_000507305.1 Breviolum minutum Mf 1.05b.01
ACTACTACATACTACAATTTTGTCCATGAAGATCAGTGATTTCGGAAGGTGCTTCAAAGTGGTTGGCCAATTTTTGGTCTACTGGGTTTGGTGGCCTACAAGTTGAGTCGTGATGGTGCTGGAAAGGATGTTTGCGATCAAACAACGGAGTCCTTCCGTATTCGATACGAGGACGGGTTTTGAAACCTTCGCACAAAAATCCAAGGGAAAATTGACGGTTGCTGGATGGATCTCTTGATGTTTGCAAATTTTGGGCAAAACCCAGGAGGTGATGCTTGAGGGTAAAGAGGTTCCCTTTAGTCGTGACGTGGAGAACACAGCCGTTGAATTACTCCAACACTTGGAGCAGAATCGTACGCTGGGTCCTATGAGCCGTGTGTCGTGTCTGAGTTTGGAGATTGCCACTGATGGAATTGGAGGGAATTGGTGGATGATCAGTTTGCTACATGGAAGAAAGGTGCATATTTTTTTTGGATGTGTTGAAATCACCAACTGCTCTCAGCTAGCTAGCCCAACACAATTACAATCGATGGAATCTGGTGAATCAGTCGAGATGTTTGAAACATGTTAAAACGATGGTCGAGCATTGAGATATTCACTACATGCCAGTTCTGATGCTTAAAACATCTGAAAACACTGTTTTGAAATGTATTTAAGATGAACTACAAGAGTTGTAATGTAACCACACGATATCCCAGCATTTTCATTGTTTAAGCCATCCGGTGAGCCAGATTTGGTCCAAGTGGGATGACACCGAAATAGCCCTCAGGGTGCTGTTGCTGCACACAAAAGGACAACCAGATTTTGCTGAGGGACCACCCGAAAGATTCCTGAGCTTTCTTAAGCAAAGGAATATTACACATCACCCATATTAATAGGAACATTGAAATATCCTCAAAGATTGAAATATGTCCTTCTTTGTGATGAAGCTTTGTTGCATTTTTTGGGGAAGTGCTGTCAAATGTCCTAAGGCATGTTTACTGGGTGCTGGCCTTCCACTACTAGGATATGGTGCTTCAATCTCATGTGCCTCCCAGCGAGATCTTCGTACCAACATCTTTTTGCAGAAGTTGGTTCAGGACTATGAGGACCTGAAATCGTATGGGGGAACCAGGAGTTGTGACGTTGATGTGTCTCACTGAGATGAAAAAGGAGAACGTATGAAATTCGCGTTGATTATGAAAGATATGTATACATATATTATATATGTCGATGCATGTCGGCAACATCAGGAAAAGCATCTCTAGATGAAGAGTTGTATGACTGGCTTGTGCTGTGTACAGTGTCTATTTCATCATATTACGATCATATACAGTACTGTATGTCTCAATTTTTTCGCACACTTGCAAGAGATCTGGCCTCACAAGGCACAACTTTTTCTCAGGAGGTATTTCTTCGGCCAGCAGCACACCATTCCGCTTGTTTGGTAAACTTTCACCGGCGGCCGTGCACAACAGCAGCTCGGCATCATTTCATTTGAACGCAGCAAGATCCACACAAGCAACTCACAAGATGGCGGAGCTGAGGCGAAACTTCCAAGCCTTGCCAACCTGCTATCCAGTGGAATGTGGGCAGCTGAATCTTTACATTTGTTGCAGAGGTTATCCATAGCTTTCTCAGATGCCCTCACTGGTCTTTCACAGGGTTCTTTGGAAGTGGATGAAAGGACCGCATGGGCATCATGCACCATTGATCTGGGACCATGTTGATTTCCATATTCCAATCATGCAGTATTGATATGGCTTCATATTTATGGGTCAAGCATTTTGAGCCATACCAAATTCATGTTGCAAGCGCGATTGGGATGCTTTCCATGCTTGGAATGTAGGAGAGAGCTCTGAAATTTGAATGTCCATAGAGTCGAAAAGCATTGCACATTTTTTTTGAAAAAAAAATCCATCATTTGAAAACGGGAACGTTCTACTTGTGTATTGTTTTTTGTGTGTTTTTGGGAATCCTTGTGTTTTTTTGGCCATGTTTCTAACTATACCAACTCCGATTTGGCAGGAAAGTTCTGGTCTCTGTGGATCCACTGGAAGACAATTTCCATGGATATGGATTGCCATCTTTCACCAGTCATTTGTGGGCTGAATCTGACAACTTTGAAGTTCATCCAGGAGATTTTCCGCGATTTTTTTTTCAAAAACATCGTTTTGTTATTTTGGGATGGATTTTTCCTTTGGAGTTTTTGACATGGTATGAAATTGATCTATACTGAAAACACTAGGTGGGATTGGTTTGGTATTAATGATACTCTCAAGGACTGAGCTGCCCGGACTTGATGGTGGCACGAGATTCTCTTCCAGCAGTTCCATTTTTGGGAGCTATCATTTATGTCGACCATGAGGCCATCTTTGCTGATCGCTTTTTGTTCCCGACATTTCTCATCAAATGGCAGGAGAATGGACCTGGCATTTTGGTGTGTGTTTCCATACCTTGATCAGATGGTCAATCTACACCCCTTGGGTCCCACTGTCTGTGCATGTTGCGTAAATAACATTGCTGTGGTGACTTGTTCAGGCAGGCATTGGACCAGGTAGAGATGCTGGGAAGCTATCAGAGGTGACTTGGGTTCACAGTTCAACATGGGTTGCCCCAGACATATCCAGTATGATGTGGATGTGTCAGTCATAGATTGTGTGTGTTTCTTTTTTAACATGTTTTTCCTGGATTCTGCAAGATAAATCAATGTCTGAGTGCTGAGGTTTTGGCCAAGTACAAGGTGATTTACCTTGGGGTTTTGGAACCTTTAGCTGCCACCAAATGTCTTTCACGCTATGGCACCCCTTTAGCGCAGCGGTCGCGAGTCTGTGCAAAGGCTTGGGGTGGTTGAGATGATCGTGAATGCTGAAAGTAGATATCTTCATCAACAAAAAATCACAGGGGATTGAAACCAGGTCACCCCGTTCAGTCGTGACACTAGTTGCGGCTGGTTTTTTGGTGCAGATCTTTGATGCGCGAGCTTCGGAACCACCTCCCAACAACCTGAAACTTGTGCACCTTGGTGGAAATCAGGATTTTCACATATTTTTCATCATTTAATACATTTTTCACTGAGTTTAATGATGGAGTTTCGGTAGCGTTTCTGATGTTGGCTGAGGTATGTACCCTATGCTTCCACCTCATTTGCAGCTCGAAGTCAGACTCCAATGGACTTACTGGTACCCAAATACACGGAAAAGACACGTTTCCTGGCCTACATGGCCTATGTGACTCGGCACTGCAACCTGAGCACCTCGAATCTACTGCTATTGGAAAACCTCCCTTCCAGGCTCATGGCAATGAGTTCCTAGACACCTCCTGTTCCTGTTGTTGCTGTTGCCGTTACTGATAATGTTTCTGTTGCAGTTGTGGTCAATGTTGTCGTTTGTTGTTAACGTTGCTGTTTGGTCATCTGTCATTGTTGTGAGTAGTGTTGTGGTTTGTTGCTGTTGCTGCTGCTGATTATGATGATGATCATGATGGCCTTGCGTCAGTTGTTTCATATTGCTTCATGGAATTTTCAACACCACAATCAGGCTTGCGTGGATCATCGCGAATTGCTCTTTGACCTTCTGGTGCAACGCGCTGCATCTGCAGGCATAGAGGCTCCGGTGGCACTCTCACGGTGCACGGGCTTTCGCTCACGACACAGGTGCCACCAGTGTTGATGTTTTGATGTTGATATAGGATGCTGTATATACATGTGACATGTGTGTGTTTATTTTATATCATTATTTATCATTGTGATCTGACGATCATATTGTGTTAATATGTCCATTTTATCTTCTGACTCCCATTGTTACTACTTCTATGATGATTTCTCAAAAGTAAAACACTCAATGCTTCTCCCGGCTGCAGACGGCAACTTCGTAACCACACTCGCGGCGTGGCCATGTCTTTCCTGGATGAAGCCATCGAGTTGTTGAGGTGCGGACGTATACAGGGGACGAGGGGATTATACTACCCAGTTATGTGGGGATTATAATAAACTTAATGAACCATTATAAGGATCTCTGTTAAACAACCAGTAATTATAATGGAAAGTAAAAGTTTTCTTTTTTCGTTTCTCAATTGAAGATGACTGATTTCAATTTCTTGCCCCGCCAGGCCATACAAGTTTGCCTTGGTCTTTGAGAACAAGCTAGTTCCAGGACAGCTAGTTAGTTGGGATTGAAGTATTCTGTAACAAACACAAATGGCCTCCAGCTCCAAGATTTCCAACTTAGATTTGATCTCTTTGGGATTTTTTTTTTGAGCCAGGCCAAGGGCCAGGATTTTTGAATATCTGCGTGTACAATCAGGGTGTTTTCAAAAAAAGATAGACTGGCCAATTTTGGGAAACGCATGCACAAACGAAACTTGACCATTCAGGCTGGTTAAGCATAGTTCTCCCAAGATGATATTTGACAATGCCTTGAAACGCCATCCATTTGTGACGATCCCTGGCCATATGATCTCTGACTCATCCCGAGCCGCCATTTATTGGTCCTTTGTTTTGCTAGGCTACGTCACGGAGAAGATTGTCAACGCCTTTCTGGCTGGGTGCATTCCCATCTACTGGGGATCAAGGTCAAGCTTGTTGTGGGGGTTCTACAGCTCAATTGGGGATTCTGGTAGATGGGACTAGTAGTGATTGATGCGATATATTTATTCCATTCAGTCCATTAAGGATTATCTATATAAGAGTACTATGGATTGTATAAGATTAAATGCCCTTATCGGTTTCACAAGATTACCACCACTGTCCATAAGCTGTTTTTTTTCAAATTTCCCTTGCCAGGTCAGTGTTGGAGATCTTCAACCCAGAAGCCTTCATCTATGCTAATGATATTCAGGTTGGCAGATGAGAGAGCTGACCTTGCACCAGTTAAAGGATTAAAATTAGGTTCCATGGTTTCAACATGAATGATTTGAATCCATTTGGGCATCTAATCAGGTACATATAGTCATATGATGGAGTGGTATAGCCACCTTCCTGATCAGACAAGATGCTTCAGTCGAGTCACACTCCTTCAAGTGAGATTTTGGACACTTGGGATGAATCAAGAGATTCTGCCTTCAAAATAGCAGCCTTTTGTGACGCCAGAATGGTTTATGAAGTTTATGGATTGCAGTCTTGTCAGGTTTGTAGATTGGATTTCAGACCTCCATTTGAGAATGAGTCATGATCATTGTCAGGCACCGGGTCTTTCGGACTATGAACCAATGGATCCATTGACGAATTTGGAGCGTGTGGCCGACTATGTGGGAAACCCGGGCTGTTGTGCATTGGAACATTCAGATGTCCAAGGTATTTCAGCATCATGTCGCAGTACGCAAGGGGTATGTTTGAACTCGAAAATTCCTGTTGTAAAAGTGTCATTTCAGTTAGAAACTACCAACATTTTTGGTGTCTCTAACTTTAAGACACACCCAAATTGACAGCTATCTCCATCTTCTAGTACCGAATTGACCGAGGTCGTTCAAGTAGCTCAGGATGAAGAGACCTTGGAGCACATGGCAAGCGCGCCAGCTCTCAATCACGAGCGTTACTGAGTTGAAGCAGCAATGGACGAAATCCTGATAACCAGTTGATACTGTTGATGGAAGAAATCCGGCTAACCAGTTGAGGTTGGTAGTTTATCCCACTATTTACTGTGACAAGGTTTATTTATCCCACTATTTACAAGGTTTTATACATCCCAGGTGGTGCAGGAGTTCTTCCATCAACAGCATGGCGAACAGATATATCCAATTCTGTGAAGGTTTTAAACATTTCAGACGGTGCAAAGTTCTGTCTATCAAATGTAGAGACTTCGAAAATGGCCATTTGCTTGGCGACGTGCTCAGGCAATGTTGAAAGTTTATCAAGATATGGAATATCCAGACAATGCTAGTTGCCAAAAGTGGAGTGCCAATAGTCAGTAGTGACATGTTTGCTTGCTACTACGTTTCTGTTAAAAGTAGTTGCATTCGTGTCTTCTTTTTGCCCAGACACGGTATTCATCTATATTCCCAGCTTAGACATAAATATCTCCATTTGAAGCTTTCAGGATGTTGCATACACACAAAGCAGTGTTTTCAATCCACTCTTGATAAAAACATCAATCGTTTCCTGTTTTCTTGCTGCATATGTTGCTGTTGCCAGGTTTATATCGCTTCTTCTCTTGGCATCGTGTCGTTCGACAAGAAAGACCTGGATTGGAAGCATTGCCTACACGTCTTTCTGCCTCCTTACCTCGACTGCAACGACGTGTCCTTTGTGCCTCAGGTGGGTTGGAATGACCCCCATGGGTTGTTGACCGAGAAAACGTGAAGACACAAACCAGTCAATGACTGATGAAAGATGATATATGGTATACCTGGTATGAATGTATGTGGTTTCTATATATAAGATGAAATGTTACTATGTAAGGCAAGGATTTTGATAAGCCAGCCAGTATCTCATAGAATATCATAAAGGAAAGTAGATAACCCGGGAGTTTTTACTTTGCATGGCACGACTTCCTTGCTGAGGTTGGCGGATGTGTACAGCAGATGTGGCGTTGGAGAGACAACAAAAATACAAACGCCGCGCTGCAAGTTGTGTAGGTTGACCCAAACAAAAACCCATGCATTCAAGGGACAGGATCAAAGGATTCAAGAGGAATTTGTAGCCTTGGAAACTGAAAAAATCGTTATATATTGATACTGATACTGATATAATGATGCTGATATGGACCTTTTTTGGATTTGTTTTGGCAGCTTGTCCTGCAATTCCGAAGGTCAAATGCGGCATTGGCCTAATTCTTTGCATCTTGACTGCAACTACTGTCATGTGCAAAGCGAAGCATTTTCCCAATGGAATGACGGAATTCTTCACCACAACCCGGGCTTAAACCTGGTGCCTTTGAGGTTTATTGGGACTTCAAATGCTTTTAGCCAGGATTGTGGTCATCCAGCCTTTGTTGTGCCTCGGCTTTTGCCATGAATTTGATGGCCTTGTTTTTTTTGCTGGCAATGTGGAGAACCATGGTGAACATGAAAAACATCTTCGTTCACAAGCCCTCGCAATTGACGAGCTGAGCTTGTTTGACAACTGCTTCCTCTCGCTGTAACTATGTGTAACCATATGATGTGCTCAATATTTGATGTCAAAGCCGCCACTTGCCATGCAAGGACCTGTGCCGTGATGCTGGGAATCATTTTGGCCGGGTTCATAATGCACATGTTTGTTGATCATTGCGTTTCACAGAATGTTAATGTGATGCAGGCATTTGCATGATAAATTCAGTGACAGTCTAATCCATCAAAATTGGAGTCAAGCCCTCAACGTTGCTGGACTTAAACCGGCGTTGGTTTCGGGTGAAACCATCCAAGCCTGGGTTCTGTTGAGGCCTTTATTGGGATTTCTGCGCTGGTGGATAGTCGCAGCACCGAAATTGAAGCTGTGGAAGATGAGAAGACACTTTCGTGAAACTTGCATGTCAGATATTAGATCCCTGCCGGCTGGCTGGGTGGCCGCCAGAGTAGAAGTGCATGACTTGTGGTACAAGCTCCACATTTGACTGTCGAGCTTCTCCACATATTTATCGGATTGATTTTAGACCTACATCCACTCAAATCTCCCAACGATCCGCAGCATGTGCAAACAGAACATGATGTTTTCAGTATACTGATAGAAGTACGCATGTAAGTACCTATGTAGTATATTGGTTCGTGTCATAGATATAATTTTCTGTATATTATACACAAAGAAACAATCTCATCCTTTTCATTGTATGTGAACATATTCGGGACATTGAACAGATCGTAGAAAGCATGCACTTCCACAGAAGGCGAGTCAAAAACCCCGCTGGACCGAATATGGACTGTGCGATGAACACTTCGAGTGATGCTGCTGGGTAGGAAGTGAGCTCATCATGCAAGCACTGTTGCGGTTGGATTTGAGTGGAGGTAGCAAATCCTTCATTCTGTGGAAACAAGAAGAGGGCAATATAGGTCAATTAAACACTTAAACTTTCAACTGTTTCGGACATTTTGCTCCCCTCCCTTTCCAATTTTTCATTCCTTTTCTTTTGGGCTCCTTTCTTACTCAAGTGCCAACGCTTGAGCATGGGCGCGAGGGGTTTCCGCGCCGCCTTTTCACACGAATGTGGGGAGAGATCAACGGAAGAACCGTGACACTTAGCTGAATTGTGAAGGATGGTTGGACCTTTCCGATCCAAAAAAGCTGGACTTGTATTTTTTTTGCTTTTGAAAACCTTCCAATGAACATCATACAATAATAATAATCATATAATGAAATCATACAATAGTATCATAGAATATCATACAATATGTACAATTTGACACCATGTAATACAATATTCAAGCAATGATATTGCATCAACAACATGGTGTTCCATGGTGAAGGTAACTTGGAAGAATTCCCCACATTGAACCAAGGATTGCCAATGTTTGGAGCGATTTGCCTTTTCTCTCCAAGGTGGCAGCCGAAACGATGTGGCTGTGTCGTACCCGACATCCCCGGAAAACCTGTGATAAATCTATGAGACGTTTCTGTGATTTTTCTGTTTCAACCCAACAGATGTGAAATTTTGTTGGATGTTTTATGATCCCTAATCTTGGGGACATCCATGGCTTGTAATATGGCCGGTATCTTAGGCAACCAACAGCCGGCCAGGTGATGCTACTTCATGGGCTGCTGGATATTGTGTCTCCAAATCCAATGACGGCTGCACCGTTGTTTCGCCTTGTAGACCTGCAATTCAGGACAGGTTGGCTTGACTGGAAAGAGCCGCCCGTGATGAAAACTCTGAAAACGCAACTTTTCCCAAAGCAACCCACCAAACATCAAAAGATAAACTTGTGAAAGTACCCAAACTAGGAGCAAAAAGAAGCGTGGCTGGGCTTGGCTTTACATCATGCTGCTTGGCACTGATTACCCATTTATAGCGGACTGAATAAACACTCGCAAATTCGTGCAGAGGTGACCATGTTTTTTTTTCAAAAAATGAATCATGTCGCCTTCAACGTTGACAGCATGAGGCTTGGCTGCATGAAAATCCGTAGCGCTTTCTCAGATGAGCTGACGGCCAAGCGCGTGGCCGGCACAGCATATTTTTGGCAGGTGCGATGTGTACAAAAGGGGATTAAACATGATGAAACGAAGTAAACGAAGCTGGATGCCATGCATGTCACAAGTGCATCACAGGCGCTTTCCATCTCAGTCGAGGGCTTCTGGCACCAAAGTATTCCACGGCCCACCAAAGTGCGGGGCCAGATGTAAATCGCCACGTTGTCATGAACTGTTTGGACATTTGGTATAGCTGAAGTGGTTGCAAACAGCACCAATGTCCACCTCAAAGCGTTTAGAAATAATCCAGAAATATACATTGCTCAAGTAGTAAGGCTTGGTAAGGCAGTGATGCCAGCCAGAAATCAACTTCTTGCGGTGATTTGTAGCAGGTGCTGGGCACTACTATTGCCTTCTGTGCAACTGGGCTCAATTTTTGTCAACCATTTTGGCGTCGCGGTGTCGAGTTGAGATGTCAGGTGGCCATGTTTGCTTGGTTGCAGCTGCGCCCATCGCAGCAACCAATCGAAATAGTGCAGACAGTGCAGACACCAACCGCACCACCAGAGGAGTTGGTCAAATCATGTGGCAAGACAGCAAGTTATGAAGCAAATTCTCGTATGGAATAAATGATTGAG
This sequence comes from Breviolum minutum Mf 1.05b.01, assembly GCA_000507305.1. Classification (NCBI taxonomy): domain Eukaryota; class Dinophyceae; order Suessiales; family Symbiodiniaceae; genus Breviolum; species Breviolum minutum. The sequence continues at coordinate 258,513 of DF239149.1, forward strand.
TTTTACAGAGTTCTGCAGTTTGAAAAGTATTGAAAGAGCGAGAGAGAGAGAGAGAGAGAGTCTAGACATTGTCATTGACAGGTTCTTTGCATGCTAGATGATCATGATTCATGACATTCATGTTCAATGAGTTGCTTTGTCCATTCATGTTCCACTTCGTCAACAGAAGATTCTCGTTCTCCGTGGTTTGGACGAATCGATGCTGAGGATGCCAACTCGTTGTGTCACCGACTGCGGACAGAGGCCAATCCCTGAAGAAGACGTTGGCGTCTTATGGTCCTTGGACGTTGGCGTTTTTTGTGGATGGATAGTCATCACATCAGGATGTTGTCATGCAGTGCAATTTTGTTTGGCCTACATAGTAATGAGGTTGCAGAAAGAAGGGTTTTCCTTTGCAAAACTTGATTTGAAGTTCTTAGAAGCAACCTGTCAGGCTTCTGCGGCTTGTCAACAGACGCCCTAGCTATTTGAGACTCCATTGCCGCCGAAAAGTCAACACACTGCGCCCATCGAGTTTGGTTCAATGTCATCGATGAATTTGTTTATCAGAGTCTATCGGATGGCAGCCAACCTTCGGTGCGAATCTCATGTTGATCAAACTTAAAGGCTCAAGGTATCAAGCTTAGCAGAAAAAGTTGTGACTTGGTAACCCGGAAACCTTTCCAGATGTGCCTTGGGCAGCAGTGTTTCAGTGACTCAATAGAATGGATAGTCGTGTCATGTTGCTTCTTATGTTGTGTGGCATGAGGTCTTTATAGTCCTGGCCTTTTGTTGCGGTGTTATGACATCGCTTACTACTTTGTCAGTGTTAGCCTCAGATCTAGGCAGGGGTTCAACTGTTAAACACCGTGTTTTTTTCTTTGCAAGCTTTGTTTCCCCCATGTTATTTTGCAGGTCAACAGTGGAGAGACGATCAAATAGTGATGTATACTGTACAAGTGTTAAAAAAACAAGATCCTGGAAAAAGAAACAAACAAAATCAATGAAGTTTCAGAGAACCGTTGAAGAATTGGGTAACCCTACATCATCTAAGGTACTCTTTGCGCTTTGTGCTTCTGCACGCAATCCACAAGTGCCCTTGGTTACATGCCATCAGAAAAAAAAACCAGATATCTCGGCTTTCAGAAGTCAGAAGAGGCTTCACTATTCCAGTGGTGGTTTTTTCAGATTTGTTTAATATGTTTTATTGTGTGTCGTTCCGATTTGAAGAACATTGAAGAACCTGCCTTTTTTCAACTGGGAAAGGGAAACCATTGCAAATTTCACCAGCGGGAGGTACGACGTCATTCGAGCCCTGAGGTTTCCATGGCGCTAAGTTGTGTGAATGGTAGCATTTTGATGAGCCTCAAAGAACATGATGTCATGACAGGGGAGCTTGCAAACCTCCTCTCTGGAGAAAATTGGGAGGCCAATACATGTTGAAAACGTTGAAAAGCCACTGGATGTCATTGTTTTTTTCATGTTTTTGTCATTTGACTGAGGCACTTTGCATAATCTTCCTGAATAGATTGTTGGCCGTTTTGGAAATTACAAGTCGGGATCTTTCAGCACATTTGACGAGCTTTTTCCCTAGCTGGTTGCTGAGCAGGTCGCTCACGAAGCTTACCCAAGAGTGACCTCACCAACACGAGTCGCCATGGCCTTTTCCACTGAAGGATTTGAACAGTTGGATCATGTTTGATCCGTGTTTGATCCAGATCTTTTGTCTAAGTCTAAGTTTAACTGTTTAACTTACAGATAGAGCATTGTTGAGAAGATATCGACTACTTGAATGCCCCAGCTAGCTCTACTCAAATCAGTATATAGCTCTCCATTTTTTGGTCGGCGTGCGATGTCAGATGCACAAGCCATGCAAAGCAGTCCAGGTATCCCTTTTACCACACTTCGGAGGAGTTGCGCCAGGAGGTAAGAAGACTTGTCATCTGTATTTGATCCGTGATCCTGGTGAAATTTTTTTCACCAGCATTTTCTCAACATGCTAGGGGCATTGGCATGTTGTTTTTTGGGCAACACTTGTGAAACTCTTATTGTGGGCAACCCCAAAACCCGTTTAGCCTCCTGTAAGGCGCAACAGCTGGTAGCTGGATGTGAATCTGCCAAGATCCAATCGATCGAAAAGGGGAATGTGCCAAACCGAGACGACTGGAATTGACTGAGCTGGAGGAATCCTGGAAGATCTTGCAATGAAAAACTTGAATATGAAGAATTGAAGAATTAGTAAACACTCAATTCAGACCATACCCAGTTAGAGTTTTGAAGGTCTTTGAGAGATTTTTCCTCGAACTTCAGCTATTTTCAGTCATTCGCAACATCTGCAGGTTTCAATTGATGTAGTGCGAGTGAACTCGTCAGACCCTGAGAATTCGTTGTTTTTTTGTTGGGGGGAATGCTTCGCAGCGGAGATCAGTTGAATCGCTGGAAATCGCTGGAAGTTTCTGGCCTCTGAAGCCACGAGGACTTCAGCTGAAGCCATCAACAAGGCACGAGTCCTGGACCACCGAAACCGACGTTCGGTGATCCGTTTGCGAAGAAACCCGCAAACCGCGAAGGTGTTCATCCTCTTTGGCGAACACAGCCGGGAACTGATCAGCCCTGAGCTTGCCTGGCGAAAATTTGAGAGAACTGCGTCATCATCACGTTTGAGATGATGCCTCTATTTGTGGAGGGAGCACTTGGAAGTATAATATGATCATAATGATTTTTTACTAGACTGTGCACTATACCGTCTATACCTGCTAGTGCCATGATTCCAATTACATTAGAATCTTATTGATTACGGTCAATTTGATATTTGGCAAATGATTTGTTGAACTGCTATCGCAAGATGCCAGGACTGGGCTGGCACTGCTGCGGGAACTTTGTTGGAAGCCTAAGACGGTTGTTTAAAGCTTTATTTCAGCAGAGCCATTATATTATAGAAATAATTGTACAGTACAGATGCATGATGTATATACGAATAAATATAAACTGATACGAAGAAACATACGTACAATATATACTACACACAATATTTACAATCCAAATCAGATAATTATTCCATCGCAGCTGGTGCTGTAATATGCCTATTGCATGGACTTCAATAAAGTTCTCAAGGGGTATTTTTGCTCAGTCTTTTGAGGGAATTCCTGCTTGAGCTATTGGATTTGAGAAACGTAGGCCCGTTATTCTATTTTACATAGTTACATAGTTTTCATTTTGGCATGGCAAACTCTAGCGTTGGTTCGAAGGCAATAGGAACAGTTTCATCAAAAATTGAAGGTGTTTTTCCAGTTGTCGACAAGTTTTCGAGCGAGCTCCAAACTGGAAGGCCCCATGTCAGACATATCCTCCGCATATTCTGGTAACATTGAGCATAAAGCAGATGACTTGGCCTTTTTATCGAAGGCTTCAAAAATTGCTGGTTCCAATGCATTGATCCTGGACCTGGGTTCTGGGTTTCATTGCCAAGCAGCAAAGTTTTTCTCATCGCCAAATCGACAGATTTGTTGTATCGAAGTGGACGAATTGGCTTTGCGTAGTGCAATGGCAGCATTGTCCAAAAATTTGACGGATGGAATTCTGGCAGATATCACACGCATTCACGACGTCTTTCGACCTGGACTCTTTGATTTCATCAGCTGTTTTTACTCATTGCAGCACGTCTCAAAGCCTTTGGATTGCATCGAACACCTTGTGACCTTGGGAAACAACGTTGCAGTGTCGGTCTTACTGGATCATGATGAAGAGGGCAATCCCCTTCCACAATTCTTGAAATCTTGTTACAGTTCTTTCTTAACACCTGGTGCTATTGGAAGTGTCTTGGAAGCTAAAGGATGGCAACATGTCTCCTGGTCTCGAAATTTAGTCTATGTTGAGTCGAATGAATTTCCTTGTGCACGCGAATATGTGATTGGACGACGACAAATCCCGAAGAAACGTGCGTTTGCGCAAGCATTGCGAGATGAGATTGATGATGATGCAGGGGAGATGCTCGCAACTCGGAACCGTCCCAAAGAAGGAAAAGGAACTTTGGAGTTTTTCTCTTCTGGCTCTACTTTGTTCGAACTTTGTGCTCCTTTCATTGCTTGTGCCCTTTCTTCTTGAGCTTCAATTGTCATAAGATATATCAAATATCAATGAATATCATACATACACAAGCAAAAGGTATCAAACATTGATAAATTTGACTGAAATTCACGTCACTTGCGTAGACCTTGAGGTCAGCAGAGCTCCGACTTGTCCAAAGAAGTGCGGAAGGTGGCACACCGACCTGAACAAGTCACCAAAAAACGACATGTGTAGGATGTATGACTTTCAAATGGAATGGCCGCCTTGATCAAAGTCAATACCCAAAAATGAAGGACTTCGATTCAAAACAATACATTACTAGAAGCATTTATGTGATGTTATGAAATGTGACCACGCCTTGACAGTCTTGGTGGTGTTTTATGTGGGGTTCAATGGCTGGGTGAAAGGCTGATCAACATCAGAGTTGGGGCCTGGATGGGGTGGGAGAAAGCTGCGCATCTCACGTGCGATAGGGTGGTACCAAGAACTTGCTATAGGGCATTTGGTTTTGAATGTAATGTGCACATAAGGGCATGTGATGATAGCAATACTGAAACATTCAAGGCTATGAAAGACTTGCTTCATGAAAATGTATGGCAAGAGTGCCAGTTTGCCAAAACCATTTATTGAATATTATTAAATCATCATAGCTTTCGCTGTGCAGGATTCCGAATTCCTCTTGGTGCTGAATGGAAATCCACGATCGCGGCCTGAAGTAGGGGACCATAGACTCATAGACCAAGCTGTTGTCAGAAGTTGAACCGACCTTTTCCGGTTAGAGAAACACGAATGAAACGTAAAACACCACTTCACGTTGGTAGCAACGGCTGTGGGTCCTCAGGTAGAAGCTGGCAACTATTGTGTGCGCACCAACCCCAAGGGTGTCGACCTGAATCGTAATTGGGATGTGGCTTTGGCAAGTTTGAAGATGTGGGATGGACATCACAAAACATGAGAAAATATATTCAACTTGATCTCTTGAGCACGGGCTGATTTGCTATGGTCGAACAAAAACGGTGCCAGGAAGAATGGCAGCAGGAGAATTCCACATTGAAGAGTCATTGTGCTCTTCAAGTCGTCTCCAAGTTTCGTAAAGACTTTTCGAATTTACCCACTAAACGAACATATTTGGAACATATCTGCACTAGCCATTGCCAATCATGGCCATCCCTTCAAAAAATCCAAGGAAATATTTAAGTTTGAACTAAGAATCTACATGAGACCATGCATTCAGTGGATTTTCCTGGTGATTTTCCATAGTTCCAACTGGGACTCTCAGAGTCCCAAGAAAGCCGTGAGGACTCATCCTCTGGTGGCGACACAAATCCGGGCCCTGCACCGTTTAGCGAGCCGGAAACGCAAATCCTGAGATCTGTGGCTCGATCCAATTAGATGAATGCCATGGTTTTGGTGCTTTTTTTTTTGAAATCAATAGGATCATATAGAATCAAAGGTTGTTTCAACACACTTTTGGAACACACCCCTAAACCTTTGCCAAAAGTCTAAAGAGGAATTTCTTTCATAATTGGCTTGGGGGATTGCCTGGGGTGTGCTCTACGGGTGTGTTGAAACAACTTAGATAAATCAAGATGAAGATTTCACCGACTCAATATGATTCAACATGATTCAAAGCATTTCTTTTTGCCAAGATGTTGACCCTGACGAAGTTTCTGTTTCATTGGATTCCGGCCTGAGTTAGTGTCGAAGTACAAGCCGACGACGTATCTTTCTGTGCACAGCGGTACACTTGGAAGCTGGGATGCAGATTTTAGTTTGGAATCCAGAATTATCCACATGCCACTTGTAGTGGCGATGAAGGATTTCTCACATGTAGGAAGTTGTATAAGAAACATGTTTCGCATACCTTGCAGATTCAAAATTGTTTTCAAGTGTCAAGTCTGATAGAAACTATGAAATCGATGTTGTGATGTCTGACCTTTTGAAGACATCGATTCAAGCTTGGAGGGCCTTGGACCTTGACGCATTGAATCGGGGGATTCGATCAGAATGTAAGGATTGTACATGCCATGGGCCTTCGACCAGATGCATGAAGCAGATCGCAATCAGACACTCAGATGCCTTGGGTGTACAGCATGTACAGCTTTCAGTCCGACCCTTCATTCTGATGTTTGAATTTGTCCAAAGCTTTTGGCTGAACCTTACACCCCCAATGTGAACATTCATGTGCACTTCCTTTCCTCATCTTTCCTCGACATCTGCCTTGAACCTAGTTCCTTTTGTGTACCTTTTTTGTGGCTGCAAGGGATCCACAAACTTAGGAAGGCCATGATGAATATCCTTGAAGAGCTAGACGAAGATCATTGCAAATGCCCCTATGGTGCGGCAGGAAAGGAGGCAGGATGTCGGGGGATTCCACCTGGTTCCACGAAGGAACTTCAGCATGAACCCCAACACCACTCCCCATGACAGGGATGAAATCAAGTGTCGTTATTCAGTGACGGCATGTATGAAGTCACCACAGCTTCACGAGAGATGCAAATGGAAAGGTGGAGGTGTTTCGCCACATCCCGAGATACTTAAAATGGCAACCTTTTTGGAATTCAATTTGGGATAAGTCACCCAATATGAACTGCTGGTTTTGATGGTTTTTGTTTGCTCGAAATTTGAACCCCCTTAGCCAGGTTGGCTACAGCTGCCCAGGCACATCTTTGGATTGGATATATGACAAGTTGCAGAGCTCAGATGCGGGAAAAACCCTGCATAAGTCTTAAGTTGGCTGAAGGAAAGAACCAACAATACAACAAAACAACCATAGGCAAAACATTATTGTAAACAGGTAAAACCAATGCCTTTTTAGATAGTTTGCAAAATGAAAATATACTTCAACAATCTTCAACAGCTGTATATTTCAGGTTTTTTTGGTCTCGTTTGGTTGGGGGATTTTGTTCCCCCCAGTTGAGGCTTCAGACTCCTTACGCCTTTGCCTTTGAGATCTTCGTGGGAAAAGAACTCATGCCAATGCTCAAGGTTGGGGTCGTGGGGTCGTAGAGTGAGAGAGATTTGTGTGTTTTGCCCCCGATTTTTTTTCCACAGTAAAACACTTAGCTTCAATTTGAGGAACACTGTTTTTAAATAAAAGAACTGGTTCAAAGGATTTAAAGTGAAATCCGATCCATCTGGACAATTTTTGGCGAAGGCGAAATCACATGATTTTCAGGGTTGGCTTGAAAAATAACCACAGGAGAGATGGCACAAGAGGAAGGAGCACCCGTCCAATTCCCTGCTGCAGAGAGCACAACTGTCCCATGCAAGTGCTTTTTTCAAGGCGCAGATCATATGGGGAAACACGGGGAAACCAGTTTTGGCAATTTTTGGGGACCAAAATCCCCAGCTCAACAAACACATTGTCATTCATCAGGTCCAAACATGTCCCAAAATCATCAAATGTCATGCAAATAGTGGTAAATTGTTGCATTTTATCCACCTACTGCAATGAATAAGGATAAATTTAGCTTGCAGGCTGATCGACTGAAACCTTGTGCATCCTTTTGCCATTTTTTGCCCTTTGCATGTTTTCTCGCTCTCTCTCTCTCTCTCTCTCTCTTGTAGGTTTGTTTTTTTTTAGCCTTGGGCAAGACATGGCAAAGCTTGGGTGCAGAATGGAAGAAAGCAATAGAAAACAGAAACAAAAAGACCCAAAACTGTGTGGTATTGTTTGAGGCCCACCCATCCGACTTTGTCCAAATGTCCAACACGGATCGTGCAGAGAGTGCAGATCATATGGATAGCCGATTCTTGGTGGAAACTTGTGCATCAACTGACTGGACCTAGATGAGCTATCAGCGCTCCGCTAGCATCAGCATCCAAACTGTTAAACACCAATTGGACAGCAAAATCTAGCTGCAACTCTCCCTATGGCAAGTACTACTTTTCATGCCAAATACATCCAAATGGTCTTTGTTTTGGATTTTTAATCTTTGATGCACGGTCTTTGCTATTGGGTTGTGTGAGGCAATTGCATCGAGCTCTACAATCCGACCAATGAGGAGCTTTTCAATTCCACTTTGAAGAATTGGGTGACGGCTTACTTGGAAATGGCCCAGAAGGTGCTTTGATGAATGGAATATCATGACCATGTTCCAAAATGATGTTTGACACAGAGTGGATTTTGTACAATTGCACAATATTGCACATTAAATTCAAACTCTTAAGTCGTTTCTTTCATTTCAAGACTTGCCGATTTTTCGTTTCACGTGGAGGTGTCGTTTCCAACAGGTTCCTCAAATTTTGGATCTGATCCCAGGTGTCAAAACGCTTGCAGATGGATGGAAAGGACCCTTCTTGCACACGTTGGAAACAGTGTAAACGTTGGAGGGTTAGCTTGTTCTTCAACGATACGTTACGCTATGTTGGGGGTAAAGTGTGTTTGTGTTATCTTCTCCTAGGTTATTGTTACAATGTAGTATATTTGTGATTAAGTTGATTTGTATTCCATTCCTGTCTATTACAACACTACACTGTCTTACACTAGGTTATGTCATATATCACATTGTTTGACATTATGTGTACTTTAGTATTTTATCACATTATAATTATCTACACATTTACTTCATATCATCGAAGGAAGTTTAAATAGAAACTTCCGACAATATGGACAGTTGAAAAGCAGAGTAGAGTAGTCAAGTCAGCAGAAAGAAGATACAATAGCGCGAAAGTCAGAAGAAAGAAGATACATCCGCGCCAAATGTTAGAGCAGTCGCGAAAGGCTGTGTTTTTTCAATGATTCGTGTGCCGGGTCAGTCGAAAAGTAGGCCTGTTAAAGCGGCGGGTGCGGAGGTAGGTGCTGAGAGGAGACATCAAAAATTGCACGCCGCTGTGGCGAAAAGCACATTTTGAAGTGAAAATGTACAAAACATGAGGTGTTCGGAGCACTTTTTGAAGTTCCGATGTCGAAAAAATGCACACCGCTGTGGCGAAAAGCAGATTTGGAAGTGAAAATGTTAAAAAACTGACAATCCGGGAGCACTTTTGGAAGTTCAGATGTCGAAAAAATGCACGCCGCTGTGGCGAAAAGCAGATTTGGAAGTGAAAAGGCTAAAAAACTGAGGGTCCGGGAGCACTTTTTGAAGTTCAGATGTCGAAAAATTGGTCAGGCAGTAAGTTAGTCAGTTAGTCAATCAGTCAGTTCGTCACTTAGTCAGTTAGTTAGTTAGTCAGTTAGTTAGTTAGTCAGTCAGTTAGTCAAGTAGTCAGTTCATCAATCAGTCAATCAATCAATCAATCAATCAGTCAGTCANAATGCACGCCGCTGTGGCGAAAAGCAGATTTGGAAGTGAAAAGGCTAAAAAACTGAGGGTCCGGGAGCACTTTTTGAAGTTCAGATGTCGAAAAATTGGTCAGGCAGTAAGTTAGTCAGTTAGTCAATCAGTCAGTTCGTCACTTAGTCAGTTAGTTAGTTAGTCAGTTAGTTAGTTAGTCAGTCAGTTAGTCAAGTAGTCAGTTCATCAATCAGTCAATCAATCAATCAATCAATCAGTCAGTCAGTCAGTCAGTCAGTTAGTCAGTTAGCTAGTTAGTCAACTAGTCAGGTCGTCAGTTAGTCAATCAGTCAGTGAGTCATTTGGTCAGTTAGCTAGTTACTTAGTTAGTTAGGTAGATAGTCAGTTAGTCAAGTCAATTAGCAGTTAGTCAGTGAGTCAGTCAGTCAGTAAGTCAATTAGTCAGTTCGTCAGTTAATCAATCTATCAATTAATCAGTGAGTCAGTCAGCTAGTTAGTCAATTAGTCAGTTCATCACTTAGTCAGTCAGTTCGTCAGTTGGTCAGTTAGCTAGTTAATGAGTTAGTTAGTCAGTTCGTCAATGGTCAGATAATCAATTAGTCAGTTAGTCAGGCAGTCAGCCAGTCAGTAAGTAAGTTAGTCAGTTCGTCAGCTAATCAAATCAATTAGTCAGTCAGTCAGTCAGTCAGTCAGTCAGTCAGTCAGTCAGTCAGTCAGTCAATAGGTCAGTTCATCACTTAGGCAATTACTCAGTTACTCAGTTAATCAGTTAATCAGACAGTCAATCAGTCAATTAGTCAGTTAGCTAGTTAGTCAGTTGGTCAATGTTTTTGCTCTGACATCCGTCACTCACAGCAATCAATCTCTCTTATACGTTTCCTATTTTTGAAACTTCCGCCACCGCCTTGTGCCGTACTACTGGTAAATAAGTTTTGCTATCATGTTCTACTAGATCGGATTACTTTCTGCTGTATTATACACTACCTAATATCGATGTGTTGCATATATTAGACTACGATCTTACCGCAGGATCCATGAGACATACGTTACAGTATTCATCTCTACCATATACATCCATATACACATGTTTTCTTCAGTTTTCTTCAATTTTACTTGTTGTGAGACAAATTGGACGAGCTTTTTGTCTCAGAGGAGCCTGAAGAGATGTCTCGGTAGAAGTGAAGATGTGATCTTTGCATTTCTGAAATTTATTTCGTTCCGTCCCGTTTCACGAAATTGCTGCACTCGAAACCGTTGTTTAGTGTCGTGGTGCAGTCGTAGATTTGGATAAGCCGCAGCTGGTTGGAAAAAGTTCAGCTTGCTGGGTCTATGAGGTGGATGAGCTGGTGAAAGATTCAGTTGTGTCATGCTGCTTCGCTGCTTCACAGTACTCAAGAAAACGGTCTAATGATTTCACAGTACTCTTCATGCCATGCTGTACCAAGTTGCCATAGCAGACTATGCTTATTAAGATGGATCACATGCAACTACCTTCACTTCAGTGACCATCCACTTTTTGACTCAAGCTGATTCGAAGCATGTGGTCGTCCAAAGGCCACACGCAGCCTGGCATTGGGGCTTTTTGCAGGTCATTCCTTTGCCGAGGTCGGATTTTCAAAGGTTTGGAACATCTTATCCCCGCATCTTCCAGAGATGTAAACATTCTGCCTTTTTGTAGCTTTTTAGGGTGAAAAGGCACAAATTTTACACATTTGGAAGATCCAGCTATAGTTTATCATGAGGGTGTCATTTTGGATGATTTGGGGGAGATTGATGATCCCATATGCAGGACATAGCTACCAGTCATGAATTCAGCTCCCGAGCAGTCCAATTCGATGAATTCAAGGAATTGTTGAAGTGGGCCATGCTGAAGGAAATTTGACAAATCCTGTGTTGGGAAAGTTCCTGGTTTGATTTTTTCCCAAAATTACCGGAATTATCCAATCTATGGAACAATGGAGACTATGTTTATAGAGGGGTTTCACTGGAACATGCATGGAATTTGCCTTGCAACTCTACTTCTCACAATGCAGTTTCACAACCAGTGCCAGGCATATTACAGCAGTGTTCTCCAACAGCATGAGTGCGGCACCTGGAGGAAGTTGCAGATCAAAGTTGCCATGTGACCACAAACTCAGGTGGTTCAGCCCAATTTTGAAACGGAAGACTTTTCGAACTCGATGAGGTCGGGCACCGGCACGGGACGCTTCGCAAAAGCCATGGTCTCATCAAGACAAGGCTGACACCGGTGTTTCAGGCGCCAATGCCAAGATTTGAGTGTGAATTGTCACATTTTGGATTCAAACTTTTGGAAACTCCATTTTGATATTTTGCTTTTAATCCTCAAAAACCCGAGAAAATGATGAATCGTTTCATTGAAACCTGAAGACTGGCCAGTTGACAGATTTGGTAGGTGGGGCCCACCTCGCGGACTGGAAGTCTCAGCCAAACACTTATGCCGCGGAAACCCAGTCACGCCGAAGCAGTGTGGTAGATGGCTGCTAAGGGTTGATGGTGTGAGATTCGGACCCTGCAAAATTCTGAACTTTTATTCAGGATTTCTGGGCCCGGGATCGTCTTTTCCTTTTGGTTACAAATTTAAGTTGATGGCTAGCGGCTATGCCTTTGTGCTTGCAGGATCATGGACTTGAAGCCTGGCATCAGGATTGTGCCTCCTGGCCTTTTTGCTGAGCAAAAGGGCTGCAAGAAACTTAGTAATTATTGAGTTATACTGGCTTCAGGCAATCTTCAGGCCTAATTTCAAGTAGAGTGTCGGATTTGTTCCATGAATTTTTCCTCCTTTCAGGCCTTTGAAATACAGCAGAGCTCCATCCAACTTCTCGAACCTTTTGTGCACATCATTGCAGGCAGAGCTGCACTTGTCAAATGTCATGAATTTCGGTGATCTTATTTTTTGGCGCACCCAAATTTAAGGGTGTACCTCCCCCCAAAATTGATGAAGTATATAGTTGAATTTTTCAAATACCAATCATGACCACCTGGAACCATTCTGTTTTGTCCGGGCGTTCAGAGTTCGTTTTTGGGTACCTGAATTTGTCCGAAGTGCCCTTAAGGAGTGGAATCTTTCGCTTGATCAACCGGGCTGATCTCGCCCGCTTGAGGCTGGTGAAGTCAGTTGAGACTTGGTGCGAAGATTAAGAATCAACAGCAGCTAGTGTGAGAACCGAAGATTTCAATGTGAGGATCCTGCTGCCCAAGTCCCAGAAACACCTTTCTGCAGCCGATGAGTCTCTTAGATGTGGACGATAGAACGGACCGAAACAGTAACATGTTTCTTGGAGAAGATGCAATCACACAAAACACAGCATTTCTTTTAGCTAAACCCAATGGAGAGTGTTCCATTTTGAGCTACCATCTTCAACTCTCGACCTGCGGCATTCTTTGCATTAGCAAGTCGAACTCCGGTGTGGATCATGGTAGATCATAGTCCAGGTCCAGAAGCTGAAGTGTGATTTGACAGATGATCGATGGACCCAGCGATTCAGATGATGATCCTGCCGAGGATGCAGCTGATGAAGATTTAGACCACTTGGGATCTGCTGAAGCAGTTCCACGTTCCGATGCAGATCATTTGGTGCAACTGGATAGCCTGGGTATCAAAGCTGAAGCTGCCGAAGATATGCTTGAAATGGAGGATGCCAGCCATGAGAGCACGGATGTTGGAGATTCTGACGAAACTTCTCCACACTTGAAAGGGGGCCCGAACTGGTTCAAAGAAAATCTGACTGGGTCTGGTTGGGGGGCGTTGTTACAGATGCCTCAGGCAAATCCGACATTGGAAGCTGGAGTGGATTTTCAGATGTGGGCCAGGCATTGCTTCATGCGCGCTTGTAATTGCCATGTCCAAGTGTCCGAAGATCTGTGTACAGCCGACATTTTTGCCAACTCGCGCGCTGCTACCAAAGCCAAGCACATCCTGACCCTTTCGCGTGATGAGCTTGAAAACAACATCATGCAGCGAGAGACCTTCAATGTGCCTGAAGATTTTGAGGAGGAAGAGAATCCAGATAGCCTTGAAATGATTTGGGTCACCCATCCATCTCATCAAAGCTTCTCTCATCACACCGTTCGGCCATGTTTTGTGGATTTGCCTTCAACATCGTATCGGCCAACCTTGCGATCCTGGACTTTTCGACATCAACTTGACCCAGTTCAAGTGAGAGCTGTGGCATGTGTGGAGATGGATGAGTCCTTGTTGCTTTGTGCGCCTACATCAGCTGGTAAAACGGCGGTGGCGACTTATGCCGTGGCTATGGCCTTGCACCGGCACAAAAGAGCGATCTACACCACGCCCATCAAAGCGCTATCAAACCAAAAATTCTTGGAAATTGGGAAATCTTTTGGTGGACAATTTGTTGGCATAATGACAGGCGACACTGTAATTGCAAGTGATGCTCCAATTGTTGTGATGACTCTAGAGATTCTTCAAAGCATGCTGTACAAGCAAGCTCGAGATCCCAATCTTTTGGATGATTTTGAGTGTGTTGTCATTGACGAAGCTCATTTTCTTGGAGACCTTGACAGGGGCTATGCATGGGAGGAAGTTCTCATACTTTTGCCTCCTCATGTGAAGTTGGTGCTTTTGTCTGCGACAGTGCCAAATTCCCAGACAATTGCGGACTGGTGCTCACGGGTTCGAATGAAGCCTATGCATGTGATTACAAGTGAACAAAGACCTGCCCCTCTTCGCTATTTTAGTTTCATTTGATTTGGTTTGCATTTTTTCCGTGGTTCCCTTGAAGTTGAGTTCAAACTGAACGAAACACATGAGACTTTCAAGTTTCAAGTTGGCAATAATGAGTTCTTTCAAACCATCTGGTGTTTTTGGCTTTGCAGGTTCCACTCTCCCATGACATCTTCAGATGTGGTCCGCCGGATTTCTTTGGCCCCAGAAGATCCTTCTTCAGTATCATGAGTCCACCGGAGAATCGTTTCAAGCGTTGGAACTTGCGAGAAGCCGTTCGGCAGAGAGGAATCATCCTGCAGAGCCAAGCGATGTGGCGTTGTCCACAAGACTTGGTCTCACGCTTCATTGGCAGACAAGGTCAGAATCTAAGGCAACTTATGTTCGGTTTGTCTGCAACTGTCCGAATTGCAGATGGAGGGGTCATTGAAGTGAAGGCGATTGATGATCAGGTGGAGAAAGAAGCACGAGGACGAATCTGCAACTGGCTGATGATCCAAGGTGTTCCTGAGGCATTAGCGAAGCCACCCAGCTCCACCAGTGACCCGCTGTCGTTGAGAGTAGAGGATTTGGAGCGATTACTTTCCCTTTTGTGGTACAGAAAGCAGTTGCCAACCATCGGTTTTTGCTTTGACAAGCGGATGTGTGAACGAGTGGCTTTGCTACTAGCAGGAGCCAAGAGAATGGATTTTTCAAGCAATTCCTCCAAGCAAAAGATTCGAAATCGGCTTCAAGGAGGTTTGGCGCATCTTGACCAAAGAGATCAACAACTCGCGCAGGTGAAGAACTGTTGTGATTTGCTGGTCCGTGGGATTGGTGTTCATCATGGCGGCATGTTTCAGCCTCAGTCGGTCTTGCAGTTTTCACATGAAGGATCATGAGTTTGCAGGATAGTTGTTTTCTCGCTCATTTTGGTGGATTTGCTTACTTGTATCTTGTTTTCTTCCTCGGGGACTTGAGCAAACTCTTTGTGATTGCTAGAGGCTTCCCCTTCTTCGTGAAATGGTAGAGCTCCTATTTGCAGATGGCCTCCTTCCAGTGATCTTTGCCACGGAGACCTTTGCAATTGGCTTGAACATGCCAGCCAAATCGGTGATCTTCACTGATGTGCTGAAGTTTGACGGTCGGCGCCGCCGACCTTTGAACCCCAGCGAGTTTCGGCAGATGTCCGGCCGGGCGGGCCGGCGGGGCCTGGACTTTGAGGGGCATGTCTACGTCATGCTGCACAGCGATACACTCATGAGACAGCCTGCTACCAGGGTCTTGGGCCAGTTGTACACTGAAGAGCCATCAGAAGTGAAAAGTTGTTATCGGGTCCGGTGGTCTTCCTTGCTTCATTTGATTTCAGCTGGCCCGGCCCATCTTTATACCATGCTTCATCGAAGTTTGAAAAGATTCACCGAACCACATGCAGCCATGTCTCTGCAGCAAGAAGCAACTCGAATGGTCAAAGTACTGCAGGAGCTTGATTTCATTGACCTGTCGGGTGCATGTCTTCCAAAAGGGACGTTGGCCTGTCATTTGTTTGTACCTGAAGATGCTTTGCTTGTCGCAGATGTGATCATTGCACTTCGAGGATTTCAAGATTTCACAGCACCTCAAGCCTTTGCCATTTGTGCTGCCTTTGTTGCTGAAGGGCCTTACAATGAGCGTGCCAAAATCTCTGACCCCGCGGTGCGCGCTGGCATCGCCACCTGTCGGAAAGTGGCGAAGAAATTAGCCTTCAAACTTCATTCTCACAACCTCCCATGTTGTAACAATTCCAGGCTTTTGAGGCCCAATCCTCTCGGACTATTTGGTCATGTGGGATGTGATGGTGAAGAAATGATCAAGGCACGCCTAAATCCACAGCTCTGCGAAACAGCGCTACAATGGGCGTCGGGTGATGATTTCACTTCAGCAGTACGCAGCAGTGGTGTGGCCATTGGTGGTGAGGGAATTGTCACCCGAGCTCTTCGAAGACTGGATGAGTTGATGCGTGAAATCACCTTTGTGCTTCGACATGATTTGGCCTCCCCTGAAGCTGCGCAAGCAATTCAAAATGCCCGGCTGTCAGCCAGGCGAGGTGTATTAGCTGCACCTTCTGCTTATTTGGGTGAAGCAGAAGATAGAGTGGCAGAGGAAATTGAACCAGAACCACCTTGGCCCAATCAAAGCTGGTCTCCCGGCTATCAAGGCAACTTGGACCCCTTGGATATTTTTTTCAGCCAAGCAACTTGTAGTGCCAACTTCCGGCGAGCTCCTGTTCTTGGAGGTCCAAATGATATCTTGGGTTTAGCGAAGGCTTTAGGGGATGGATGGATCAGTCCAAGCGATGTGAAACCTTTGAATATCTATTGGTTTCGACATCGTTACTATTCCCTTGACAATCGGCGACTTGCAGCCTTCAGACTCTGGCGGCTTATGGATGAAGAAGCCAAGGTACAGGTGGTTGTTCTGAATCGTTCTCAAGCCTTGGAAAAGTTATGGCTCAGAAAATTCTCCACAGGCTTCACAGGAGGTCAAAAGATTCGTATCACCCAAACAGATCGATTTGTTGGCATCACCCGGCAGCAATCCACCTATGGAAATTTCTGACCCAGTTCCCAGTAAAAGGAGAGGAGAACGTTTCACGTGGATCGTTTTGTGAGACCGTGGCGGAAGGACCGACCAAAAGCCAACCGGATCGGAACCCTTTTGTTGTGCATGTGTATCTTTGATCATTTTTGCGCTGGGAGATGTTGATAGATTTTGCACACATCCAGCCTCATGCCATGCTTTTCTGCAGGAGGTTCGTTTAATCTGATCAACTTCAACGAATCATCCCAGATCCCTTGGTCTCACAATCTCAACCACTGCATGCTTTCAGTCAACATGACAGGTGCAAGATGTTGCCGGCCAGTGCGGCAGATGCACGGAATGCGGACCCGCATGAGCCGGGAGCTGCAGATTTCGAGGCGAGGAATTCGAGCATGCAGCTTTCAGTGGCTTTGCAAAGTTTTTTGATGTTTTTTGCAGGTCATTCCCTTTGCAGCACGCGTACCTGAAGAGGAAATCAATCCATACACAGATTCTCCAGTACCAACATGTTATACAACATCTGCCCAGACGTGTTGCTGTGTAATGCCAGACGTGTGAAACTTCATGTTTCTTGCTTGAACGGTAGTCATCACATGTCATCACTTTCTAAGTTTTTTCCGCAGCACCGTAGTTAGCTACAGCTCGATCTACACAAAACCGGAGTTTCCCCTCGCAATGCCAGCGCTGCCCCGTTCCGTTGAGTTGGATGTGCAGGGCTTGGTGGGAAGTCTCAGTTTGACTGAGATGGAGAAGGACAATGTTCAAGGGAAGCTCCTTGAACGTCTTCAAACTCAAGTTCATGAACGAGGGGAGACCCCATGGCGATCTTGGCTTGAGACACACTTCCGCAGCTTGCTGCAAGAACTGCACCCAGCAAGCTATCAGAGACTCTCCTGCATGGCTTTGCGTGTTCATCAGTGGCACTCCGATGGCCCATCGCCATGGGAGCATTTGTCACCAGGGAAAATCCTGGAGAGCTTCACAGAAGCTCCTGCCCACATTGGCAAGGCAGCAGCTCGCCTGTTTGGAAAGTTCCGGGATTGGCTTAGTGGTAATCCGGAGGCTTCTTCTGACAAGAAGCCAGACAAAGAGAACCAAGAGAACATGGATGAGACTGAGAGCCATGCTGATGCAACTATTACAAACACCTCAGACAGCCTTGCCCATGATGTCTGCAATGATTCAGGGGAAAGCCCAAAGGCCAGCAATTCAGGAGAAGCTGATAAGGCTGATGATGCAGCGACTGCTGATACCTTGGAGTCAGAAGGACCGGCAGAATCTCAAGAAGAACCGCTCCCAGAGGACGCAGATGAAAGCCGCTTCTCATATGCCAAGACGGAATTCAGTGCTGGACACTCCGAAGAATTGCTGGATGTACACGCAGGCAGAGCAAGGGCGACAGGGCTCCAAGTTTCTGCCAACAGCAAGTTGACGGGTCTGGATGTAAACACGTGCACTGTCTCTGCAACAGGGGTATCCATCACAGCTAGTGTGGATGCAGCTGCAGGTCGAGTGAATATCGGAAATGCATCCTTCCAAGGTGCTTCGGCCAGTCTCAGGGCTGAGGCCACCGGCTGTGGAGTGGATGCTTTCAACTTCCAAATGTCAGGTCCGTCTGTCAGTGCGGGCATCAGCTGTTCAGCCCCCACAAAACTCAGCTTCGGAAATGTGAGCGTTGGTTTGGGCTTCAATTTTCATTTGGATTTGAATCCTTTGAACTGGCTGAACCTCAACCTGGGAGGTGGCGGTGGAGGTGGCGGAGGTGGTGGAGGTGGTGGTGGCGGTGGATGTGAGAGTGGTGGAGGTGCGAGTGGCGGAGGTGGTGGTGGAGGTGAGAGTGGTGGTGGACTTGGCGGGAGCCAAGGCTCTTGGCAAGAACAACTCCAAGAGATGTTCCCCAATGTACATGTCCAAAGAGATTTCGGTAAATCTACATGTATTTATCGGAACGGTGTGCTGCAACGCAGCTCAAAGTTCCAGATCGGGGATCACATCAAGTACAAGATTGAGGATGGTGGCAAGGGTGAGATGCATGGCTTTGACCACAGCTGTCTTGTCACAGATGATCTTGGAGGTGGCCGGTATGAGGTCATCGAAAAGACCAAAGACGGCAATTTTACAGGTACAAGAAGAAGAGTAATGACAGCCAATGAAAGTCAAAAGGCCGAGCTCGTACAAAGTTCACCAGCTCCCATGCTCAGTCTTTCCCGTGCAAAGAAAGATCTTGGGGACAGAACATACAATCCCGTGACCAATAATTGTGAGCATGCAGTGACCAAATGGGTCAATGGCAAGGCTGAAAGCACGCAGGTTCAGAGTGTAGTCAACAAGGTAAAAACAGCAGCCACTTTTGCAGCACTCGCGGCCAGAGCCACTCCACTGGCTCCTTTCACTGGTGTCGATACAGTAGCACTTGCTACTGGCCTCGTTGGTTCCGCAGTGTCAACTTCCAGGGCTGCTGGGACACAGCCAAGCCAACCAAATTCCAGCAAGCCCCCTGTGCTGCCTCGTCCGGTACGTGTCAAGCCAACAAGATCAGCTGGCTCTGATCATGGACCCAGTGCGGCGAACGGCCAGCCAGGTCAAGAGCCTGCGAATAATCATCGCACCAATGACACCGACCAGGGGGAAGCAGGAATAGACCCTATGTTGCTCCGCTGTATTCAAGAAATGGCCGCTGCTGAAGGGTTGGAATTCCAAGTCGACAGCCTGTCACAGTTTTTGTCTAGGCAAGAGGCCTTAGATACCATCTCGGAGTCACAGAAAGAAGATGAGGAGGATACATCCATTGAGCTTTGTGATTTTTGCAAGAAGGAGAATAAGCCATGCTGCATGAAGTGCCTGCTCGGACGCAGTTCGAAAAAGGTTGCACAAATCAGGGGCAACATCCATGGTTTCAGTTGAGCATCCAAGCAGCAAGCAGCATCGGCAGAAGCTCCACATGGGAATTCAGAGTTTGCCACGCCATTTTCTGGGCAATGGCATTGTTTCGACAATGCCACGAACAGGTGTAGAGTTTGTGGCAAGCTCGCTGATTGATCATTTTTGTTGTGCCGCTTTTCTGGGCAACGGAATCTAAGATGAATCATTAGGATGTAGTGGTGATTGCGCAATTGTGTTTGTAGATATGAGCATCGCATTCTTGGTATTCTTTTTGACTGAAGATACCTGAAGCCCAAAACAACGGCACTGAAGATGCGATTGCCATTCAAGGTGCAAAGGGTGAATGTTGATTCTGCAACTTTGACTTGCCTTTTCCCTTGTCAACCTTAAGGTGTCAAGATTCAAGGATATATTGGTTCTCTGATCCTGCATGATCGTACATGATCTTACCATAGTTAATTTTTGAAGATGAAGCCCCCTACCTTTGCTTGTTTGGTTTTGGCAACCTCTGCTGTTGACTCTTATCTAATGCTGACATCTACATAAGTGGGTTTCAGTTCAGGGCTTACCACGCCATTTTCTGGGCAATGGCATTGTTTCGACAATGCCACGAACAGGTGTAGAGTTTGTGGCAAGCTCACTGATTGATCATTTTTGTTGTGCCGCTTTTCTGGGCAATGGAATCTAAGATGAATCATTAGGATGTAGTGGTGATTGCGCAATTGTGTTTGTAGATATGAGCATCGCATTCTTGGTATTCTTTTTGACTGAAGATACCTGAAGCCCAAAACAACGGCACTGAAGATGCGATTGCCATTCAAGGTGCAAAGGGTGAATGTTGATTCTGCAACTTTGACTTGCCTTTTCCCTTGTCAACCTTAAGGTGTCAAGATTCAAGGATATATTGGTTCTCTGATCCTGCATGATCGTACATGATCTTACCATAGTTAATTTTTGAAGATGAAGCCCCCTACCTTTGCTTGTTTGGTTTTGGCAACCTCTGCTGTTGACTCTTATCTAATGCTGACATCTACATAAGTGGGTTTCAGTTCAGGGCTTACCACGCCATTTTCTGGGCAATGGCATTGTTTCGACAATGCCACGAACAGGTGTAGAGTTTGTGGCAAGCTCACTGATTGATCATTTTTGTTGTGCCGCTTTTCTGGGCAATGGAATCTAAGATGAATCATTAGGATGTAGTGGTGATTGCGCAATGCTGTTTGTAGATATGAGCATCGCATTCTTGGTATTCTTTTTGACTGAAGATACCTGAAGCCCAAAACAACGGCACTAGACCAGACCGAACATGTGGCTGCCATTCGCTTTGCAACGGGTATACATCTTAATTCTGTAGCTTTGAGTTATCACATGTTATCACACATTAAGAGAATCAAGATGACAATGTGTTGTTGTTTCTCTGATCTTCGTTTTACCTTATTTTTTGAAGATGAAGCCCGTTGGAATTGCGTGTTTGGCTATGGCAAAAGCTGTTTTCTGGGCGATGGCATGCTTGGCAGCTGTGATGCCAAGAAGCCAAGCGAACAGGCTGTACAGCGGCAGCAGTCTCGCCAGTGCGCAGTGGTTTTCATGATTCGGGAAAAATCAGAGACCCTGCAATGGTCCAGTGTGTTTTCTGCTTAGAGTTGTGAGAAGGACCCCGGGAATCTAGTGCGGTTTTGAGCCAGCCACTTGGGCGCTGCTACAGCAATTCCACAAAGTGTTTTCGAAGAGCCAGGAACCGTTCAAGCTGTGTTGCGACCAGATCATTGGATGTGCTCTTCTGCGCAGCTGCAGACGGAGAAGGTCTTCATGTGCCTCCATGTTTTATGCACGTACATCCGAAAAGGGTTTCCNTCTTTGTTGAACTTGGCCCTTTCTCTTTTGATTGCTGCAACATCTCATACTGATCACTGATCGCATTTTTTTGGAACATGCACGAAACGTGAAACCTTTTCCAGTGGACAACATCTATTCACTTCTCGAATCTCATGGAAGCATGAGTTTCAGAAATTTGCAGGTTGGTTGAATATGATCAACTTCAACCAATCATCCTAGATCTCTTGGTCACAATGTCAATCACTGAATGCTTTCATGTTGACAGGCGCAAGATGCTTCCAGCCATCGAGGAAGATGCACTGGATGGGATCGCCGATGGGCCTGGAGCCTGGAGCTGCAGATTTCAATTCGAGTTCTGAAACCATTGACACTTGAAGGAGCTCATAGGACATCTGAGACGTCTTCGATTCACACTTCAGTCATGGTATCGATCTTTGGTTCACAAGTGCAGAGCATCTTCAACTGAGGAAGGCTTACAAATCACTCATGCATGCGGTCTGAGAAATGGGCGGACAAGTTCCTGCCGAGGCCAGCCACTCAGCGGCTTTTTTCAGTACCAGCATAAATGATGAATAATAATATATTTGATAGAAATCTTTATATTACGGACAGATGTGGTTCTATGACAATTATATTTAAATTCAAAACATTAAATCATATATTTTTGTTTTTATTGTGCACAGTCCTCAGTTTGAGTCCTGTCATGACCTTCTACCCAATAACCTGGAAAAGGGGATTCCTCCAACGGCTGCGCCCGAGCTGAGTTATCACCCCTAATTTCTGTAATTGCCACGCCCCACTTTCATGATTGTCGGAGTAGAGACAATGGAACATGTGCAAAAAAAACATGTACAGTAATTGTCGATGGGATGAACGCTCGAGTGGAAACATGTACTAGTAGGATAAGATACACCATTGATTTGTGATACTGGAGGTGCTGTACTATACTCTGCTAGACCTGGGGTGGCCTTAGCTTTCTGTCACCACTGCACCTTTCATAGCAATTGTTCCGTGGTGTTTGACTACGGCACCATTTGTCCAACATATCATTCCCCTACACCGTGTTGGCTTTGTAGTTGCGTGTCCAAACACCTCAGTCCCTCCAGTTTTGTTGAGTATGCTGGGGATTTTTCCCAAAGGTTTTGAAGAATGTTGGTACCTGGCACGGAGTGGAGCTTCAGTATGTTGCCACCTTTCCAACATGTTACTGTTGCATGGTGTTGACTAGGTCCCTGTTGAAAGTCTTAAAGTCCAGATTTGTCACCACTCAGTTTGAAAGAGCTTTAATTTAAGTGCATGTCAGGTTTCAAAGTCGCAATGCAGAGTGCAGGGTGCTCTGCTGCATGTAGGAGGGAACCTATGGTGTCTCTGGCATGTCTTCGGAAAACATCCAAGAAAAATCGATTTGAGCAGTCAGGAAGGGTCAATATCAAAGCGTGCTGAGACAGGTTTGTCCGAGTTCGTTCAGAAAAGCTAATGCCAGACGTGTGAAACTTCATGTTTCTTGCTTGAACGGTAGTCATCACATGTCATCACTTACTAAGTATACCGCAGCATTGTAGTTAGCTACAGCTCGATCTACACAAAACGGGAGTTTCCCCTCGCAATGCCAGCGCTGCCCCGTTCCGTTGAGTTGGATGTGCAGGGCTTGGTGGGAAGTCTCAGTTTGACTGAGATGGAGAAGGACAATGTTCAAGGGAAGCTCCTTGAACGTCTTCAAGCTCAAGTTCATGAACGAGGGGAGACCCCAATGCGATCTTGGCTTGAAACACACTTCCGCAGCTTACTGCAAGAACTGCACCCAGCAAGCTATCAGAGACTCTCATGCATGGCTTTGCGCGTTCATCAGTGGCACTCCGATGGCCCATCGCCATGGGAGCATTTGTCACCAGGGAAAATCCTGGAGAGCTTCAAAGAAGCTCCTGCCCACATTGGCAAGGCAGCAGTTCGCCTGTTTGGAAAGTTCCTGGATTGGGTTGGTGGCAATCCGGAGGATGAGGCTGACAAGAAGCCAGACAAAGAGAACCAAGAGAACATGGATGAGACCGAGAGCCATGCTGATGCAACTATTACAAACACCTCAGACAGCCTTGCCCATGGTGATGTCAGCAATGATTCAGGGGAAAGCCCAAAGGCCAGTAATTCAGGAGAAGCTGATAAGGCTGATGATGCAGCGACTGCTGATACCTTGGAGTCAGAAGGGCCGGCAGAATCTCAAGAAGAACCGCTCGCAGAGGACGCAGATGAAAGCCGCTTCTCATATGCCAAGACGGAATTCAGTGCTGGACACTCCGAAGAATTGCTGGATGTACACGCAGTCAGAGCAAGGGCGACAGGGCTCCAAGTTTCTGCCAACAGCAAGATGACGGGTCTGGATGTAAACACGTGCACTGTCTCTGCAACAGGGGCATCCATCACAGCTAGTGTGGATGCAGCTGCAGGTCGAGTGAATATCGGAAATGCATCCTTCCAAGGTGCTTCGGCCAGTGTCAGGGCTGAGGCCACCGGCTGTGGAGTGGATGCTTTCAACTTCCAAATGTCAGGTCCGTCTGTCAGTGCGGGCATCAGCTGTTCAGCTCCCACAAAACTCAGCTTCGGAAATGTGAGCGTTGGTTTGGGCTTCAATCTTCATAAGGATTTGAATCCTTTGAACTGGCTGAACCTCAACCTGGGAGGTGGAGGTGGAGGTGGTGGCGGAGGTGAGAGTGGTGGTGGACTTGGCGGGAGCCAAGGCTCTTGGCAGGAGCAACTACAAGACATGTTCCCCAACAAACATGTCCAAAGAGATTTCGGTGAATCTACATGTATTTATCGGAACGGTGTGCTGCAACGCAGCTCAAAGTTCCAGATCGGGGATCACATCAAGTACAAGATTGACGACGGTGGCAAGGGCGAGAAGTATGGTTTTGAGCACCACTATCTTGTCACAGATGATCTTGGAGGTGGCCGGTATGAGGTCATCGAAAAGACCAAAGACGGCAATTTTACAGGTACAAGAAGAAGAGTAATGACAGCCAATGAAAGTCAAAAGGCTGAGTTTGTACAAAGCTCACCAGCTCCCATGCTCAGTCTTTCCCGTGCAAAGAAAGACCTTGGGGACAAAACATACAATCCCGTGATCAATAATTGTGAGCAAGCAGTGACCAAATGGGTCAATGGCAAGGCTGAAAGCGAGCAGGTCCAGAGTGTAGTCAACAAGGTAAAAACAGCAGCCACTTTTGCAGCACTCCCAGCAGTTGCGGCCGCAGCCACTCCATTGGCTCCTTTCGCTCGTGTCCAGACAGCATCACTTGCTTCTGGCCTCGTTGGTTCCGCAGTGTCAACTTCCAGGGCTGCTGGGACACAGCCAAGCCAACCAAATTCCAGCAAGCCCCCTGTGCTGCCTCGTCCGGTACGTGTCAAGCCAACAAGATCAGCTGGCTCTGATCATGGGCCCAGTGCGGCGAACGGCCAGCCAGGTCAAGAGCCTGCGAATAATCATCGCACCAATGACACCGACCAGGGGGAAGCAGGAATAGACCCTAGGTTGCTCCGCTGTATTCAAGAAATGGCCGCTGGTGCAGGGTTGGAAGACAGACTGTCACAGTTTTTGTCTACGCAAGAGGCCTTAGATACCATCTCGGAGTCACAGAAAGAAGATGAGGAGGATACATCCATTGAGCTTTGTGACTTTTGCAAGAAGGAGAATAAGCCATGCTGCATGAAGTGCCTGCTCGGACGCAGTTCGAAAAAGGTTGCACAAATCAGGGGCAACATCCATGGTTTCAGTTGAGCATCCAAGCAGCAAGCAGCACCGGCAGAAGCTCCACATTGGAATTCAGAGTTTGCCACACCATTTTCTGGGCAATGGCATTGTTTCGACAATGCCACGAACAGGTGTAGAGTTTGTGGCAAGCTCACTTATTGATCATTTTTGTTGTGCCGCGTTTCTGGGCAATGGAATCTAAGATGAATCATTAAGATGTATATAGTGGTGATTGCGCAAGTGTGTTTGTAGATGGGAGCATCCTGAAGCCCAAAACAACGGCACTAAAGATGCGGTTGCCATTCAAGGTGCAAAGGGTGGATGTTGATTCTGCAACTTTGACTTGCCTTTTCCCTTATCAACCTTAAGGTGTCAAGATTCAAGGATATATTGGTTCTCTGATCCTGCATGATCGTACATGATCTTACCATAGTTGGTTTTTGAAGATGAAGCCCCCTACCTTTGCTTGTTTGGTTATGGCAACCTCTGCTGTTGACACTTATCTAATGCTGACATCTACATAAGTGCGTTTCAGTTCAGGGCTTACCACGCCATTTTCTGGGCAATGGCATTGTTTCGACAATGCCACGAACAGGTGTAGAGTTTGTGGCAAGCTCACTGATTGATCATTTTTGTTGTGCCGCTTTTCTGGGCAATGGAATCTAAGATGAATCATTAGGATGTAGTGGTGATTGCGCAATTGTGTTTGTAGATATGAGCATCGCATTCTTGGTTTTCTTTTTGCCTGAAGATGCCTGAAGCCCAAAACAACGGGACTAGATCAGACCGAACATGTGGCTGCCATTCGCTTTGCAACGGGTATACATCTTAATTCTGTAGCTTTGAGTTATCACATGTTATCACACATTAAGAGAATCAAGATGACAATGTGTTGTTGTTTCTCTGATCTTCGTTTTACCTTATTTTTTCAAGATGAAGCCCGTTGGAATTGCGTGTTTGGCTATGGCAAAAGCTGTTTTCTGGGCGATGGCATGCTTGGCAGCTGTGATGCCAAGAAGCCAAGCGAACAGGCTGTACAGCGGCAGCAGTCTCGCCAGTGCGCAGTGGTTTTCATGATTCGGGAAAAATGAGAGATCCTGCAATGGTCCAGTGTGTTTTCTGCTTAGAGTTGTGAGAAGGACCCCGGGAATCTAGTGCGGTTTTGAGCCAGCCACTTGGGCGCTGCTACAGCAATTCCACAGAGTGTTTTTGAAGAGCCAGGAACCGTTCAAGCTGTGTTGCGACCAGATCATTGGATGTGCTCTTCTGCGTAGCTGCAGACGGAGAAGGCCATCATGTGCCTCCATGTTTTATGCAAGTATGTACAACTTTGCCCAAGCAAACTCAGCATTTCCTACGCGTTCTCAGAAGTGCTCGTTTTGTTATTTTTCCATGATCGGGTAATACTGTTCCGCCTGTGTCAGAGACGTTATTCACATTGTGCTTAGCATGGAGAAGAACAGAGAAAGTTTCCGGAAAATTTGGGCAAACCAACCCTGTTTTTCAGTGGAATCAGTTTAGAGCCTACACCATTTGCCAACCTGGAAATCAGATTCTCCATGAGTACCATGAGTGACTTATGGGGTTCATAGCCATTTTGGCTGAGCGTGGAACTCAAGGAAGTCATTCTCATTCCGGCAGTCATGGTCGCATGGGCAGACATAGAGGACACCAACGATGACATGGGCCCATGGTCTCTAGCAATGCACAATGATCAGGGCAAGACGCCTGCTGCGGAAGATTCAGCAGAGGAGACCAGCACCAGTACCAGTGCAACGGAGCAGGGTTTCTGAATAGTGCATGGCGATAGTACTTTTTTGCAAGTCCATCGTGTTTGGTTGAATTTGAACTTGAGGTCCAAGCAACTCTTGATTCAACAGCAAACGTACTTTGGGGCGGGTGTTTTTGGTCCTGAAAGAGCTTGGGGCCAAGACGTCAGGTTTTGACGAGCGCGGCAAGCCGCCAGCTGAAGAGTTTGCCTTCGTGGAGCCTCCAAAGGTTCCAGTTCCAGGATTGCTGGAAATGAATGCTCTACCACTACCAGCCGACGTTCAATTACAGGCGCGGGCCCAGGACTCACCGGTTGCAATAAGTGCTCGGCTTCCGGACATTGATTCTTTACAGGGGATATCGGATATCTTCATTCAGGCCACAAGCTCTTCTGACAGTACTTGTTTTTTTTTGAATATCACACCATGTCAGAATATCGTGTAATGGGCAAAATATGTGCAAACTGAGCCGGGTTTCGTATTCAAAGTGATGTTGGGAGGGATCCATTCGCAGTCTGCACCATTTCCCCTTCTGGACATCAGACTCTCCATGAGTATCACGGCTCACTCATGCGATTCATAGCCGCGAGGTGCCGGTAAATTCTGCACAGAGAGGTGGGTGCCCCAGACTTTTCCTCCAAGTGAAAGCAGCATACTACCACTGCTGCTGCTGCTGCTGCTGCTCCTACTACTACTACTACTACTACTACTACTACTACTACTACAATATACTTTTACTTTTACATACTTTTTCATACTTTTTCTATTCATGTTGTTTGACAAGGGCCTTAAGATGGAGCAGAAACACAAATACCTTCGTTTTCTTTATTTTTTTTAATTTCGAGCTTCCAAAGCACACCAGCCTCAAAATCGCGTGCTTGCAGTGTTCTGGCAATACAAGGTGTCAAAACACAATGCTTTGTATTTTTTTCAGCTCGTGGTCATCAGTTCATAAAGCACTCATTCTTGGCTCCGTTTGTGCCACCGCTCATCCGGACTCAAGAAGGCGTTGTACCCTAACTGCAGGTAATATGATTTTTCTCTAGCAGCAGAATGCCATTGAGGTTCCAGCAGGTTGCCGGGCGTCGGTGTTCAGGTTCGGGTACAGTGTGTCTTTCTAAAGGTTCGTTGAAGGGTATTGAGTTTAGCGATGCCTTCGCTTTGCCTTTTGCAACTGGTTCTTTTACTAGGGAATATGTTGGTTCCACAGACAGTGTGCTAGTAGTTTGCTTTTTACATGCGATTAGTGAATGCAAAGCGGGCGCATTGCTTTTGGGAAGGTGAATCTACTTGATCCACTTGATTCCATTGCTTTTGCTACAGTAGATCCTTCTGCTTTCTTTCCGCATTGAATTCCGCTTCATTATTTATCTCTCAGGAGAAGAGTTGTATCCAAACAAGAGCTGCATTGAGAGTATAGTGTGATCAAAAAGAGAACTTGTTAAACAAGAGAACTTGTAACTTAAAAAAAAGAGAACTTGTAACTATTCAAAGGCGGCTAGAAGAAAGGGGCGTGATTGAAAAGAAGAGCTCCCCAGTCAAAAAAAGCTCCCATCCCACCCACCTTGTTGATCTTTGATTGACGGGGTGATTATGACATGTGTGATCTGTTTCAATGATTTTGTGGTGTTCTTGTGTTGTTTGTTGGGGTCCCCTCTGTTCATGAGGATAGGCTGGCCTTAGGGCCTTAGGGTTTGAACAGAGAGAATTTCCCCGACTTGAATTACAAAAATAATTGCACTGTGAAAATGCGAGTGATCAAAAAGAAGAGTTGTAATTAATTGAAAAAATATTGCACTAGAAACAAGAGCCTGACAAACAAGAAGAGTGTGATCCAAAAATGCATGATTAAAACAGAGGAACGAGATGAAAGAAGATGATTTGTAATCAGAAAATGCTGCGTTAAACACTTGGAGCATGATCAAAAAGAAGAGTCGTATTCAAAAAAGAGCTGCGTTGAGAATAAGAGGGTGATCAAAAAGAAGAGTTGATAGTTGTAATTATTATCAAAATTCTTTAGGAATGGAGCGTGTTCGAAAAGAAGAATCGCATTCAAAAACAGAGCCACAGCTACATTGAGAGTAAGAGCCTGATCAAAAAGAGCGTTGCAATCGTATATTCGAAGAGCACGGCCTTCAGGAAGGAATATGATCAACAAGAAGAGTCGCACTGCAAAAGCAATGGCTTTAACGAGTCGTACTGTCAATTTTGATTCTTTGCTTACTTGTTTATTGCTTCATTGCGTCTATTGAAGATCCAACCTGTCAGAATGAATGAAACCATGGTCATACCAGAATAAGCCAGAGTTTTCGTTCATTTGATTTCTTGTGCGCTGCAAGGATTAACTTAAGAATTATTGTGATGAGCTGCCTCTTTCAAGAAGCCTAATTTGAGATGCATGCCTCAAACTGAGTCCACGGATTCAAATAACGCAAAGACCTTGCATTGTTAGTGGCATGGTTCATCAGAAGATCCAGCCTGCAAATGCCTGCAACATGAACCAAACAGGTTCCATCACAGTAAATAAACCGAAACCAGACGTTTCGTTCATTCGATTTATCTGTGGCTTTTTTTGTTTTGATGAATATTCTCCAGATTTACATATTTACAAATTCAATGAAACAGAAAGATCTACAACTACGGCTTGCCATTTGACCCACCTGCAGACCACTTGATCCATTCGACCCACATGACCCATTTGAACTGCCACTTGACCCACTCAAACCACTCGACCCGCTCCACCCGCCCCGCTCCACCCGCTTGACCCCCTGGCAGACCTGGCCCTCTCATGTTTTTTGCACACAAAGGGGGCGCTTTGCCTTTGAAAAAGGTGATTTGACAAATGAAAAACCTTTTGTTCACAAAGTTCGCTTAACGGTTTTTTGAAGTGTATCAATTTTAGCGTGTGAATGCAAAGCGGGCACTTTGTTTTTTGCAACTGGTTCGCAACTGGTTCTTTTACTAGGGAATAGGTTGGTTCCACAGACATTATGCTAGTAGTTTGCTTCCTACATGCGGTTATTGAATGCAAAGCGGGCGCATTGCTTTTGGGAAACGTGATTTTACGAGGAAACCACCTTGATATACTTCAACAGGAAGAAAGTTTGCGCTTGTTGAAGGTTTGAGTCATGACTTGGTCTGTGCCGGATCGAATTATCATGTCCATTTTGCGTGGCAGGTGATATTCACCCGGTTTCTAATTTGATAAACTAAAAAGCTTTTCCCGGGTGGAAATTGACCAGGATCATGTTGACTAAAAGGATTCTAGGGGGAAAGGGTTTGCAGTAGGACGACTCAAGAAGCGTAACTTTTGTCCGGCCAGTGTATATCTTGTGCGGGCGCTTTGTTTTTTCTTTTGAATTCAAAATAGTGCATACAGATTCGTTGTGGCTGTATTTTTCCTCAATGTTGTAAGGAATACCACCTGAGCTTATTTTTGGTCACACACCCTGCTAAAGCCGACCTGCGGGCGGACTTGCAACTTTTTTGATTGTCTTTTGTGCCCGACGGCATTACTTTAGGCGTCCGGGGCGTGGGCTACGAACGAAGAAAACGCCGAGAAAGATCAAGTGCCGGCAAGGAAATTTGCCAGCGTATCCGCATGGCTTTTCCGCTGCCAACCGGCATGCCTGAGCTCCACTATGCGAACACCAAGTTGAATAGCATCCTAGATGATTGCCGAGAAGAGTGCATGGAGCCTAGATTCATAGAAGCACCGGGCACATAGATTGAAATGCTTTGAGCATCAATCCTTTGCGCTTCAGGCACTGGCACATGTACGCACCAGATATGATATTGTTCAACAAACAAGCAAATCACTTTACTTCGAACGACCCTCACACGCCAAGAGTGACTTAAGAATCTTTAAAAAGATTGAACGACTACTGGCTGGAGGAGGTACAGAGAGCTACAAAAGGCAAAACCTGCATGAACCTAAATTTAAGTTGGGCCTGCAACTGACACTAATTGAGACAAGTTTGTTGCCAATTTGATTCAATCTTGACATAAAAATCCGATGAGGAGTGCAATAAAACGCACACTGACCAACATAACTCTAACATGAATTTGGCTCAGAACCAATGTACAGTTGATGCAAATCTACGAGCAGTGTAAAATCTCAGATAAGATTGACAAACGAGGTTCAAAGCAGCTGCCCCAAGGCCGTGACAATCTCTTAGACCGAACGCTACGCATAGCATTGGCTGAATACAAGGAGAACTAAGAAGTAAATCAAGGCGACAACTGGCCCCAGATGTGGTGCTAATTGGAAAATGTTGACCAGATCTGGGTCACATGGAGACCTGATCCACAATCGACTTTGATTCTAATAAACGTCTGACATCAATCTAGATTCCGAGAACTTCTCTCCTTGATTTGACTTGCTCCCGGCATATTGGTCTGACATCATCAATCTACTTCATGATATGTTTGAGATATGTTTGATGCAAGTGTGGAGATCCCTGTGTGGAGGGAGGATGCGATGCAAAACTTTCTTGAAAGACTCTCGAGGGGTGTTTTGATGGTAACTTGCTTCTAAGAGGTAAAGGATTAACGTCCTGTGATTTCTTCTTGTGATCGGGGTTTCATTGTGCGCAGTGGATGCAAACATTGAGGGTCTAGTCTAGGTTTTATGTCCAGAAGACCATCGGCACGGCCACGCGTACAAGGTAGTATTCATAAACATGATGTGTG
This sequence comes from Breviolum minutum Mf 1.05b.01, assembly GCA_000507305.1. Classification (NCBI taxonomy): domain Eukaryota; class Dinophyceae; order Suessiales; family Symbiodiniaceae; genus Breviolum; species Breviolum minutum. The sequence goes on from DF239149.1 coordinate 289,989, forward strand.
GCTTGAGGCAACAACCTCGCCAAAGACAAGGGCAAGAGTTTTCTCAAGCAGCATCGATTGATGGCGTACAGTCGACATGAAATGCTTTGGTGCCTGAGAGGGGGGTGTCCAAAATGCGACAAACGAAATCGAGTAGCATGATTTCCTAGAGTTTGGCCAGGCTGACAGTACATTTTGTTTGCCTTTCATATGAGTCATATGAGTCTTCGAAGTCTTTTCCTGCTACAGTCTGTTGACCAGCAGCTTAAATCGTAGCATGGTGTTCACCAAACAGAAATCAGTGTCAGACAATAGCATGCTGCAACGGTCGTTGATACCAATAGCAGGATCAAGCTTTGATAGCGGAAAACTACCAGCCATCAATTTCTTTCCTCTCCAACTTTGGGGAAAGGATACCTCGAAACAAAAAGTTCTTCAGTGCCCCGGGGCAGACCCGTAAAATCCGACCGAAGAAGTCATGTCATCCAAACTTGGACATAATTACACTTTTATTTTCCATGAATTTCCATTTGGGAACTCAGGAAGGAGCATTGGTGGGCTTTCTGGAAGCACACATGTCAATAAAACAGATGATTTTTAAACGAAAGTTAATCTCTCAAGTTTGCATCCTTAGATAATTATCCTAAGTTTGTTTTTGCTTCTAGCGTACCTGTGCCTCAGGAATTTTGATTTCGAAATCCCACCGTCAGAATGTTCCCTGCATGATCTTTGTGCTGCTGAAACCCTCACTCCACATCCAGAGCCCTGCCTTTGGAGCAGGTGCCTGTATTTGCGAAACCGTACAAACAAATCAAATCATCATTGCCAGAAACCTATTCTTGCCACCACATTGCTCATCATTGCTCCGGGTCGCACAATTGATTTTCGAATGCTGAAATTTGATGGGTGAATATCTTGTGTTGAGGCGACAGACCTTCTCAAACCACTTTTCACAGATTAGGACTAGAATCTAGATTCAGATAATAGATGATCATAGGACATGCTAGCTTTACATGTGGTAGCCAGGCATTTGCAAAGTTACTCGCATGAGTGTTGAGTTTCGGCTGGGAAGGAGGTAGAGTGTACTTCAATCCCCCGATTTTGAGAGCTTTGCCGGAGTCAGTTGTGGTGTATGTGTGTGTTCATTCAACACTCTCGCATTCGCATGTGATTTGGATCCCGGTGTTTTGATTCCTGTCGAGAGTTTGATTTGCCACGGTTTGACACTTGTTGCGGCTAAACTTTCAAGCTTTAAAGATACAGGTTTTGACTGCATCCAAGTTCAGATGAGGGATGACAAGCTGATGCCGCAACAGCAGCCCCGGCAAAGACTCAGATGGAAGGAAGCTGACCATTGCACCTTCCAATTTTCTTACTGGCCCAGTCTTCCTTTCATGTGCAGCAAAGTGAGAGCCATGTGTGACTTCAATTGAATTAGGAGGAAGTTTCCTCAACTAGTGCAAGCGTGGCTTGTACTCCAAGAAGTGTGGACCGTTCTGGCCACTTCTTCTCCTAGTGCTGCCTTCTTCCCCAGTCCGACTGGACGGGGAGTTCGTAGCTCTGGAAAACAATTGCCGGGTGGAGAGAAGGGTTCATGTACACACTCAGACTGTCATTGTTCTTTGTGGGGGTGCTTTTGGAGATTTTGGAGATTGCATTGAAACACTTCTTGGACCGTCAGATTTGATGTAAAAACGTTTTGATACCTTTGGCCGCATCTTTCTCTTTCCAACACATTGTTAGACGACAGAAGGGCCATCAGTAGGTCTACTTGGCTTGAACCCGGACGGCCTGCCGCAAGATTTAGCTCGGAATCTTTCTGAATAGTGAAAGTTTGTATATAGAGGAAATACGGGTTCCTGAGTGCCACCGAAAGGTCCTTCTAGTAGCGCCATCTCAACTTTTGTCAAAATCACCAAAACCTTACTTGTACCAGGATAACAGAAGTGTAGCCATGCCGGGGAGCAGTGAGTCCGCAGCCTCGACAAAAACGCGTTGGATTCCATCTCTTGCGCTGGAGGGATCGAAGCTCGGCAGCATGACATCTAGAACTTTGCCATTGCCGGAAGAGATTGTGGCCATGCGGCGTAGGATGGAACGATGGCAGCGTTTCGAAGATGCAGCCGATCCAGCTGCGAAAGTCCTGGGCGCACTTGCGCTTGGTCTAGTGTGGCGGCCCCTCATGCTGATCCCTGCCTCAACTCTGTTCGCCCCACCTCCGGGTATGGTTGGGACGGTGGACAAGCAAAACAGAAGGATTTTTCAGATGTTGGAAAACATTCCACACGCCAGGAGGCAGGGGGATGGTCGTTTGCAAATGCCAGGAGGTGGGATCAACTACCACAGGGGCAATGATGTTGAGAATATGGCTCGATCCTATTGGTTCCCTACAAGTGGTCGACAGAAGTGGATTTCGCACCTGGAAGCCACTGCCGTCGGTTCCCACGACAACAAAGGCTTCCACGTCATTGCAAGGCCCGAAGATCTGCAGTTAATGAATAATTACCTGTTTGAAATGCATGTCCCCGAAACTGGCAACGCTGGGAGGAAAGCGAACCATGTGAGAAGGGTAGGAATTCAGGTACCAGACGGAGTGACAGCCTTTGTCAAGAACACCTTCATGGAACTAGTTGATAATCGCAGGCTAAACAAAGTATTTGGGGCTCGCTGCACTAAAGGAAAAGGTAAAGAACCTCAAGAGGAGGAGGAGGAGGAGGAGGAAGAAGAAGAAGAAGAAGAAGTGTATGGAGAAATGCACGATCGCCATGCTTGCAGCGACACTGAAGCATCTGAACGAACACACCCCCAATGCCGTCGACTTGGAGCAGTGTGGTCTGGATGGGATCACGCTGGCTTCCAAGATCCTGCAAATCATGCACGGGGTGAAGGTCGACTGTCGGAACAAGAGGAACGTCGATTTGCGGCAGCTGCTGCTGCTGCCTGTGCTATTCCCTAAGCCATGGTTTTGTCAGCACCAAAGATAGACCGACAAACTATAGTGCTTCAAGCGGAAGCAAAACTGAGAGCTGGGCTTGCCACGTTATTTTCTGGGCAATGGCATGTTTCGACAATGCCACGAACAGGTGTACAGTGTGTGCCAGCTCACAGATAGAACAGTTTTGTGGTACCGCTTTTCTGGGCAATGGAATTTGAGATGAATCATCAGCATTTTCAACATGTTTTGATCGACAGTGGTTATTGTGCAATTCTGTTTGTAGATGCAAGCATCAAGTTCTTGGCATTCCCTTCGACCGACGCCCGAAAAACGGCACTGAAGATGCGGTTGCCATTTACTCTATAAAGGGTGGATGTTGATTCTGCAACTTTAACTTATCGCTGCTCAACACCAAAATGAGGGCTTTGAGAATATGTTGCTTGTTTTTAAAAGATATCATGGTATCGCATGATATTTCATGATCTTACACGATGAATGATCTTTCATGACTTCTAACGATCTTGCATGATCCTATGATAGCTGGCTTTGAAGACGAAGCCCGAAAACATTTAGAGTTTGGCTACGGCAACCTCGGAAGTCTTGTATTTACACTGCGCTACCACTGGGAAGTCACTTCTCAAATCACTGGCCAAATCTGCGGAGACAAGACGAAAGAGTGCTCATCCAAACATGTTATCTTGAGAATCCATAAAGTCCAGGGTAGTCAGCAGCCACAATGCAGGTGACGAAGCCCTTTCCGCGGAGCCTGTATCACTGCCTTGGATCATGTATCTGCTGGTTTGTTGAGGCCTGTCACTTAGACATATTTAGACCCTCAACTCCATTGCTAGTTTTTGTTGATCTTGGACCGCAAAGTTGTTTGATGCTTTTTGCAGGTCATTCCCTTTGCAGCACGCTTACCTGAAGACAGGAAACCAATCCATACAAAGATTTCTCCAGCATCACCATCTTATACAACATCTGGCACACATACTTTACGTGTATTGACCTACCATATACACATTATGTTTTCTTTAAGTCTACATTCTTGTTGTGAGACAAATTAGAGGAATTTTGCTAGTTTTTCAGAGGAGCCTGAAGAGACTTGGAAGACGTGAAGATGTGATCTTTGGATCTGTGAAATTAAGCAGCTGGTGGAAAAAGTTCAGCTTCCTTGCTGGAATCATTGAATTGCATTTTTTCTTGGAGTTCCACAGCCTTTATTTCTCATCATTCCTCCAATTCTGCTTCTTCGGTGGATGAGCTCGTGAAAGATCCCGCTGTTTCATGTTGATGCACATACTCAGAAAAGCATAACGATGTCACAGTCGTCTTCATGCCATGGTGTGCCACGTTGCTGTCACAGACTTACTCGAATGGGTGATGGGCGATTACATTTGCTTCAATGCTCCGCTTTCTGACTCAAGCTGATTCGAAGCATGTGGTCCTCTAGTTAGTTGCCACAGGTGTGGCCAGGCACTGGGCAAGGTAAATACATAGATCTCACTTGAAGAGGTGTTTCCTTGTGAAAATCCTCTGTCCAAAAATGATCAATTTCACCCAGTCCCTGAGACCCTGATAGGCGCAAGATGCTGCCGGCCATTGCGGGAGGTGCACTGGATGAAGGGCAAGGGCTCGGTTGCCAAAAATTCTGGGGGGAAAAAAACGTGAAAATCATAAAATTGGTCGTCACCATACTTTTTTTTGCATTTCTTGGCATTGATACTTAATCATGAACTATGAACCGCCTCCAGATGGTTGGTGTAGGTGACCTGGCTGGGGGACCACCGAGAAGGAGTGATTCGGGAAGCTTCACATGCAAAGATCTGAAGATTTCGTGTGGGGAAGCCACACTGTTTTTTTTTTGTTTACGGTACGTATATATATATATACATATATATGTATGTATATGAGGCTGGAAATTATTTGGATCACTTTCTTGAGTCTAAAAAGGTTGTCCAAGTTGCAGTTTTTGAGGGTATGAACGGTATGAATTACTCTTGCCATGTTGCTTTTTTCATCACTTTGTTTTTTTTCACAGACTTTCTGCATGATGCAGGCCCTGTCCCAGTACTTTGACATGAATGTTTGGATAGATTCACTTCGCAACTAGCTGCTCAAGACTCCTTGATTCTTTTTGATCCTTCATGTATACATCATAAATCATCATAATATGTTCAGGCAGGTCTTATGAATGATTGGCCATTCAAGCTCATCAGGAGACACAACACAGAGGCATGGACGCGGGACTGGGAAGGCGTTCCTGGTTTCTACGTGATAAAGATGGAAACTTCTGATGGATCCAGATTTTGAAAACCCAAACGACTGGGTTTTCAGACCTGTTTCTCCTTCTCCTTGCAGTTCGTGAATCTATCCCGATGCTAAGTTTGGGGAGGATGATGGAATCACAGATTTTTACACGACATCAACATTGCGACCCAAGAGGATGACATCAAATATATCAAATGATTTCTACATCTATGCAATCGATTTGCATATTCCTATTGATTCACTTGGCTGAAGCTGTAGGATGAAGCATCAGTTCAATGTGGTGGCGCGCTGCCGCAAAGCACTCAGCGTACTCATTAGATTTGTACTGGTAGGGTTGCTTGGTCTGAGATCTAGATGAAGGGTGCATACTGATGCATATTTGGGTACATGTGACAAATATATTTATATTATACAATAATTCAACTATATACATGAATGATACATATACACTCATCTATGGATTATTTGTGAATTAGGTTCCACTAATCGTTGCTCAGAGGTTTTTCTTTTGGGGGAAAAAATCCACGGGAATTTGTGGAGCCAAAGGCCAGAGCCGATGCCATGTGGGCTTTGCGTTGAATTGCTTTTCCTGGATGAGGAGAAATCCGTGAACTGAGAAGCCACCCAGTTGCTGTAGGATTTGGTGTTTCATTTCGTTGGGTGGGATGTTGGTATGTAGGGTTGGTCAGGTATGTTTTGGATTATTTTGCCTTGTGAGATGTTCAGCTTCACATGTTGGCAAGAGTGCGAAGAAAATCGATCAATGGGATGGGAAGCGAAGGGATTTGAGGTTGACTGATGCGTCAGCCCTCCACAGGATACTCCTGAGTATGACGAAGAGCGGCGGCCAGGGACCAAAGTGAACATTTGTTTTTCCGGAGATAGGTATTTCAATGTCATAACATCATGCATTCGGGTGAGAGTAGAACTTGCAACAAACGAATGCAGATCATCAGATGACATATCAGATGATACACAACTTTGGAGCATTTGATCTTCCTTCTGTCATCCTTAAGGAACACTAAGGAACCTGTTCTTTTTCACGAAGCGACAGTTGGGTTCCAACTTGAAAAACCAACGAATCAAGGTCAAGTGCAAAAGGCCTGATTGCCAGCTTACAGCGTCAGCTCGGGGTTTGGAGCCTCAACTTCCGCCAAAGAGTTGCAATGGTTTTGGGGGGGTTGTTGGTCATGGGATCGTATGGTTTTCTTCTAGTAGGCAGTAGTTGGCGGGTTAAATTGCAAAAAATCTCGTGGAGATTAGTGTTGTTGTTGTTGTTGTTGTTGTTGTTGTTGTTGTTGTTGTTGTTGTTGTTGTTGCTTTTGACCTGATGCCCATGTGTCTTCACAGGATGCTGGTAGCCACTTGCGAAGAAAGAGTGCCTTTGGCTCTTTGGTGTCGCGTGGAGCTTTCGTTGGGGTTTCCCAGTCTTCAGTCAACAACCAAATAAAAGACTCATCAAATGTCCCAGTATCTCGGTGAATCCGTGGGTTTTTCATATGTGCCAGGGTCTAAACTCAAAACTCCCATTATTTCCATACAATAGGGGATAAACTCATCAACCCAATAGTAGGTGGTTTATATACCCATTATAAGGATTCCTTATTGAAGGTGGGATGACCATCCCCAATATAATGAGTTTAGACCCTGGCACATATGAGAAATCACCATCCAAATCACCCTCCAAATGACCCATCCGCCTTGGAAGTCCACGATTGTCCAAGGTCCGAATTCTGGGCTATGAGCAGATTTCTCCAAGGCATCAGGCCAGGGAAAAGTTTTTTTTTCAGCCAAGGTTGTTTCACCCCCCAAAAAAAACAACACCTTTAGGGTCCATGGATTAACACATAATGAAACAAACAAAACACCAGCAACAAAAGCATCTGAACAACAACAACAACAACAACAACAACAACAACAACAACAACAACAACAACAACAACAACAACAACTGAAAAAAGACATGATGTATTTTTTTCCTTATCCCAAGGCAACAAACCAAAAGAAAAAAGCGCCTCAAACGACCACCGCACCTGCCAGATGCCTCCATCACACCTGCCGATGTCTTCAGAGTCCGCGGCTTCTTGGTCCAGGTTTCGGGATGGGCGGCGCTTCTGAATGAGGATGATAAAGTGGCACCAAACAAAATATCCTTAGCCAAAATCGAGAAGTCACGTATTACAGGAGTGATTCAGAAGATACATGTATTATCAAAGGAAGTTTGGATGCGAAACTTCCGAGTTACGAACTTTTAAAAATGCTCAAAGTAAT
>DF239150.1:0-46953 GCA_000507305.1 Breviolum minutum Mf 1.05b.01
AGAGAGGGGGAGAGAGGGAGGAGAGAGAAAATGAAAAGCACATTTTGAAATCTCACAGAGGTCACACAAGCTTGGGCAGTGCCATTTCGGCTGTAAATGTCTGCCCGCACAACCCTTGCAAGTGCAAGCACAGCAAGTTCTAAATTCAAATATCTTATTAATTTATTGAGATTGGCTGGAAATCGATAGCAGTTTTTTGTAATTGATTGGAATCAATATCGGATGCTCAAGGTAGGAAACACCCAAACGCTGATTTAGATTCATCTAGAACAATGACATGGCATAGAAAAGTTCGAAACAATACGTCCAGGCATCCCACATCACCAGCGTCTTGGGGCATCTCTTCCTGGAAGATATTGGACAATTCCTCCCAGCCAGGGCCATCAAGCAACCAGCCTTCCGCAAAGACATCGTGCTGAATCTTCCTGGTCTCACAACCGCGATTGGAGGGATCCAGCCAAGTCGCGCAGCCCACCAGAGCATAGATTGCGCTCTCGGTGTCGAACGCCCAATAGAACGGTGCAACCTCATAGCCCATCACTTCACTCACCAAGATTTCCATCATTGCGCTGACGATGGACCCAGTCGCCCAAGGCGGCACCAAGAAAGTCACAGGGATTGACTCCTGCAGGCGGGGATTGGATTTCAGCACATGACGAGGAAAACATGATCCACATGTATTGCAAAATGCGAAAGATCCTATTGTAGAAACAAACTCCGGGTTTCAGCAGCACGTCTCATCTGATTCTTCAACAGGATTTCAGAACCTAGTACTGTGACTGTCACTACATCATTCCACAGCACGTTTGATCGATCCTCAACTTTTCTTCAGACGTGACACGTCTTTCATTTTTTAGATATATACAAAGAAACATTAAAAAACACAACTTTGCACCAAACATCATCAACTTATCCACCCCTTCGCTCCTCTTCCTTGGTCGTCAAGTTCTTGCGATGTTCCGGGCGTATTGCGTCTGGAAGGCATTGAAATGCGGCTTTTACGGGAAATGAGAGCGCCAAGGCCACCAGAAGCTTCAGAAACGCCATGATCAAGCTTCAGAGGAGAATCTTTTGTCTCTGTTGGGTGGCTGGTTGAGTGCGAACTGGATAATCCAAGTATATTATTCAATGTATATATATATATACGTAATCTAATCTATGTTTTTCATTGTTTTTCTATTTGTTGGGCTGATTGTTCTGCAGAGCTCGCAGCTTTGCAATTTAAATTGCAGCACACTGCATGTCCAAATTAACATCAACTAATCACAGTATTTGATCGAAACTCATTGCTTTCAAACATTTCATACCACCGATCCGCCACGGTTGTAGATTGTACTGTAATGAGAGGTTCGGAGCGGTTTCGAGGTGATCCAGTGAAGGGTTTCTGCAATAACCTTCAGCAGCAGTTGGGCTGGGGATCACTTGGATCTTTTTTCCCGCAAGGTGACTGGAAAATTCGACGGATGGTGAGGATGACTGTGTACATCTTAAAAAATCAGTTAACTCACCTCTGCTCCCTGGGACACAGGGGGCACTTTGAGGGAGCTTTCTTTGGAGATTTGCGTATTCCAACTACACTCCAACTGCACATCTTTCAATGTGCGGGTGAAACTACCAACCTCCCGAGGTAAGGCACAAGATATCTCTAGTGCACAAGAGGCAATGCAGCCGCTGCCGTGGCCGCTGTTGCTAAAGCAGCTGCAAGGTCAACAGCACGGTCCTTCTCCTCGGGATCCATGCGCTGCCATGGTGGTTTTTTCGGGGTTGCCATGGGGTTTCTGCTAAACCAAGGGACCTTCGTTTGCTTTCGAAAATATCCAGACAGCTTGTTCCGTGTCGAGCGCAAAAATGCATAGGCCAACCTTACAGTTTTTATTTTTTTCCAGTTTGGCGGGAAGAGCATCCAAAAAAAGAGCCAAGGAATGCATTTATCATTTACTCATGTGCATTCCAAAGAAACCATTCTCTTTGTGGAACTGCATCATTGTCAATGACGATGTTCACACCTTGGCAGCATTTTCATTTTAAAAAAACTCTCGGCCGGTCAGAAAAAAAAACGTCCAAGAAACTATCATTGCAAAACTTGAAAGGCACTCGCTCGCCACACATGAAAATCAAAACCTATATCCTGTGAGATTTGGCAAATGATATGACCGAGATACGGTCACCATTCTGGAGTTCATAGAATGGGGCCACCTGATCGAAAGTGAATGTGACTGGCAAAATGCTTGGTTGTCAGAAGCAATGGCCAAACAGAATGCTTGCCTTTTTATCGTTGATCTCAGGGTACAGCATGTGTAGCCCAACCTGTTCGGTTTGGTTCTAGGGCATGGATTGTCATGACGAATGGTAACAACAAAACAAAATCAAAGATGCACCATATTTTTCGTTCTTTTTGTGTAGTGTTCAAGTAGGGTATCCCAGAAAAGTAAAGAAAAGTGATGAAATTGCCCCTCAAAATGGGGGCCCCCAAGTAAATCCTAATTCAACAGCACGGGTGTTTAGTCCCGGATGTCTTTCTCCACCATCCACAAATACCGAACGCCTCTGAATGAATCTTGAAAGCTGCATCAAGAGCAGTGCAGCCACCTTAGTGATCTGCAAATGCTACAGCAACCAAAACATAGGCAGTAACGCTTTCTCCTCAAATTGACGTTGAGGTTCGAGATAGGTTCAAAATGGTGCCATCTCGCAAGAAAACAAAGCACCTGCGTGTGGCAGAACATCATGGCAACAAAGCCAGGGTTTGCTGGCGATAGCTTATGCATCAACTATCTAGCCTGTTTTTGAACAAGACTAGACCAAACTGTTTGACAAGTCATTTAAAAACCTTTTGCGAAACAAAGTCTGCCCCCCGTCTTAACTTTGGCCTCTTCCCGAGCTCATCTCGCAAAACCTTTCAGGGATTTTTTTTCGGAAGTTTGGCGACTTGTTGTATCACAAATAGCAGGCATGCAGCTAACAGGCCTCTTGGACAAATGCTTGTGGGTCAGCTCTTAATTCCCAATCCTGAGCTGAAAAACAGCGCTTGACAGGAATGAGGCATGCTTGTTTTTATCTTGTTTTATGAGATTTGGAGTGTGACTACATGAGTTCTACTACCTTACAACATTGCATCTTTGTGGAAACCACTTCACTTTCTTAGTGGCAAATCTGCAAAATCCAAGCATCTTTGTCTGCCAAGGACTCTAGCCATGCCACTCGGCGGCTTTGTTTCTTGACCCTGCAGCTTCGTGGGGAAATTTTGGTCTCCCTACAAAACATATACCCTCTAGTAAACTAACACAGCTGGCTGGAATATCGCCATTGTCAATAGGAAATATATATATATATATCTTCATTCAAAGGGTCCATTTTCCAGCCAGCTATGTTAGTTTACAGGAGTGTAAGCATTCAAGCGCAGTGGGTTTTTGGATCTTCATTGCGGCTAGGTAGATGGCTTTTGTGACATACCGCGCTGTTCATCTTTGTAGATCCAATGAGCTGCCATGCCATACCTCAACTGAAGGATAGGAGTTGTCATCTTGGAGAGCCCCGAAACATCGGGACGCAACCGTTACGGTAGGGTCCGGTAGGGTCTAAGGTCTTGGCTCTGCGACTTCATGCATCTGTTTGGTCCGGATCTGGATCTCCAAAGGCACTGGAGCATCATCGTGAACAAACGTTACGTGAAGCGATTGGTAACCTGCAGTGGACCAAGGACAGAGTTCTCAAGCCTTGAGGTTCCGGATGATGCTTAAAAAACCGTTTGTAAGCTTCATACCGTTTGGCTTTGGAAACGCGATGTAGTTCTTGAGGCCTTCTCCTCCTGAGGTGTGAAGAAATACTACCGATGATGATGAAACATTTTTTTTAGTGCTAATGTCACAAGGTGTCCTGAACACCTGGACGTTTCGGTCCATACTTTCGGTCGCTTTGTGCAGCCGGGTTGCCAGACCATTTCGGTAGCTTTCGCGCCAAAGCTAATGCATGATTGCACAGCTTTGCTCCCCGGGAAGCAAAATCATCATCACTCTCACCATCAAGCTGGTCAATGTCCAACACTATACGCAAGGCAATGACATCATCAATATTGTCCTCACCATTCTAAGAGCTTGGCAAATTCATGCTCATGGTGAAACTTGCCATTTCCAACTAGTGCTTCAAAGGTACAATATTGTTGTGATATTTTGGTTTCCGACGCATCTTCTCCCATAGTGAGTACATGCCTTTCCTGAGATTTTCAAGGGCTTGGGCACTAAGGGCAACAATGGTACTATGTGCTTTCGATACTTGCTCACAAGGAACTCTCTTCCAGTAATCTCAATTCGGACATTTTGCTCTTTGAAGCTAGGATCATGCCTGCAGAATTCGAATTGAGTTTAGCCTTGCAAATCATTTAAGCGCAATCAAACACGTCTTTGTCTTAGACAAGAAGCTTAGGAGAAACTTGCAGTGAGGTTCCAAATCTTGGAAAGTCAGGATTGTCATCTGTAAAAATCCATTTCTAATCATACTTCAAGCAATTTTATGGGCTGTTCTTGCCTGAGAATATTGGAGAAATCGTGGGTGGCTGCTTGGAGTGTTGATTGATGCCTTAGCAATCTCAGCATTTTAGGTGGCATGACGAGCAAGACCTCCTTGGAACACCTTTTGATCAACACCGAAAACACTGAGCTCCATACTGTGCATGCCTCATACTCACAAGCTGATTCAGCTTCCGAAACTCCTCAGTGGTATATACATTTAGATGTGCGGTTTGTGTGGGATGCAAGAACTGGCAGCTACAAATTAGCGACTTCCTTTGCCACCTGCTTATGGATACCTAGATATCTAGACATCTATATGCTCCTTTTTCCCATGCTCTGAAAAAACCAAATCATCCAGGTCACCAGTGGGTAAAGGTATTGAAAAGACAAATCCTCCAGCTCGGTCTTAAAGAGCCAAACACCAAGGCGGTGAGCAAGCTGAGCAAAGACAACCTCGGGCCCGGTAGACGGCCATGGAGTTGGGTTTTCAAAGGGAAAAACTGATTGAGCAATCAAAACAACACAGTAAAGGATGTACTTACTACACTTGCTTGCGATCAAGTCACTAGAGTTTCTGCTGCAATTGTTTTCTGCTTCCTCTCTGGCCTTCAGGAAAAACAATGATTCTCCCTGGTTTTTTTTGGGGTTTTCCCTTAAGGGAACCTCTCCCCCCCAAACCCAAACAAAAAATAAACCTGTTTGAATGCAGGTTGAGTTACATATATTGTAAGGTGCGCATGTTGTGTAGCCGATCCTTGGTTTTTGCAGTTGGTGTTTTGGTGATCTCAACATCTGAGGGAATCCTGAGGCTTTGTCTGCCAGCTTCACCAGGATGACCCGGTAGTCATCAGCCATGGCCAAAAACATATCCTCAGTTTCAAGCCAGAAACGTCCCTTACAATGAAGTTCGGTGCAAAGTGAAGTACATATAGCTCTCAAAGCTGCTTCAATTCTTGCATCTATTTCTGAGATGCGAACTCTCAAGTTTTCTGCTTGCTCTTGAGCCTTTCCTATTTCCTTTGGTTGGGAGGAATTCGAGTTCTTCTCGTTTCTCAGGAACTTTTCAAACCTTAGCTTCCAGAAAAATTCTTTCAGCTTTCATCCAATGTCACGTACACACCTCACCAAAGCACCAAATTCACAATCCAAAGCGACAAGGATGTATAGCGTCGGCTCCAGTTGCCACGGCCACCCAAAGCTGTCCGTTTGGAAGCCTTTGTCTCCCCTTCTACTATGCCTGCAAAGAGATCTGAAATGTCACCATTGCATTAGGCAAGGTCACAAAACCGGAAGAATTTTGCAACATGCCTATCTTTGGAATGGAAAACCTCCCCCCAAAAAAGAAAACACTTGGGCATTTTTTTTTGAGGCCCAGTTGCGCCGGACGTCCTTACCAAAAATACTTTCCAAATCTTCAAATCGAATGTCGTCATTGTCTTCCACAGTATCGTGAAGCCTGACAGCCAATTATTGACTGTACTGTCTCTGACGGATTCCAGTGAAACATCTACGTTTTGATGGTTTATGTGTTGATCTATCATCTTTAAAAAAACCACCTGTTTTGATTTTGATGAGTTCATCAGTTGATCTATCATTGTGTTAAAACCTTTCAAACCTGTTCCCCCCCCTCCGTTGGATTTGCCATAAAAGGTCGTCAATGGTCGGCTGAAACAGCTAGAAACTTTTAAGAAACGCCGAGTTGCAATCCACTAATGATCACATCCACTTGCACCTGTGGCGCGTGAAATGCTCTGTCAACTGCCTTTCATCTGTCTGGACTTGAGCTCTCATTCCTTTTTATCACAACCAAGTACCGGGAAAAAAAATCTGCCAAAAAAGGATGCCAAAAATTCAGTCCAGATCAGTACAGTCCAGTCCAGTCCGCCTTCAGCAATGCTAAAAGTTCAGCAACAGCCACAGGGTGGACAATATAAGGCTCTCCAGATTTTCGTTGTTGCTCTTTGTGTGCCAACCTCGTTGGGACGTAAATCCCCAGCTGCATCGATGTGTCATGAAAAACACCGAGGTACGCAGCAACACACAGAGCTGAGAGTGCTCGTAAACGATCCTCCCGTGGCCTAGGGAACGAAAATGTCGACAGTTGTAGCTTCAGAATGAAAAAACAAAAGAAAACTTTCAAGCACCAAAAGCCTTAACTCCTAGAAATGTTCTTGTTTTCATTCATAACCTCTAAGTAGAGTTTTGGAAGCACATTAATTCATGAGCATTGAAGTGAAAAAATGAAGCTTTTCATTCATCGAAATGGGGAAACATCCTTGAGCCAAAAAGCAAGTACATCAACTTTGGCTCGAGATCTTCCCATAGATCTTCCACCTCGGGCCGCCGCCAAGGTAAAGGTGAATCTTTTCCAAGCCATCTACACTCCCTAAAACTAACACTTCGCCCTTAAAAATGATGGGTTTTCAATAGGAATCTCCTTTTCCAGGTTTTTTTTCCTATGTTCAGGTGTTTTGATGTTAGTTTCAGGGAGGGTCATCTTATCTCCAAGAAATTGAAGGGAATTCCAGGCCTGTTGCTTCAACTTTCCGTCAGGATCATCCTGCACTTCTAACAGAAAAAGAAACAAACAACTGTACAATGACCCCAAACATCACCACAGTTTGATGATGTTTGATGCCATGAAGTTGCATGTGAAATTGCATAATAATTCACCACACCCCCCATACAACAAAAAGATCTCCTCGGGCGAAGGTGTCCCCAGTGCAGCTAGCTTCCAGCGTGATACATCTCGAAATGTTCCTTGACGTTGAGCACGGAGAACCCGTACAGCCTTCCGCCGCCGACCAAGCCAGCCAAAGAGTTGTGTTCCAGGCAATGCCAAACCTGAGTTTTTTGTTGGATTTCCTGGGCATGTGTTCTGTTTAAAAATGTGTTTTTTTCCTTGACTTCACAAATGCATCATACCAACATCATGATAATCATGCAAAATACGCGGCTCGACCGAAAGCAACTCCACTGTCCGGCACGGTGTACAGGATGGCAAATGCTTTGTCCACTTGACATAATCTTAAGAAAGGAGAACTATGCCGGGCAATGAGGCATGACCAAATATTGCACATCATTACGGTGTTTTTTTTTCAGTCTTTCCCTCTGGTGCGTGTTGCGTGGCCAACCCCCTTCACAGCCATAGCTAAGCATGCCACATGCTACAAGAATGGCACGGGCTGCTCTATGTGAAGGCTGGGAAGATGACCGACAAATGGGCCTGAAAATGAGTCATATGTGGTCATAAAACACCACTGTATCATTCAATCCAAGCAATCCATGTAGATTTTTACATGCACCATTGGACCACCAGTAACTCACACAAGTCCACCTTGAAGGGAAAGCTGTTTCTGTTACAGCAGGTGCCACGAAGCTGCGTATGTCTCCGAAAGGAGCCATGGCTTCACATAGTTCTGCCTTCAACAAAAATGAAGGCTCTTTAATATCCACTTGCTTAAGTTTTGAGATTTCTTGACATGTCTTTGCAATTTGTGAATGTGCGACCTTGCGCCTTAACAGAACATATTTCTTCTTAGAATCAAGGCCCTAAATAGCCTCTAGTACTTCAAGCACAGAGCCAAAACGTCGCATTTTCATGCATTTTCCACATGACCATCGAGTTTTTATTGTGTACAGAGAAACATGGCATGGAAATGTATATATATATATATATTATAAACAACTCAAGCTCTATAGACACAAAATTCACCAAAAAATACATCACCTTTGACTTCAGCGTGTTTTGATGTATTGGATGACTGGATGGCACTGGCAAGCTCACACTTTGGTGATGCAAGTGATGCAGCACGGATAGCAATGCCAGGCGTTCAGAGTGCCTAGAACGGTCATGTTGTACTACAAGGGGGAGAAGCGCCTCCCCATCTGTACTCCCATAGCCACCATAGCCATAGGTGGCTGTCCTGCTGGACGTGGGGCACACGCGGAATTGAATCCAAGCCGAGAGGCCATGAGCACTGGCTTCTTGTGACCATGCGCCGTCACATCTCGCATTTGCACGTGCGAAATCTATCCAGCCAGCTGAGCATGGAAAGAAAGAGTTGCAAGCTCTGTATGTGAAATGGGCTCCCAAGGAGAAGTAGCCATTCAAGCGATTATCAAAAAGTCTGCCTGCAGCTTTCTCACTTGCACTGGCTACACCCTGTGGTGAGGATAGGTGTTGAAGCCTGCCATTCAATGATATCCACTCTGACCGGTGAAATTGATGTTCAACGAAACTGGATAAGAAATCATATTCCACCAAAATCTCCATGGCAGTCATTTTCTGGGACTCCAAATCAGCTGGATCAAATCCCAGTGTTGGAACTGAAGATAGAAGTGGAGGTAAAAGAGCTGTCTTGCCAGCAACCTCCAAGGGTGAAGTGACAAGTGACATGGTAACCACATCAGGTTGAATGTGGTCTTCCATCATCATGTTCAAGATCTGTAAAGCACCTTTCCATTCCAGGCTCTTTTGACAAGCTTCAGCTGCAGAATTGAAGGATATGGTACTCCTCTTGATATTTCGTTGATGCATTTCTGTCAAAAGATGCAAAGCTTGAGGTAACTGGCCCCTTGCAGCACAAGCACTGATTTGGGCATTACACATGATCTCATTCGGTTGAAGCCGCTGAACCACTTGCATTCTCGCGATGTCCAATGCCCATTGCCACTGAGCTGCCTTGCAGACCCAATGAATTCGGTAGACTTCCGTCAAAAATATACAACGCCATAGGTATATGATGTATACACTTTAAAAATATACACGTCACAAATGCATTTTGTGCAGTAAAAGGCAGAAGGTACCTACAACATCTTCTCCCAACATCTCAGGCAGACCTTCTCGCAGGCACTAATGGTAGCTCCAGCCAAAATGCGATCTGGCCTAATGCCTGGCAAAAAAAATGCGAGGGGATTTGTTTTCCCATCTTCCAGCTGAAAAACCCAACTAAGATTGCTCATTTTGAGAGCAAAGGCGCCTTCCAAGATGCTGGCATCAAGAAGTGAAATAGCATCCTGCCAAAGCTGACCCTTTTCAGCTGCCGTGACAAGTGCGCCAAAGGTGATAACCTTACAAGGACGGAAAATGGCAGCTTTGCTTTTGCTTCATGGTTACATTGATATCTGCTTTCGAGTGGCATCTGCTTCAATGGAAAAACCTGCCATTTCCTGAAGTGAAGCATGGTTCTGTGTGTCTGAATAATTCCAACTCTCCACCCAACCATTGGTCCTTGACAAGACGCTGAGCCAGTTTAGGCTGCAACCCTGCAGCACAAGCAGTGACAGCCATATTGAGAATATGCCTGACCAGATCCAATCAAAGCTTCCAGAGACCAATCCTATGAAATCCCCAGGCCCAACATCGATCCCCCAGAGGTGATTTGTAAGCCCAGTAGGTTTATGGTTAAAAAAAATCTGCGGGTTTTTGGTTAAAACCACCGCCAGTTCTGCTATAAGACCCCCCCAACGCCCCACATCTCGTCCATCCAATCCTCCAGCTGCGCCTGTCAGCTCGCAAGCGGCTGCTCCTGAAGGTTTGTAAGGCAGACTCCCATTGCTGGGCCTCGACACAATTTGTCCACGATTTTGCTCTAAACATAACCCGAAAATCAATTCAAATCAAATCACTCAACATTTGAAATACATTCGCATGGGTTGATCCTCCCAAAAAGGAGGGGAATATGAGTGGTCATTCAAGCAAGACTAGTTTTATCATGTTGCCAAAACATGTTTTCCAAAGATTTGCAAACTGCTGGCAACGAAATAGCAGTGATGGAATATGAATCAAGCTGGACACTGTAAAACTCACATACAACCAGAAAATATGACTGCGAAACTTGTACTTAGGTTGCCCGGTTGCAACATGTTAAGCCGACCTTCTCAAAAAGAGTCAAGGCTGTCCCAAGCATCAAAACATCTGGCCTCACAACCAATGTACCCATGCAGTCATGCACCGCTATCCATGAATTCGTTGGAATAGTTATTTCCGAAACTGCTGAGAGGTTGACACCAACCCATGGAAAGGGTCCAGAAGCAAAGTGCAGACCTGAGTCATGAGGAAAATCTGCAAATGCTTTGAACAAATGGTCACTTCAGGTTACAAGGCATCTGTCCGGCAAGCTGAGTGCACATCTCTCCATCTATTTGGACCGCAAGCAGTAGCAACCAAATTATACCTCAACACACACTATACCCCAAACAGAAGAAACACGCAAACAAAGACATAAGAAGTACAGGGTGCCGAATTGGTTTGTTTTGTGTCTTTATTTGGGGGTCTTTTTGCTGCTTTTGTTGCTGCTGTTGGATCAGTGTGCCAGGAGTCCTGAAAGGTTGAAAATGGCCGTGGCCTTGGCGCTCGAAGGTTCTCGTTGCTGCTCTTGTTGTTGTCATTGTCGTCGAGGATGATGACTTTGAGGATGAGGATGAGGATGATGATGATGATGATGATGATGATGATGATGATGATGAAGATGAAAAGCAAAAGGCCAGGCAAAAGGCAAAAACAATAACAAAAAAAGCAACAACAAAAAAGCAAAAACAAAAGCAGCAAAAGCCAAAAACAATATGGCAAAGCAGTAAAAGTAAAAACGCAACAGAAGCCAAAAGCAAAAGCTAGGAAAAGAGCAAAAAACAGCAAAAAAGGGATTCTCAAATTAAAATTTTAAAGCTAAAAAAAAACAATCCAACAATATGTGCAGTCTTCAAACAAAGCCCCGCCGAACTACAGAAACTGCAGCTCACAATGGGGCACGTAATGACATCTGCAAGTATGCTGCACCGCCTGCCACACAAATCGGTGCACAAATCAAATCTGTCCAAAAAATCATGAAAGTAAGTAAGGTTCGTTGCCTAACCAAAACTGATGTAGAAACCACACCTTTCTCTCTGTAAACAAAAAATTCAGCTGGAAGCCTCTGGAAGCTGAGCATGTTCAATGCTGGCCTATCAGAAGCTCTGGATGCCATAAATGCCATAAATCATCGATAATTTGCCATACCAGCCATCCGATAGCCATCCCCACATTTTTCACCAAAAAGCTCCTCCAGTTGGAGGAAAATTCCGTGACCGAAGCTTCTTCCGCGCTCCGCAGGGCGCAGTTGAGCGTCTTGAGGTCTGGAGGAATTGCCAACCTTCCAAGCAAGTCCAAGGATATCCAAAAAGGTTGGCTGCATCAATGTTTCTACTTGATACATGTTGCTTAGAAGTACCGTTGAGTCCATGGTTTAAAACCGGCACCAATCTGAGCGGGGCCCCCAACTGGCAAGCATTTTGCAGCAATTCAGCCACTGTGACCCATTGTCCAGCTCCTGAAAAAATCAAACCAGCCCAGTTGGAAAGAGTTGGTTGGGACCCAACTAGAACCAAAAATCATCAAAGATCCCATTACCCGTCTGAAACAATTATATAAACATCTCAACTCTCCTGCACATGCGTTCACAGTCGCCCCTAAGGCAATCACATCCTCAATTAAAGCACCACCCACTAAGGAGGGTCACATCGAGAGTGGCCATCGTGGAGACACTGAAGCCGAGAAGCTGACGATTTGGAGGCCCGAGAGGCATTGCATCTGCAGACTTTTGATGGTCCGATTGCTTCAAAAACCCCTGACATTTCATTATGCTAGTCTACTTTTTTTGGGGGGGTGACATTTTGACAGGGATCTGGCTCCAAATATCACAATCAAAAGAACCCCCAAATAAAACCAGAAGAACCTCCAAAAATGAACTCTGGATCAACTAAAAAAGACTTCTCATCATTTCTCATCACTTGACTGAAACGTCTCATCACTTGAGCGAAACACGGATCTCAAGGCCGAGCCTGATTCAAGGCCACCGTTGCATATTTCCAAAGTTGTCGTTTCCCCAAGGCTCCAAGCAAACGAGTGAAGTCCTGTCAGCTTGGGTTTCCGATTCAATCAATGAGTTACCCATAGGAATCTAAGGGTAGAAAACCAAATGCCACCTCACTCTCCCAAGGAAAAACATGCATTATATACGGCCATATTACAGGGGGATCATGGTGGTTAAGAACCTAAGGAAGGCCTTTGTTTCCGCCAGTTGGCTGGTGAATATTCCTACCAAGCTTGGCCTGAGGGCGTCGTAGAACTTTCTGGGCTGAAAGTTGAGACAAGAGCTCTGCAGGTGATATACCTCACAGGTCAGATAGAAATGATGGGATAAAATCTAAGTGAAACAACACTTATTAAAAACAAATATATTCAAGCAATGGAGGTCTTCCTAATTTCAATGTGGAAATACTGCACATCTTCCCAATTTCAATTGGGAAATTACCTTAGTAAGTAGCTGAAGCCACCAGAATTCCCGAAGTTTGCACCCATGCCTCCATTGCTGCGACCGTTGCTTCCAAGAAAGTGAGATGGAAAAGGACCTGAACTCTCATCCATCAGCATGTCGCAAAAACCTTGCTATGCTTTTCTGCACATTTTTGGCATAGCAACCAACCACACCTAGCAGCTTGTCCAAATGCCAAAACAGGTCCTTTCGGTACCATGTTCGGTGATTTGTTGTATGTCATTGCGGGGGTTATTCTACATCACAAGGTTTCACCCATGCTCGGATTGGATTCGTAGGTCATCTTTCCAACAGGTCCTTGGATGGAATGGAAACCCCACGACTTGGAGCTTGCTGAAGCGGCATGAGGGCTCACTCGGCATTCTGTGAAGGTTTAAGCCTTACTGGAGTTCCTTCAGTCTGTGTGTTTTTGTAGCGAAAAAAACAAGAAAAATCTGAAGTTGGGCGTTTATATGGCGTTTATATAAAGCCGTTATTGTATCTAGTTGTCTGAAATCTTGGCGTAGCTTGCCCTCTCACATACATCTCCATGTTCTAGCTCCCCAGCATATTTTGTTGGGCCAAAATAGAGAGCCATGGCTGCTAATGAATAACTTCCTCGCTGTGCAATATACGTTGTGAGGCAAAGGCGCAACACGTGCAACTCTGTAGAACTGGGGGTCCTTTTTGGCATCCTATCGGATTCTGTCCGCACCTTTGCAAGATGAAACTGTGACCAAAACACCTGGCTTGTGCATCTATGACCACGACGCCCTGTGCTGGCATGCAAAGCACGAAGAAAAGATCAAGAACTGCTTCGCAGAATTCGTCCCAACGAGACATTGTAATCACAGTCATCCCCAGTCTTGGACCGAAGAACTCAGTGAGCACAAAAGCCTGAAACAGTATGGTACATGTCCTTCACCAGAGTCCGTTCATTCGTTCAGCCTCAGCACCAGAAAATCACCCATGTCTTTTTCTTTTTGAATGATTTCCCCGTCATTGGCATCTTTAAAGCACAAAAAACTCCTGACAAAAAAAATCTGCCAGGCAAATGGATTTTTTTAGATATACAAGCTGTTTAAAAACCACATGGTAAACCACCACCAACCTTCCAACCTTTTCCGCCCGGCAGAGCCGCTTCCGCCACACCTCTGAGAAGGTCAAATCCGACGGATGGCGTTCGGAGTCCGGCATGGACCAGTCGGAACCTGGTCCAAGACGTGGGTTTCGATATCTTTTTGTCCATCTTTTTTGTCTATATGATCATATATGGACCTATAGTTTGTGTGTGCCAAAAACATGCATTTCAAACCATAAACGCAAAATGTGTCATCATGTGTGAAAAGGACATGAATATTAATATGTATGTATATAAACGTGATAAGTGTGTATCTGAATGAATCAACATATCCGTCCAAGAGAGATTTAGAGGTTTTTGGTACATGGATGAATTTCAAGTCGTCAACTTTTCGCAGGTCAGTTGGGAAACTCTCAACTTCCACCCTGTCACCATTGCGGCATTGCCGCCTCGTTCAACGAGAAGACCCAAAACCACCCAGGTTGATGGATTTTCCTGACCCTTGTACTTGATGCGACCGAAGCAAAACCTCGGGTGTTTTCCCCAGGCAGAAAGGACGACTGGACCCAGGACTCTCAGGACTGCGAACTGGGATGAATGGAAAGATCTCGGTGCCCTATAAGACGCCTGAGTTTATGAGATGTGTTTGGCCAAGAAACCCATATTCGGCACCACGCAGTACTTCGTAAACCGTGAACATATCCTTAGCAGAAAAAGCTTGACAAAATTTTGACAAAATTGACACTTCAAAAAGCTGCGAGGCCTGTCCATTCTTTGGGACAGTTTTTGGATTGAAGCTACTCTAAAACTTTACCATCAGCTAATCAACTCTTCCTCATCAAAGCTGAGCTGCTCCTTTCGGAATAATGCCCAAAGGGGCGAGTTTGCCTGGCATGTCAGCATGCCAACAACCAACCAGCAACTAACCCATACCGCATGGCACCAATAGGTGAATGCTATGGCTGCTATGCTCCAGCAACGCAACATGCCAGCGGAAGACGATCACGCATGGCACCAAAGCTCGCTTCCGCATTCAGCTCGTAGACGAGAAGCTCTCCCTGCCGAGTTGAGTGACGAAGATGTGGAGAGTTCACAAATGGCAAGAACCAATTACTGGGTTGACTGGGTTGCACTGTTTGCACTTGCCTCTGGAGAAATGTTTCGGTAGATGGCAGGAAATGCTTCCTTCCAAGTCACAGCATTCATCTTGTGACTGTATCATGAAAATGAAACATAACTCTGCAAACAAAACCAAAGAATTGGCAAAACAAAACCGGCAGTCCCCGGAAGCACGTAATGGAGTTGTTCGGCACGGGTGCACCTTGAAAAGCCACAAGTTGTGCTGCTGAAAAGATGCAACTTGTATAAGTTGAGGGGCCTCTTTGGCTCCTGTGGCTCGGATTTCTGCCTCAAAAACCACCAAAAAATTAGCAATTTGCATAAAGTGTTTGATGGACAACCAACAAAAACTCATGGATAATGCGATGGTTTTTGGTGTTTTTTGTTGTTAAAAAGATCGAGCTGCTAATACCCGGCCACCAATATATTCATTGCGCTTCATTGACCAAACAATGCCCTCCTGAGTGATGGCACCAAGATACCTTTGCGACTTTGTGCATAGATTATGTGTATGTATATTGTAGGTGATATGATATCTGATGTATGAACCACTACATGTACATCCATATGCATCCAGAGGGTTTATCGATATACTGCAATAAATACCATGAATATCTGAGGGCGATGGAAATGCATTTCCGAACCACATGAACATTCTTCACTTTTCAGTTTGGACAATCTATGCGTCGTATCGTGTCGTGGCATAAAGTCAGGCTCATTGTCAAAGGAATATGCAAATGGCGGCTAGTCACAAGAAAGTGATATTGCAACCTCTTTTGGAGAAACATATCTTGGGCACAAAAGAGGACAGAGAAGAAGACACAACTCAGCCTTTGTTTTGGAAAGGGTGTTCTGATTCCTCAAAAAGTGCCTTCAAATGCCGGGGCAACAATCAAGATGGTGAATAGCATATGCAGCCAAATCACCACTGGATAATTCGGAAAGCGAGCTCTGGCATTGTTGACAATCGTAATCCTTGGTATGCTTGGTGTGACCTTGATAGAACGGTTTCATGGAGCTTTTTTTTTTGGGGGGAGGGGTGGGAGCTACGAAAAGAAAGGTACGTCAAATTTGGACGGGAGCGGCTATTTCATGAACTCTCCACAGGCTATGACTCAACCATTAGGATGAGGATGAATGCTTTTATTTCATGCTTTAAAAAATCTCCTTTTACTTGGTTTTCCTTGAGGAAATGAACATGTAGCCACAATCCTCTTCCAATTTTGGGTTGTTAAAAACACGTCTTTTTTTCTCATTGAACCATTTCTCCCCCCCAAAAAAATCCACATATCTTCCATGAATTCAGCCACAAGATTCCCATGACTTGGCCAATCATCTGGTAAGGGCCGATGCATCATCCTTGGAGCGGTTGTTTTTTAAGAAAGAAATTCCAAAATGACTCCAGTTCTTTCCTTATTGGTTGAAACTGAAAAAATTGAAACAAATCTCAAAAACTGAAATGTTGTTTCCCTTTCAACTTCCAACCTGATCAACTGCATTCGAATAGATTCAACTGTGGAAATCTGAATAAAAATCAATGAAGGTAAGGCGAGACTCTTGACGATGTCCCGTTCAGTGAGTTCTTCATCATGATCTGGGATGGTGTCATCATCATCCACAATCTGCGGCACTTCACCTGTGACGAGGTCAACTGAGGTCAACTTGTCATCCCCATGCTGTGCAAGTGACCCATATGTGCCACGGTCACGTCAACTCCTTGTATTGGTGATGGTCATCCCACCTCTAATAGGGAATCCTTTTAGTGATTATATACACCCCTATGATGACCTTCCCCCAGCACATTTTTGGGATTTTCGTGGCATGGCAAGTCACGTTTCTTCGGCCAGTACAAGTCCAAGCGCGATCGGTGTCCCGGAACGTTGGTGCCTGTCATAGTCTGAACATTGCCCTTCACGAGTCTGTACATGTTTTTTCTATCAGCGAGCCTAATGCCCATTGAGTAAACTCTGCATAGTCGATCTCCTGGGTAGTTTGAAGTTGAAGCAAAAGAGAGATCCAAGGAGTGTTGCAGTGTGAAATTGCAACATGATTTCATCAAAACTATTGGATGTCAAAGGCTCGAAGTCATGATCTTTGTCCATTGCCATTTGGAATGCGATCACGTACTCCTTTCCCCTTAGGCGTTTTGCAGCGTCGTTTCGTCGTGGGAGGGAGGGCGTCATGGCCCTGTCATTTGCACAATCACCCATCAACTTCAGTACATCTTTCTGGTCAATTTTCAACCAAGCTACAAGCCAATGTTCTCCAAGCACCTTTCAAATTCATTCACATCCAATACTCCATCACCGTTACCTGGAACTGAAGGCTCTCCAGTTGAGAAAGGGTTCATCGCAATTGACTTTTTCGAATGCTGCAACAACAAATTCCCCACATCATTTTGATCCAAGTGGCTGTCGGCACCTTGGAATTGGCTCCACAAGTAAAAGACAAATACATCAGCAACAAAACCATACAAAACCATACAAAACCTTCATGTCCTGAACGCTCCAATTGAGCAAAGAATCCTTCAAAGACTTGAAGCACTCGATCCATCATCTCATTGACGTCATGCAAGGAGCGCATCACTTTTAGATTTCGCGGCCGCAAAGCCTTCAAGCAATCTTCTAGTTGTACATGTACCCGGCCAGTCCTTAGCTCACAAACAAAATCTACTGCAACAACGAAGAGAAGGGAGACATTTTAAGCACACTAAACTCTGTCTGAGCTGCTGTGGGCACCATTCAACGCAGGTGCCTTCCTTGCCATTGATTTCTTTTTCGGACTCAGTGATCAAGGTGAAATCAGCACTCAAAAATTTCGGACCTTCCAAAATCCAATGGATTTAACCAGATCTCAACCCTTTGCAACCATGCTACTCTGATGCCCACCACCATGACACGCGTCCCTGGAGATAATTCCTGCGATCATTTCATGCTGCTTCCAAAACGTCATCTTTCGAAGCATCTCTGAGGTCACCACTCCACCGGAAGATCCACGAGGATATACACAAGTACCAGCCATGGCAAGTCTTCAACACGAGCCCACGGATGATTCACCGAGACCCCCCGTTAAAAAAAAAACACTGTTGATTCTGAAAAGCCTGCGCTTGTGCCAACACTGGTGCATTCCTGTGAGCCTATGTGAGCAGCTGTGTCCTTCCACCCCGGCTTTGTTTGAGCACACTGCGACATGGGAAACTGAGACAGCTTCAAATAGTTAAGTAGTTTCAATGTGGAAATTTCAAAGAGATTTGGTAGCATGGGGAGGTTCGAGGTTGGTCAGCCACAACATGTCGTTCTTACATCACAGCCTGTTTTTGCAACATGGAAATTGGTCCGTTTGGTGCAAGTGCAATTCGTGCTCTGTTTTTTTGGAGATTCCGCAGAAAGCTCTCTGGTACCTCCTGGGAATCAAGAAACTTGACCTCAAGTGTCACTTTTCAAAGTTCAAAGTTTATCCCACATCAATTCACTGCAAAGGTTGTAGTAGCGACTCAACAAAAAAAAGTAGGTCCCTGGCTGTTGAACAGTTGAACCATGGGGAAACAAGTCTTTCAAGCTGAGTTACGCTTCCTCAGTGAAACATCAACAACCAGTCGGTCAACAAAACCGATGGTCCTTTGCCACTGGCCACTCTCTGAAGGTCAACGTTTAGGGAGCTGCAATAAACCATGACATCCTTCCGACCGTTTCATGGGGACTTTGTGCCAATTAGATCCTATCAAAAATGCTGCCCAAAAATGCTGTGCAACTGACCCCCTGTGCAAATCCCTTGTCAAGCTCATGGCCCAATTTCGCAACATCTGCATTCTCTCAACCATCTCCTGTCAACTATACTTTCTTCACCTTTCTTCACCAACACTCTTCAACCAAAGGTGAAAACATACAACAAGTCTGATTGAGCTCATGCTGCCACCTTGACCTCATTGTCTTGATTGACCTGCAGGAGAAGGTCAAGCCCAATTCAGATGGCTCTTCGCCCTTTGCACTGAAAGGATTTGGATACCAAGTACCTCTAACACATGTGAAACCGTGAACCAGCCTCTCTTGAAGATAGTCCCTGCTGCCTCAAGTATTTCCTTGGAGTCCATTCGAAACAATTTCAAGCCACTACCAATGATGCAAGTCTGGTTCCTATCATTCATCCGAAACGGTGTGGCAAATTCAACCGTTCAAGGCACTTCCGGTTTGGAATATCTTCCGTGCGCAATCGGAAGAGCTCATCAGCTTGCTCTTTGTTCAAGCTCCCAACCTTTCTGGACCGGAGGATTTTTTTTTTGAAAAAAAATCCCTCATCACATCCGTGGCTCCGTCTGAGAATCCCCAACGTTGTCTTCAACTCGCTCAAGGTAACCCTGTTTTTTTTTCTCCGCTTCAGCTGCAATTGAGATTTTCAGATGTGACAAAGGGCTATGAAGCTGGCCTTCAAAAGACCCCAGGTCACAAAGTGACGCAAAGATATCCCCAAGTTGGTAAGCTCCTTGAAGAAATTGAAAACAACTTGGACAAACTTTAGCTTTCACCAAAATGTCAAAAACGCAAAAGCTTACAGGAAAAAATCCCAGGTCCCCCAGTGTCCTCTGCTTTCTCCTGCCAAATGCTTGAATCAATTCTGGTCAGAAAGGCTTCAGTCTCCATCTCTGCTCTACCCAAACCTGCTTAAACCTCTCCAACTGCTTTCCCTCGCACGCCAAGAATGCGTAGAGGGACATGGCTCTTTGGATCACCTCAACTTTCCCCCAAGTGTGATGTTTTTTGTCGAGGATTTCATAAACACCCATGCTGTTTAGTAAAGGGGGGTCATCCCAAAAAGGTAGGAGCTATACAAATAAACAGCATGGGGGTTTATTACTTCGTGCTTACCATTGTGAATAAAGAATCGCAACGCACAATATCGCACATACAACACATTTTCTGAGGAGACTTCCTCGTACCGTTCTTCTTCAGAAAGGTCTCTTCCATCCCAATTACCAGCTGTCACATACCGTACAGCTTCTTCCCTTGGTTGAGTGACAGCTCCCATTGTTGCATCAAAAACTTCTGGCAAGAAATGGGTTTCAAAATCAAAGAAATTCTGAGGTACCTAACCCTTTTTCCAAGTCTGCCAGGACTGTGTGGTATTGTGGCGTCAACCTGGAAACCGCAGATCACGATGGATTTTGTTCCTTCAAAGTTGTGGATGTGTTTTTTTGTCTACCAAGTTGCCTGTATCTGCTGTCCAGGCTGATTCCAGTTATTAAGTGGATCAAGTCAAAGTGGAGCAAGTGCCGCAAAATCATCACGACCTCACATAGTTGCATTGGGGAGGTGAAATTTGCTGTGCCAAGTGGATATGATGACAGCGCCTTAAGGTTCTAAATATTTGTATAGATAGATATGTATATATATATATACACACAGTGACACATGTTCTCACATCCGTTCCTACTGGAACTTAACGGCTGCAACTTCCAAACTGTCAACTTACTCAGGTTCCAAACATAGTCACTTCTGAGTGGGCTGTCATTGGCAATGGTTTGCACGCTTCTCACCTTAGTGTAACAAAGTCGGATCCGAGGATCCGAAACCGTAACGGCGTAACAAACTGGAAGCGGGTCCATCAAAGGAGCCGACACCATCAATCAGGGGCAGGACAGCTGCCAAGGCTGGATCCTGAGTGGATCATTGGGGTGAAACCTGAATTGTTATCCAAAAGAACCAAAAAAAAAACAATGTGCCCGCAAATTTCCCAAGTGGAATCAGAAATCCACACCGGATTTCTTTGAATTCAACTGAGGCAAAGTCCAGGCTGAATGGTAGAGCCTTATTTGGGTCCAAGTCGACTCGGGAGACTGCGTGGTTCGACGGCATGTGTTTCCACTATACCCGTTTTTCACCGAGGACCAATACTTGTTGGAAATCCCGCCCTGCCGGAGATTCAGACCTGCGGCATGCAAGAAATTCTCAGATATCTATTTATATATGAGAATACGTATATATATATATAAATATTATGTATCATGTAATATAAATATAAACATATGTATATATATATATTATGTATCATGTAAATAGTACACACGCACATGTGTAAATATATATATATATATTTTTACAAATACATAAACATGTGTAGCTCTTCAATTGTTTGCATCCTGACATTCACCTGGCTGCGCAATTTTTGATGTGTTTTGTTATCAATCAAGTCGCAAGGAGCTGGAATCCAATGTGCTGGAAACGCTGATTTTCTTTCCACTGGGCACTTGATTGCTTGCCACACTGGCCTCAATGTTTGCATTTCTTGCTTCCTCTTGTACATAAGTTTTGCTATTTCTCCTATGCTGGCACTTGTTCTTCATCATCCTCATCCTCATTGCTGTTTTTCTTGTTGTTAATTGTTAATGCTTTTCTTCTTCTTCTTCTTTGCGCCAGTTGGCCTTATTTTTGCATCTTCCAGACCGGAGGTCTCTGTGACACGATCAGGGAAGGTGGCGACAAAACTAGTTAAAGAGGATGGTTCGGTTTGTTTCTATGGTTGGCAATGTGATGGTTCTCAGCACCCAAAATTGTCACAATTTCAGGGGTTCTGTCAAGAATCCACTACAAACAATTTCATGTGCAAGTGCTGCTTCTTGTGAGAAAGTCATTTGGGTTCCAATAAGTTGGAAAAATGCTTGCGATTGTTGTGTTCGTTGTGTCCAGAAGTTTGTTCGGATCTTTTTTACGGTATCCTCGTAGTCAACAGGATTTGGCCAATGACTCAACAGCACCTTCTCTCTGGATCCAAGAGCTTCTGCAAGTCCAGCAATGGAACTGGAACATTGGTCTCATCTTCGATCTTGGTCAGCGCCTGCCAGGTTGCCAAAAAAAAAACATGAGGGTGTTTTTTTCCCAGTTTTCCTGATGATTTCTTTTCTTCACGCCAGGTTTGAATTTTAGAAACATGGAAACATGGAACTGGGTTTCCCTGCAGGTGTCCATCTGCGAACCTGTCATAAGTGGCAATATGACGGAACCGATGTTCCCCATGAAATCTCATGAAAATGCTTGAGATTTCGCGCATCCAAAAAGGCCTTGAACGAAATTGCATGGCAGCTATCTATGCAAACAAAGCATTCCTGGCAACAACTGGACAGCTTGGAAACATTGCCAAAGAAGCCCCAAGAAGCCCGGGTAGCTGTCCTCTGCATCGTTCAGTTGCTGTCTAAGCTGCGCGAGAATTGCCTAAAGGACAAGGCAATCAAATTGTGTATCTACATATTACCTAAGTGATACATAGTTACATAGGGGTCCATGATCTAATCTCTCTAAACTCTCCAAACTAAGTAAGGTTGCCGAAAAAAACCACCCTATCCCGGGAGCCTGGATCGATGTTCCTTCTCCTCAGTTTTCATCCCAACATTGCCCTAGTTGAAAGTGATGGTGTTTTTTTCCCCACCTTTTGTTGGGTTTTGATTTTTGAGTTGAGTTGGGTTTTTACAGCACCCAACAGTTTGGGGTTCATTTCATTTCAGATCTTCACTGGTTGTTTAGGTTGGTAAATAAAAGCCTGAAAAAACTGGTTGGTGGTTTCAACCCATCTGAAAAATATTAGTCAAATTGGATCATTTCCCCAAGTAGAGGTGAAAATAGTAAAAAAATTGAAACCACCAGTTAGAAAACCAATGGTAAATCTGAAATTCCTCAAGTAGCAAAGTCACTGGGATTGGAGAGCAACTTTGTCTCCACCTCCAGGGTCTGGAAAGACATGGCCTGATTAACAAACCCACCCGCTTGGAGAGAAATCGCTGGGCAGCCCAAAACGGTTTGATATACAACATCCATGGTTTCAAACATCAAAAAAAGATGGTAAATCATCCCAAATCCCAAATCCCAAAGTGTGTGTGTATTTTTTTGTTTGTAAAAGCTCAACTGGTGTAGGATTTTGGCTGTCAACAAGTGTTTCTAAGCCAATTGCCAGCAGTTGTGCAATATCGCGATAAGGTTCGTGATCTTGGCTGCTATCAATCACCTGGGATTTCTGATGAGCTAAACTGGCAAATACAGTTGGCTGGAGACGCTTTTTCTCCCAGGGCCCCCCAAACCAAGCAAATGTTGAACTGGAAGCAGTTTCGTCTGTAGCTGGTGTCCTGGCAAATGGTGATTTCTCAGGCCAGAGCACAAGTTGGCCTAGAATATCACTTGCAAGAGGTAGCATCACACTCTGCCATGTACCTTTGGACCTGTTGTGTGCTTACATACAATAATAAACTGTCAAATTTCAGCACAATCCTTTCATTACAAGGCCGATTGCACCGATGTTCGAACCATTTTTGCTTCGACGGCAACAACTTGTTGCCGTCAGACTTTGGGCTCACAAATGGCCATTCAACCCCTTATTAAACCATTGAAACAGGGAATTGATTTCCAGGAGCAGACTTCCAAAGGCACCTCAATGTAGACAGGAGTGCCCATCAACACCTTGACATCACAATTTTGTCTCGAATCAGGTTCATCAGCCAACCCAATTCTTCCATATTCCCCAAGATGGGTAATTTAGTCTAATTTGATGAAATTTAAGGCAATCTAATTCAATTTTAAGTACGTCATTTTATATAGTTATTAATGCAATTATTAATGCTGCAATGACATGTAATTCTCAAACCTGACGCCTTTTTGGCCCCAACAGTTCCCAATGAATCCACAATGGTTCGCTCCGAGAGGCATTGCCAGCACATACCACCGAAACCACTCTGCCCTGCATCATGTGCTGGTTTTTCACACTGACTCTTTTCGCAAGGCAATGGGCCACTAGAATCCAAAAATGGAGAATATCCAACAGCCATCAAAGCAGAAAAAAAAATCGCCTTGACTGCAGAATCTGGTATCAAGTAGTGACCTTAAGCATGTCCAGAAGGCATCTAAAAAAACTTAGCATAAACTGATCATGGAAAAATCCTCAGCTTCCAACCGACCCTTTGAAACGAATCTCGTGCGGCCCCTTGAGGATCTGCACACTGTACAATCGGGCCAGCATCCTGGTGGAACCAGCAGGAGGCAACTTTTTTGAAAAGCCTCATTTGATTTACTATAGTCAATAGGACCTGCAAATGTCTATAAACAAAAGTGGGAAGCAACTTGATTCTGTTAAACTGCTAAACTCTAGCTTGGTTCATCCATCACTTCCCATCAATTCTTTTCTCTTTCTGCTTCCAAACCATTGGTAAAGCTACACATGACTCGTCATACATCCTGACGCAACCTCCCTTGGTAGGGAAAGGAGGTAACCTTCATTTCTTAGAGTGCGGTGCCAACATTTGTTGAGCAGTCCTTGTCGAAGACGCAAAACAGCAAGGCCTTAAGATGACACTTCGCAGGGGCACCATCGAGCATGGCAAGGCCGTTCCAAAAAGCTGCGAGTTGTCCGTGGAAGGATTGTTTGGGATGAAATTTTTGGTTGCCGGAAGATGTGTCCCAAAAGGATGCTGATTCCTCCCGTGAAGTAAAAACGGTACCATCAATGGTACATCCAACTGAAAGCATCTTGAGGATCCATGAATTTACCTTGCAAATTTCAATCAAGTACGTGAAGTACCGTGGAGTGAGGGTGTTTCTGGAAATTATTTTTCATGTTTGATGCAGCAATGCATTCTGCCTTTGGGCCGTGATGCAGGCATAATGGCATGCCCAAGAGCAAGAGACGGTGCTGCATTATATGTACGCACATCTATTGTACATCCATTCAAGTGTATTCTATATATTTTTTTCAATCCACATGATTCATATATATCCATATAATTAATTTCAGTATTACCTTGTCACATGCATCGCGGGACGCGGGAACCGGTCAACCTATTTAGTGCATGTTTTTGGCATGTTCATCAAGTTGACTCCAGCTGTTGCGATGATCACTTTGCACCACCAGCTTTGTTGAAAATTGCCTCCTTGGTGTGTCAAATCTCTTCAGAAACAAGTGCGACATGATTCGCCACATGCCATGGTTGGTTACCCGCCTTTCCAAAGCAATCAAGAGACCAACTTTTCGACGACTTTCGATACTCTTGGATTGTCTTTGTGCAACTTGATATTGGCAGGATCCATCATCACCTTGGTTAATCATGTCTGGAGATGCAGAAAAAAATCACAGCGGTAAGCAGAAAATTGAAGCCACGTAACATCCTGGATCACTGCCATTCCTTCAGGGTCTGTAGCAGCCTTTGCAATCTCTGGATCATTCAGCAGCTCCAAGGTCACTTGTGGATCCTAAGTCACAACAACATGTGATGAACCCCAACCCCAACACAAACAACAAGGTGGTCATCCTGTTAAATGATGTACAAAATTTTGGGTGTCCCATCTATATACCTTCATGTTTCTTCCATCTTTTGAGGGTGCAACTATTGTTTATTATTTCCTGTGCCACGTTTCCAATGTGGGAACACCTGCATCAGGAGCCATTGCAGCTGATGATTCTGGTGGCGCAGTTGGTGGAGATGGCTTCAACTTGGCCTCGGAGTGTCTCAACGAGGCTTTTGCGAAGACGCTTCACGCAGTGCCCCAAAGGTTCCGGCCGGATCAAATGCCAAGGGTTCTTCTGGAATTTGAGCCATCATCTTGTCAACAAATTCCTGAGAGATTGAGTTGTCTGAATGTGAATGATTATCTCAGGAAGGCGAACCCAGGGTTTTTTCATACGTTGCATTCTGAATCTGAGGCTCCATGATATCAAACATCTCATCGCTGGCGATGCCGTGCTTCATATCAAACCTCATTGAAAAACAGCTGATACCTTGCTGTAAACAAATCATCTTGACGTGAGTCTAGACACTGAAGATGGATCCTAAAGATTGAAATCATGGGGAATTCAACGCTAGTTCCATGCCTTAAATATTCTTAGTTGATTCTCTCTTCGTCTCACGAACTGTCTCGCGAAATCGCACTGATACAGGCTGATACATCACTCGTCAACACTTTTCAAGCTCTCAGCTCTTTGAATGTCACAGAACCCTTGAGGGACTGCCGCAGTAAAGTGACCGTCCTGGGAAGCAAAGCGGTGCCAAATCAGTTGGTCTTGGACCTTGCAACATGTCAGCAACCTTAACTTCTGAACTTTGTTGGCTTGCCATGGCTTGCCTCTGACCTTCTGCAAAAGGAACCACCTCATCGCTCTTCCCATGACACAGTAGAACTGGTAATCGTTGATTGGCTGGAGCAATACCTCATCTACAACGTGACACCGCAACGTCAGGGAATCAATGAAGGCAATGAAGGCAATGAAGTGCCAACGAGCAGCTCACCTCAGATTCCCATCATTGATTCAAAGACTTGACAATAACAAAATCCGACTGGGGAATGCATAAAACCAAGCAGTAAACACAAATGTTGAAAGAATCTTTGTTGCTTTTGTATGCTTTTGTGAGATGTATATAACCCTTTCAAAATGCTTCCAAACGGAATCTGGTTACACTTCAAAGGCTTGGTATTCAGCGTCAAGGAACAGATGGATCTCCAAAGAAACCCGACAAAATGACG
This sequence comes from Breviolum minutum Mf 1.05b.01, assembly GCA_000507305.1. Taxonomy (NCBI): domain Eukaryota; class Dinophyceae; order Suessiales; family Symbiodiniaceae; genus Breviolum; species Breviolum minutum. The sequence continues at coordinate 26,492 of DF239150.1, forward strand.
CTTCCTCCCAAGGCGGAGTCAGGAAAACTCAAGGCTGCACGTAATGCGCAGCCAGCACCCTGGGCAAAACCTCCCAGGATGATTCGATGGGATGGTACCTCACCCACTTCACCAGGTTGAGATGAGTTGATCATCTGAATTTCCCACAATGGTTTGCCAGATCGGTACGTGCCAACAAAAATGTCCACCAAAACTGGTTGCAAAAGTTGCAAGGTGTTTTTTTTCTGAGAAGCAGTAGGGAATCCGGTCAAATTGCCAAGATGATGACCATTCCAAAATAAGCTCCAGACCCCTCTTGCAATCTCCCTGCGAATCATGGCATGAAGATACGCGCTGATGGGTTGGGAAACCTGCAGCTCCGCTGACAACTCTTGCACAAATCTCTCATTTCCCAGAACTTTTCATGTTTCATTTCCAACACGCATAAGCTTCGAGTTGTTTCAGTGAGAGTGACATGGTTTCTTTCCAGCACCACTTCTCCATGCGACCTTGGGACTCTGTCATCAATGATCCATTGGCCGTTGATGGGTAAGAACCAACTCTGCAGCTTCTGATTTTGAAGCGTCTCCTTCGTTCGCTGCGTGGGGAAATGGGGGAAGGTAAGCCATCAAACATGCAAAAGAAGAGAAATATATATATTATATATATATATACACAGTAAATATCTATATATATATATATGTGCGCAACAGATTCTCTTCCTCTGGAGCTTGCGGCAGAATTAGACGAAGGCTTTGAATATTCAGCATGGGCTGAAGAGTATCCGCGAGGAACCTTTGTGCAAAGAAATTTCAGGTTCATATTTTCACGACTCGTGGAGATTTTGAGGCTGCCACTGAGAATTTTGATCACCAAAACCATGCAAGAAAATGACCTGGGCGATCAAAATAAGGACCAAAACTCAGTGAAAGGGCAAATCAGTAAATCACACAGTTCGATCTGCTGCCAAAGATCGCATTTCTCTGCACTTGATGGGCCAAATTCCTAAACTCTACAGATTCATAAGCCCAATAAAATCAACTAACACTCCTGAAATGACATGATAGTGACTCAATTCCAAACATGTCATGTCTGCATCTTAAAAAAACACAAAAACCCAACGGAAATCAATTGATTCATCCCAGGCTTCTCTTGGCTCGCTTCCAGGCCAGGCTTCACATAACCTGCCAAAACATGCAAGAAAAACACCCTGCTCAGTGATCCACCCGTATCAAACTCACTGCTTTTCACGGAAAAACTGGGGCACCTTCTCCATGCTTTCTCCACTGAATCATCTGACGGTGGAACCGTTTCTTCCGAAATAGGCTCAGCTCCATCGAACCTCGGTGGAGAATTTCTCCAATCCTCCTCGGTAGCTGCAGCTCGTTGAATCAGCCTGAGGCTTTTGGCGGCCCAAAAACTCGGAGAATGCGAACTGATGGAAAGTCGAAGTTTTCCCCAAAGTATTTGTGTGTAATTATATCATGTCATATCATATCATATCATATCGTATCATATCTTTATATACATATATATATATATACGCATGTATCCTTCTTTTTGACTAAAAATTTATACAATTTGCTCATTTGCCAACATATAAACTACTATTCAGCTGGCATTCTACACCATTTCTTTCCCACCAAATAACTCGATATAGACCTTTCTTGGACCACAGTTTGAACCTCGAAATATGTACTTGATTGCTATCCGGATGGCATTGATGCACATGTGGCATCCTGCAGGCCACGCGGCCACAAGACTTCCTAGTGGCCTCCTTGTTGCCGGAAAGATGTTGAAGTGACCCAACAATCTGAGAGCTTGTTTCAAGCCCCGAAAAAGTAATGAACAAATTAACAACAAACGGGAAATTTAAAGGAGGAAGTGGGTCAAACATGGTCAAACCAAAAAAAACATGAAAATAAAAACCTTTTCTGCAAAGCTTCTTACTTCTGCTGAGTCACGAATCCATATCGAAGCAATCATCCACTTGAACTCCTTTTTGTTGGAGAAAAGATTTAAGTTCTCGAGTTTTCATGCCTCAGGGCAATGAATTCCAAACATCAAACATCATCCAACATCCAAACATCCATCCTGGGCGTTTTTTTCTGCAAACGAGGCACCATATAAATCCACTAATTCACGAGGCTCCTTGTCAGCAAAAACTCGGGTGCGGTGCCTTCGAAATTCACCACCTGTCGGATGCTAAAAACAGGTCCCAAGGTGCTACAGCTTGTCTAATGATATGGGTTGTCGTACAGTTCTTGATACTTTTTACATCTTTTTACCAAGTTTTTTTTACAATCTCATAGAATTTTTATACAGTTTTTAAACCTGTGCCATTTTGGTCACAAATTTCACTCCCTTCCGCCCCCAAAACAAAAAAATCCTGCCTGGCTGACAAAAGCTTGCCAAACTGGACAGCAACAAACAAAAGAGACATGCAGTCATTACGCCCTTTGAACGAATGCTCCGAGATGTCCATCCTCAGTCGTTCAGTGAACAACGCCGAAGCAGCTGAGTTGCATCATTTTCAATTTGATAAACTGCCAAAGCTTCGAAGTTGCACGGGAGGAGCCATAGTTGGACCCATTCCAGTGGATTTGTTTCTCTCTCTTCAAATTGTTTGAATAAAAATCCATCTGGCTTGTCAATGCTTGTCAACTTCGGAAGCCTTTTTTTGTAAAAAAAATTGGAAGTGAATGGAACGGTCCGCCAAAATCCATGTTGTTTTTGGCACTACTTTTGCTTTCTCTTCCTGGCTGTAGTTGGTGCTTGGGCAAAACGATCTAGCGAAATCCTGGCACCAGGTACTTTTCCCGACCTCTTGCAGCTAAACACACAACCAAATAGTCAAGTCAGAAACGGCATACCATTTTTGCCCAAATGTCTGCAAGCGCAATGATTTGGCCAAATTAGAGGCCTTTATACTTCTCCAACCATCACTCAGAAAGACCTTTGGCCCCTCAGTGATTTGACAGACTAACAGATGATCGCACCATTCGAGATTGCAAGGATTGGGGCATCATGTAGAACACAATGGCGCAGGGTGGTTCAGTTCCTACCCATTTGCATCATATTAATTGAATTGTAGCATCATCCGAAGTAGGCTTGCAAACAGAACACGCAAGCCAAACCACAATCTAGAATAATAGTCTATTGTCGTGATAACAAAGTGATATCAATATCATGCAACCTCAAATGGCAACAAAAAGCCAAAATCTTGGCATGTTTTCTCAGGTTGTCTGCCCAGTGGGAAACCATTTGTTTCCCTTCGGATGTCGTGACATCTCTCTCAGCACCCAAGAGTTGCCGTCTTCGACGGTGAAACCCTTGGCGCCAGAGGTCTGGGCTTCGAACAATTATTGATAGCTCGGCTTATTTATCTTGACCGCTGTGCCATTTTTGCCAGCATTTCGTGAAACTCCAGAAAGACCCGTGGCTTCAAAACGCCACGGAGCGTGACAGATCTGAATTTCGTCCAAGTTCTGCAAGTTCTCTGCCAAACCGGATCAATGATGCATCGGATAAAAAATCAAGTAAATACAGAATCAATTCCGAATCAAAATGACAAGTGAGAGCTGTGCTGCTATTGAAACTCCATGAAACTTCCAGTGCTTGAACACGTCAGCAATTCAATGTCCAATGTCCAGCCGAAATTTCGGCATTCGCGCTAGGAGAGCGTGTGCCTGCTGCGCGCCACCGGGCTACTGGAAACTTGCACGCAATATGAGCGTTGAGGATTTTCTCGTCGGTGATTCTAACCCATTTGAATCATGCTAGTCGAATTGGATCATTTCCCAGGTGCTAGTAGGGGGAACAAACAACAAAAGATACAAAAGTTTGAAACTACCACCTAGATTTTTTGTTCACATTCTTTGCATTTCATTTTGCACTTTTGGTTTTTTTCGCAGCGGCACCTTCAGCTCAAGAGAACTTCCATCGGGGGTGGTGTCACCTCGTTTTCCAGCAAAACGCTGGAAAAAATCTGCCATGGATATGTATGGATCGGAATTGAAACAACCCATACCATCCATGTATGGCATATTTACATATATTTACCTACTCTCTCTCATTAAATATACCATACATGGATCCTATGGGCAACATCAATGTATGAATTTTTCAAGGGGGGGAAGGTTTGCTGACCTCCACGCTCGGACGCCCTGAGTGAAGACGTTGACTGTCCAGTACCATGGAATGCCCACCAGGCACGCTATCTCGGTGTGCGATGGTTTGGAAAACTGATGTCTGAGATGTTCCAAGCCATGTTTTGATGATTTTAATGTAACATTGTTGGTTAGGGGCAGGAGAGAAAACAACAAAAAAAAGGAGCTGATTACTTCTCATTGGTTACATGGCTGCTTTCTAATAAACGCATGGAACCACTGCCCATGCCAGGCATTTGGGGAACTTCCTTGAAAATCCAAAATTCGCCAAGCATCTCAAGAGCACATCAATCCTTGGCCAGGTTCTTACTTGCATTTTTTTTGGGGGGGGAACTGGTTCGCGAAGAGACGCGAGGAGAAGCTGTTCCTACACTTCCCCAGTCCCAATATCTGCGTCATTTCTGCAAAGCATCTTGTCTTCCAGCACCATTAGCCTTCAGGGCTAACACACTGCGCCCCATGTCACCATACCAAATTATGATGATGAGGGACATGCATCTTTCTTGCCATAAATTCAAAAAGGCGTGCAAAGTTAGCAAGATTCAAGGTAGCCTGTTGAGCATAGCGGAATCCACATCTGACGCCGCACCCTTCTTCTTGTTCCTCACGAGGACTGACCAGCGGAAGAAATGCTAAAGCCGCTTCAGGTTCGCAGTTTTATGAAGCCTTTTTAAAACTTCCACCTAATTCTTAGTCTGATTGCAAGCAAATTTTCACACAATAAATCTCTAGCTTTTGTGAAAGATCACATGCTTTTGGGTCCTGTACATTGACCTTGACCGAAATTGGAGTGGCATTTTGGACCTGTCAAATGACATGAGCAGAGCACTGAACCAATTGAATCCTCTTGTTTTTTCCCATTTCCGCGAGAAAAATATCGCAGGAAATTCCCTCAAAATTCAAGCTGACCTTGAAGAATGCTGAGAACAAGTCGAATCCTTGCGTATGATTTCTCCAGATGATCCTCCAGGTCGTAGTGATTTCGCTGACTTTGAGGACCGTAAGGATGTTGAACCCATTGGTCGTGAAGCTGATGGTCTGAAAGGATCATCATCATCCTCAGGATCTGATTCTTCAGGTGCCTTCAGGTAGACCTTAGGCAAACACACACCAAAAAATAACCAAAAAAACGTCGTTTTCCAAAAGAAGATGTTCATCGTGAAAATTTTTGCATGGCAAAAAAGCATGTTCCATTCTCACCATCCTTTTTAAGATATTTTAACCATCCTGTTTAAGATATTTTAAGATATATCCCTTTTCTCAATTTTAAAGGAAAGAAACAATTTTAAGGAAACTCCGGACACACATGGAAAGTCAAAATATGATAAAATATGTGTTTCAGTCTGAAACAATCAGAAGAAATCGAGAATGGAAATCAGCAGCTAGAGCTGTAGCCTGATCCCATCGAAGAAAGTTGGGGCTCAACATGATACCCTCCAAAAATTACTGGCAGGATGGCAGCTCCGGTGTTTTTGCCTCCTTTGGCCCCCCCACTCGGCAAACGGTGGTCTTGCAGAATGGATTCCACAACAACATATTTCAGTTAAGCAGCAGTCAGGACAAAGTTATAGAAAGTGACCTCATTGCCAATCCGTCAGTTTGCAACCAACAAAAAAATCGCCAAGGTTCATGAAATTTCTCCTTTCTCATCTCTCTCATTCCATTTTCAGTTTTGGTGCTTCAATGCTTCTTTCAGTCAAGCTTCTGCGCCACTTTGCTCTTCATCCAACTCTGCCCATAAAAGCTTCTGGTCTAGCTGGCTGACCTCCCATCAGTTTTCAAAAGGTCTTTCTTCCATAATGATTGTGAGGTCTTTTTCAGATGGTTTTCAACATTGAAATCCCTGAAACACCAACCTTTTTCAGTGAGCTTTGTGGCCTGGATGCGAGACAAAAGAACTTGATATCTGGTCCACGTAATGATGCCTGGAAGCAACGCAAGGGAAGACAAACATGGCTCCCGACGCACCCGCATCGTCATGCCTGCCGGAGCCAGGCCATCATCACCGCTACAGACAAAATCCTGTGCAGCGAAACGGTTGGAGTCGCGTCTCATCTTCCAAACTGAATCTCTAAAAAAAACTGATTCAAGAAAGGGATTTGCCAGCTATTCATAAATTCTTCTACCCCAAGGATGGGGGGAAAAAACTTCTTCCAAATCTAACGAAACGAAAATAACACAATCCAAGATTCATAGAGATCATGTCTGCATGGGTCATCGGGGTCAAACTCCCTGTCCAAACGCGTTTTGATATCCGACCACGATAAAGATGGCTTCAATTTCAGCCTGAGAAAATGGAGAAGAAAGTTCAAGTTTCTCGGAGCCGAAACCGTTTTATTCACATGACTTTGAGACTTCAAAATGAAAACACCACAAAAACACCTGTGTCTCACGAGAGATTTTCTACGGCAACGCTGGCCTACTACAGGGCTGGAGCAATAATTTGTGCCCGAGCAACATGTCTTGGAAATTCTTGATGAGTGTACAAATCGATGTTGGGTCTTGCGCCATGAGATTGTCAATGGCACTCCTTAGTGGCCGGCAGAAACTCTGAAGTTCCCATGTATTTTGGTAAAAAAAACGGATATCAAGATTTCAAAAACACATCTTTCATCCATAATCTTTCTTCCGTGCTTATATTTTCTTAAAATCATGATTTTCTTCATTTTGTGTTACCATTTCCTCAACTGAAGCCTGAAAATCCGTGGTTTTTTTTGTGTGTCACAAATCTGGACGTCCACCAAGAATCGCTTGGAGCACCGACGTCAAGCAGTAGGCTCGAGCCATGATCCAAGCAGTACGAAGCTGCCCTGGGTTCCGGCAATGATGATTTTTCGCAGGAAAGCCGCCATGGTTGTTGGGGAAACCCACCATTTTTTAGGAAACCCCCTAAAAAAGGAACAAATTGTAAAAATCAATATGTTTATGAATGCTATATCTTAAGTCTATTTTCTCTCGGGAGATATAAATATATATATATATATATTTATGGCGGTGTGTATAAACATACATATGCGAATGTATACAATTTCATACTTATGTTTACACGGACCTCTACGCCAACTGGCACATTATTTCCCCCACCGCCGACCTGTGAGCAAGGCAATCTCCCCGAAATGGCTGCCTGGAAAAAAACAACAACATGAAAAACACAATTTGAAGATGAAAACACGGAAAACAGTCGTGCAAAACTCGTGAAATATCGACTAACAAACCGATTCTTTTCGGTGTTTCATGCCTTTCTCCACTTTTTTGATCTCATCATCTTCCCAATGAGGTGCCCGTTGACCTCAGCAGCTAGAGGCTGCTGCTGCAGCTACCGGCATTTTGTTGGATGAAGGACATGGGGTGATGATCTTAATGACTATGGCAATGATGATAGAGGAGGGTGGTGAGGTGATTTTTTTAGTGACGGTGAAGACTCTGGGATCTGACAACTCGCAGGAAATTACCCCAAAAAAAAACAAGCAAGTGCAAACATACGACATGGTTCATGATCGACCATGTACACATGAAACATCGAAACATCCTGAATTTTTTCCCACATTTGTTTGAGGATGGTCTTCAACCAGCCTGGATCAAGTGAAACTTGTTCCCCCCCTTTTTTTGCAAAGTCACAGGTAAAAACTCCAGCAAAGCCTTCCCGCAGGAAATACATTTCATTGCCGATATCACCACGGCAAATGATGAAGTCAGCAGGCAAAAAGACTTGATCCTCAATTCAAACCAGCATCAGCTGCATTGCCAATTAAAAAAAACTCAAAGAAATCACAAATCATCCATATCTTCCATCTAAACAATCGGTATGATGGGGGTTCATTCCCCCCCCGGCCCAAACCCTTTTGATGGTCGGAATATTCATTGACCCCACTCAGCCAAGGGTCAGAAAGGCGACCAATCAAAAATCTCAGAGCTCGTGCATCTAAGGTTTGTAGAAATGGGACCTGCATTACCAGACCTCGGGGCAATGAACCAGGCAGGTCTGCCTGCCTCTCCAGAAAACTCTTATCGCTGGCTGTAAACTGAGCTAAAAAAAATGTACACATGTCGTTGGTTGCAGCTGGGCAGCGAGAGTACAAGACCTCGGAAGAGAAAAATCTCCAGATTGGTTAGTTTTTCTGTCTAAAAACGTTTAAAACTGGATGCATTAAAAGAATCTTATCCCTCTCATGGCAAGGAGCAAGCTTCACTTCTTCTTGCAATTGCGATGTCAGATCTTCGAAACAATTCTTGGCTCGCCGTTCCTTCTGCATGTCCCAGACCTCAGAGTTTTCGCTCGAGTTTCGTGTCGTGTCAACGGAGATTCCGTCGGGACGAATCCCACGAGATCCAAGTCGCATAGGTTTGGCAAGCTTGCACGCGCCTCAATGGAAGCAAGACTTGTAAGATGTCCAACATGTCTGATGACATGATGGTATGTCAGCACTTCAGTGATCTTCAGTGTCTCCAACTCTATAAAAACTAATAAGTAAATATTGTATAATCTGATCATCAGCATTCTTCAATTGAGAACTGGAATCTTCTTGGCTTCCAATTTTCTGCATGACCGATCAAAATATGGATGATCAAAAATCATCCATCAATAAATCTCAGAAACAAAAATCAATCAAAGCCACTGAATGAGGGTCTTGGGAATATTCATGCTTTCCAGCGCTGATCTGGTCTGCGTCATTCGTTGATGTCGCTGCAAAGTCCATTGATTGTACATGGACGTTAAGAAGGTGAGGTCAGCAAAAACCTGAGGAAACGAGCCATTTTTGCCACGAAACACAGCCCATATAACCGGGCAGGAGTTCATCCCCATATACCACCTAAACAACTCAGGGGCCCTTTGTTTCATTGCTCAAATTTCCACAAGGCTTTGCAGGTCACTGGACTGGGAAAAAACACGGTGCTTAGTTGGTGGTTTCAAAGCATTTGAAAAATAGGCTCGTCAATTTTTGATCATTTTATCCAGGCTGAAAATTGAAAAAAAAACCTTCGAAACCACCACCAAAAAAGGTATCTGATTTTTGGTTTGGTCCCCCTCCCAAAAAAAACTCCGCCAAATTCAGAAACCTTCGCGAAATACAACTGGCTGAGAATCATCACAGCTGATGCCACCAACCTGGAATCCGCAGGTGGTGATGCTGATGCCTTTGGTTGATTCCCCAAAAAACTAAGCAGCGAGGGTTTTTACCTATTGAAAATCAATGGTTTTCAGGGGGGAGTGTGCTGTTAGCTTTAGGGAGCTTTAAGACTTAAGCATTGCTTCTTTGGCCACCCCGCCTTTCATCGGGATTCTGAGGGGATATGTCACCATACCCAATGGAGGTCACGGTGGTAGATGTGTAATACCAAGAATACCTCAGCCATCATTTGCCGTCACGGAAGTGTTCTTTATGAAACACAACACGATTTTGTTGTCGAAAAATGCTAACACACAAACATCCACTTGGCTCAGCACATGTAGAATCTACGACAACTCGAGCCACCTGTGACGTTTTTCAATTCAGGTGGCCGGGTCATCCTGTTGATGGCTGAAATCCGGCCAACCGGTTGATATGGTAAAAATATGTAAAACATCCCATTGATCTACAGGGTTTTATACATCCCTGGTGGAAATTACATATGGTAAGGATCCCATGTGAAATATACATCCCTGGTTGGTTGCTTGGGATTTCCTTTCCATCAACCGTCTCTCCTTCCCGGAAGCTGTCTGATGATCAAAAATGGTCACCTCAAAGCTGTATGTTCCCATTGCCTGCCTGAATCTAAAAGCTGTTCAGCTGCCCAGGCTTGGACATTTCCATTCTGCACTTCTAATACGGAGACCACACTCAAAAGGCAAGAGCACAAATGTATAACCACCTTAGATGTGAAAGATTCCAAGATCAAATACCTTCTAAGGTGATTCAATCTACATGTCGGATCAAGAGATGTTTGGAGATGTACAGTTGTGACAAGTGGTTTTTGTATCAAGACCGCCCTAAGTGCACACGTACTCCGTGTGCAGTCAAATCGCCATCAAACTTTTGGAATATTTTTCCAAAAGATCTTAGGCCACTTGTGGCCATTGCAATCTCGACGTAAAACGAAGGATTGCATGTCAGGAGAGGGTCCCAATTTGTGTTATGCTAGATCGGATGGCTGATACAATCTCCCCTAGGAAGTGCCAGCTGATCTGCGAAAGCATTTTGTAAAGCCTTCAGGTGCCTGAACAGTCTTTACCATACTACAAGGTAGAATCATGCAATAAGTATCGATAAATCTCTTAGTATAAATGTATCTGTTTGCGCTACTTACATCTTATATATGCATACCAAACTTGAGCAGCCAAGATGCAAATAGCCACATGCCCAAGACTAAGGTATCCTTGGTCACCAGCCAAAAATGGTGACTTGGAATTTTGGAAACGAAGAGAAAATTGTCGCTTCCAACCAAAGTCAAGGCGACCCTTAAACGAAACGCTGCGCCCAGCAACGGTCCAGAAGTTGGAGACTACAATATCGGATGGTGGTACAACAAGTCGAAATCCTCTGGCTGTAACTAATATCCATGCCTCAGGATTTTGCTGCTGAAAAATGATGATGAGTTCTCCATGATGATGAGGAACTCGGTGGGTGTGCCGTTTGGTTTTTTGTTTGGTTTGGTAAAAGCTGGGGGTATAATATCTGAGGAAGGTGCCCAATGACTCCAGCCTTCAATCCTGGTTTTCAGGTTGGATGTTGAGTTATTCAGTGTTTTTCAGTAGGTCAGCATTTGTGTGAAGATGATCACGTTTTGGAACTGACTAATGGCTTGTAAATGTCGCTACTAGTAGGGCCAGGGGATGTTCATGAGATCTTTGGACTGACTGCTGCGGATGGAGTCCTTGATGGCCGCTTTGTCATATTGACGATCTCAGCGACAAATCCCAAAAGCCTCAATTGATGGAATGTCATGGTGATCAATGGGCACCTGCTTGCAAAGAAAGCTTACGCCAAAACAAACGAAACTACCAAACAAAGCAACAGCATTGAGTCAAGCATGCTGATTCTGTTTAATGCCAGGCAACACCAACCCATCAAAAATGGGCACCCAAAAGCGTAATGAAGTCAGTGGATTCTTGGTCGCCTCATGATTTGTCTCCTCTTCAGGTCCGCCCCGTGCATGCAACTGCTGCACCAATGCAGGGTGCAAGACCTCAGCCTTGTGGCTCAGGAGTTTGAACCTGGCAAAGATGGGCGATGTCATTGGTTGAGGGGAAAATGCCCCAGCGCTTGATATTCAAAAACGTCATTTTCCAAGCCTTTTTCTTCTTTGCTTCAGGATCTCTGGCCATGGATTCAAGGGTGAATACAAAAAATGTGCTGCAGCGAAGAAGAGGTACGCCACAGTAGATACCTGAGTGGTCAGTGAAACTTCCAGCATGCCATGAAGTTGACCAAAAGATAGCGCTACATAACACCCTACGAGACCTGTATCGATAGCTTTCATTGCTCGATCTCAAGTTGCGAGATGAATAATCTTGGCAGTCAATACCATTGGTCGCTCCACTTCTGAACAGGTCGTTTCAAAGGAGAGCATGAAGGGGCCAATAAGCAAGCCTCAGAAAGAGTCCACAAATGTATACATACTTATGAATCTCCCCAGCCTTGGAAATTGGATCAGGACGTCGGATCATGTTGGACCCCTTACACCAAACGCCAAGGGACTCAAAAAGCACAGCGGATGCATCCGAACTTCTTGTCTAGCAGTGGCTCGAATGGTCGCCACCTAGGAGGTATTAGCTTTGTTTTATGGTCCAAAGCTATCATCTAGGCACCTCACTATATCTACTCCTATTCTAATCCTATCAATCTGAAGCATGATAGGAATGATAGGATACAGCATTATATGCACCTAGGATACAGATGCAACCATTATCTGTGTTCAACATGAGCATTCAATGGGATGAAAGTCGCCTTGTTCCGCGTGGCTTCGTAGGAAAACCCCGATAGGTTTCTCTTAGTTCCCACACGGCCAAAAACTTCTTGCAAGCAAGGTTCCAAGCAGTGTAAACAGCGCCGAATCCTTAAAAGGAGGTTGCACCGGTTGCAGATTCGAACAGGTTCGAATTTGCTCCAAATTGTCTTTCCTCCCTTTTTTTTGCTCAAATCAAGATGCCTTGGTTCATCTTCATCTGGTGCAGCATCATCATACTTGTATTTCCCATGACGATCCAGAAGCTTGCTCACCTCACAGGTCAAAATTCCCCCCCGTGGAAACCCATCAAAACCATCCTCTCAACCTGGCCTCGTCGGCCGGAACAGCTGCCCGCAAGTCAAAAAGCGAGGCGAAGACTGAATACCTTCACTGCCAGCATCATGTCAGGCTCACGGGGGTTCACCAACAGTTGTTACCAAAACCTGGTCCCAAAACCAATCAGAAACAAAAAGTCCAAAATGTGAACATTCCTAATGGCCCTAGTGGGTACAAAGTATAGGATACATGGTAAAAAGATGTATGGAAAATCCTTGTTTTCCTAGCGGACTCCAAGCACCAAGAATTCTCGGCGCCTGTGAAACTGGACATTCGCAAAGGACTTGCGTGAGATCAGCGTACTGATGTCATTCTTGGTCTCTGACTGGTTAGCCTTTTTTCAAAGAGGCAAAAAGGTGTTGAAACGATTTCCGGAAACAGAAAAATACAAACTTCACCACTGAGGAAACTTCGAATCCAATGTCTTCCTGCTTTCCCAGGCACTTTCAAAGCCCGTGGGGTTCTAGGTGGTGAGGCCTCTGAACCTGCATTCACCACGTTGAGGTTTGCTTCCTTACTCTTCACCTTTTCGGGATTTTCGGGTGGATCAGCATCGTCATCATCATCGTGGTCAGGTCCAGGCACCTGACAGTCGCCATGGTTGTTGGGGAAACAACTGGACTCCACTTGTTTCTTGGTGATCAAGTCATGTCAAGTGGAGCTATCGAATTTTGTTGACGAAGGTCCAGTGTCAAAAACACATATTGTGTTGGCAGCAAAATCATAAGAATGTGAGGTCAAGGTGTGATTCAAGTGGGCAATGCCCGAAACTGTTTTTGTCATGTCATAGAAACCATGCATGAAATAAGTCTAAAGGCATGTGCTGGAATGGAAAACTATGGTGATTCCTGGATGTTTTTTTCAGGTTTGGACGAAACTTTCGAGCAGCGGAGACACGAAAAAGCATAAGCTCCCGACGACCTGCACACTCAGCCGCTTGCTGCCTGAAAGGTCAAGAAGTGTCACGAGTCACCACGCAAGAAACTTCACAAATTGCTCCGCGTCTCAATTTCTTTGCAAATCCGCACAACTTCTCAAGGATTTTTCCAGGAACCCCCCAATAGTGAAACCTATACCATTTCCTATTCTTATCGGAGTAGTTTTTGGGAATGGGGGTCTCACTATTGGGGGGTTCCTGGAAAAATCCCTTGCAATTTGCCAAACAAGTTGCGAGTTGATGCTGCCATCTATACATCCGAATTCTTCTATCAGAATTCGGCATTCGCAAGGCCCGACATGCGCTTTTTTTGCTCGCAAAATGCAAGTGTGCCGTCGCTAGAGCCACAAGACTGCAAACAGGGCCTGGATCTTAATACACAAACAACACGCCAAGTCACCAAGCAACGGACAAAGATGCAAATTGAAAACAAAAAGCCATGAAAACTACTCACAGAAAGTGAATGATGCATCTAGGCTTAACAATTGATTCCCCCCGGTTTTTTTGGTGCAGGTCGTCTAACCAGCTTGACCGCGTCGGCTTCGGCCTGGCATTCAAGCAATAGCCTATGTTCTGAAACTATTCTCCCTACCATTGCAACTGACAACTCAGTGACTGAAAATTCAACCTGTGAAACTCTTCAAAACATAACTGCCTTTTGCACCCTTGCCCTCTTGCCGTCCTGGAATTCTTTGCAGTCAGTTGCTGTCCGCCGTTAAAAGTGCATATGCATTCTGAAGGAGAAAAAATCACCACGGACCCTACCCCCACTTGTTCATGCTTTTTCTCAACCTCAACTGTTGGGCAGGACCCAACGAAATACCACCAGAATTCTTTCAAAAACACCGAAAAATCCTTGACTTCGAGCACTTTCTTGGCGGCCTATCGACCATGGATCAGGACCTGGCCACGCAACAAGTCCGCAAGACACAAAACCGAGCCATCATCAACATGAAAACAGGAAAAGGTCAACCTGTAGACCAAGGATCTTCAGCTTCAGCTGCTTGCGATTTCCTTAGGGGATGGTTATGATTCATGAAGCAAGTTCAACTTTCAAGTGATCCAATTTAGAGCAGTTTCCGGGTGCCATGGCTCTACAACTTCACGTTCTTCTGCAACTGGCCGTGCCTCAGGAAACCCCAAAAAAAAATGGCCAGGAAATTCTGGGAGGGCATTTCTCTCCGATGGAAATGGCAGTTTTTTGTTTTTTTAATGGTTTTTTGGGCTCTTGAAACTTTTGAGGATCCACACCAAGATGCGGATTTGGGGTCCAGTTGGTGCTGTATGAACTCCTCTCGGTTTCCAGCTTCCAATGTGATATGGATTGCAGCTTGCAAGCTGCTAGCGCTGCTAAGACTCCTCGTGATCCAGCAGATCCAGGGTAACCTGAATCCACTTTGACTTGTCGAGCTTTCGGCCGTGGCTGTCCTATCGTTTCAGGCAGCACATTCCAACATGGCCTTCGGTTTCTTCCCACATGCCACTGGTGACCCCTGTTTTTTTGTCTGCGCAAACTGCAGGTCGCACCTTGTCATTTTGGTCTTGGATGGCATTTTAGATTACACAGTTGCAATATGTTGCAATTGTCCTTTGCTTATTGGAACTACTCTCAGCGGTTTTTATCCCAGCCGAGATCCTAAGTATGAGAGAAACAGGACGACAACTGCAAAAGCAAGAAGTGCTCTCGTCAAAGCACTCGACACAGCAGGTTCCACATGTTCAGGTTGCTCCTGCTTCACCTCAGCATGAGCAAAGTTTCCGAAGGATGTATTCAGCGTGAATAAAGCAACAAGTGTGTAGAGAGAGCCATGTTTTTTTAAAGCATCTTCTAGCCATCTTGAAAAACAATGGAAGGGATGTTTGTAGCTAGCTTCAACTTCATAGCGATTAATGGTGCGACACACGCACGGTGCATGCTAGGACACTTAGCACTTCAACACCAGCAATACACGACAAATCCTGACGCCTGATGGTCAGCCTCCCTGATTTAAACATTTCATGTCCTGATTTTTTAATATGTCATTTATGATAGTATTTATTATATCATTTCCGAATGATCTTCTCATCACTCGATTTGCCTGCAAGCCTCTGCTCAAAAAATCTCAAAATCTTGTAAGCTTGGATCTTCTTTGATCAGCTTTAATCTTCCCATCCTTGCCATCGTTGGGGGCCGTTGGTCATATCTTCATGGCAATTTTTCGATAAGACAAGATACCTCATCTTGGCAAACTTTTCCCGGCGAACGGTTCGATGCATCGGCAACCAGATCTGACAATGTAAAGCTGCCATCACTGCTTCGTTTCGATTCATCGCAGAATTCAGGGAAGAGTTGTTGAAATTCCGTTCGCCCAGCATTGAAGGCAAAAGAGGCCAACGCGAATTCCCGACGTTTTGCTTCTGATGTATGCATGCCCCCAGTAGTTCGAGGTTCATTGTGATCTAGCATGAAAGACACGAGGCCCACTAGGATGGACTCAATTCGCCAGGATGGATTCCAACTTTCTGGGTGGAAATCTGACATACTCAGGCACAACCTGCTGTTGATTTCAAATCTGCCTGATGGTGTAATCATATAGATTGATGGAGGTTTCAAAGGATATTCTTGAGGGAAAACCAGTTTTCCTTCATATACTCCTCCACAATACGGAGTCTCTGCTGGTAGGTCATGTAACACAAAGTGCCACACCAGCATGTTCTTCTCAGACGGACGGGCAACGATGTGAGGTGTTTTTGGAGATTGCTGGATGATTGCATACTCACGTCGAAGACGAGTCAACGCTGCTTTGTCCGCCATGGCGAGGACGAATTTTGTACGTTCACAGATACTTTGGTGGTTCACTTGGGTCAAATTCTGAGTTTTCTGTTGGGAAAACCTTTTTTTCGGAGCGAATTCTAAGGGCTCACAGTTGGCTCATCCTGAACTGCTGAAACCTTTCCAACAACTCAACAACTCCGTAAATCACCTCTCAAGTCACCTGTGGACAATCTCAAAAGGGTCATGTTAATGTTAATGTTACTTAACTTGTGTCATTGAAAGATAATAATCCCAATTGCATCCGACCAACTAAGCCAGGCTGCGGCATTTGGTTTTTGTTGGCGTCATCTTCGCAAAAAATCTGAGATTCATCAGCTCCACGCCGAAAAACGGCACGAATCTTCCAAAATGTCAAGCTGCTGTTGTTTTGTTTGTTGTCAGTCCTCCACTGGCCGCTGGCCGTCTACCTTTTGCCCAAGGTAAAGTTCCCCCAGCAAAAGAGGAAAGAAAAAATGGCCAACTTCAATGCCCTGCAAATCCTAAGAACGAGACCCGGTTGTTGGCGGTGAAACGCCTCTTCCAAAACGGTTCAAACAGGAAAGGGTCCATTCCTTTTCGGCCTTTTCGGCCACCCTGTCACATCCCACATGCCACACCTGAGATTCTTCCCAGCTCTCTAAGTCCAAAGGATCCTTAGGAAAATGTGGAAAACAACCACCAGCGACCTGGGGGGAAATGTGTTTTTTGAAACCAAGCACTGTTTCTAAGAATTTCGCTTGGGGTTCATCTAAGGCAGTGCAACCACCTTAGGAAATCAGAGATCACCAGTCGCACTGCATTTGTGTGGAGATGATTTTGAGATGTCTTAGTCCAAGACTGGATGCAGCAGTGCTGACGTCACTGGCACCACAAAACATGGGCCCTTGAACTGCGCCGCAAGCCTCAAAACACCCGGAAAGTAGGAACCTCCAAAATCTTTGCAGAATCCTCCGAGAATAGCTGAGGGCTTCACAAGCTGTGAGTGAGATACTTCCGCGCCTGTCAAAGTGAAGATATGTGAAAAAAACGAAAATTGTCATCTCTACACTGCTCCGGCTGCCTTCTGATTCCTGCGTCCAATCAGCATCATATTCCACTTCAATTTTGAAGCCCCTCAGCCCCAAGAGTTGTAAGGCTTAAGCACAGATGATTTTAACAGAAGTCACTAAGGCCAATGCAATGTGCTGGCCGCCCTTTCCTGTCATTCGTGAAGTATCTGTACAAAAATCGCGGCATTCATACACGTCTCACTGGAACCACTGGAAGCTTTTCCAGAATATACCATCAAGTTGGCTCCTCTTTGTCCTCCTCCTCTTCTTCTTTCACAGCTCGCATTCGGTGGCCCAAGTTACCTATCTTTTTTGAATATCGGCTTCCAACCGAAACAGCTGAAAATGGCACGGGTTGCTGCAGGCGATTCTGTCAAGTCATCAAGGCTTCAACGTTTCGATTTTGGACGTTGGGAGACCTCCACGAGGTGGAGGAAGTGTCTGGTCTCTCTATATGTCAAACACGGGAAAAACACAACAACTTTGGTACAGCCGATTTTTTGTTACCATTTCACGACAAAATGATGAAATAATGATGTTATACCACTAACGTGTCAATCTACTGTTTCTGGAAACCATTTCAAAACAAAATGACAAAATCATGACATGATCATGTGTTATAATATGACAATGACATGATAATGACGACAATATGATAACATTCACAAAATTCATCACCTCATGTTTTGATCTTGCTTCTGTAGTTGCAGCCTCAGCGAAACCAAATCAGATCAAGGAATGGTTCCAGAACCCAAGAGTTGATCATTGAAACAGCAAAAGCTGAGGTTTCTGCCAATAACTCCAATTCTAGAAGCATTTTAGCTTCTTCCTCCGAAAGCCCACGACCTGGCTCGTTTGGAACCCACCAACTGCCATGTAGTTACCCTGCCAACCAAAAACACAAGCCAGTAAGGCAGTCAGTCATGGGCACTCCCACTACGAAGAATTAGAAAACAAGAACATCGCCCCACCCAAAAAAAAGCATTGAACAGCTATAAGGGAGGCCGAACTTACGAAGCAAGAAACAACCAACGTCAGTGATCTTTGCGAATCGGCAATACTCACAACGTGAATCCTCGCCGGTCAGTCTTTTAAAATCTTGTGGAT
The DNA here is from genome assembly GCA_000507305.1 of Breviolum minutum Mf 1.05b.01. Classification (NCBI taxonomy): domain Eukaryota; class Dinophyceae; order Suessiales; family Symbiodiniaceae; genus Breviolum; species Breviolum minutum. The sequence continues at coordinate 44,789 of DF239150.1, forward strand.
CGAGACTCCGACCAACCTAGCTTCTTTGGCCAAGATTGGAAAGAGAAGAAGCTCTTCTCAGGACCTTTGTGTAAAAACACTTGATGCTTCCTTTGAGCATTTTCCTGGCGGCTCCATTTCGGCATCTTCCAGCTCAGGATCTTTGGCTCACAGAGATGATGAGCATCGGAGATGATGGATATTTCATATTGAAATACTTCCTCAGTTGAAAAAATCTCAACTGTGAATCAGTTTCCAGCTCAACCAATACAACGCGATCACAGTGAATCTGAAAATTCTTCAAGGATCTCTGTGCGAAATTGCACACCATGGCTCTGCAACATCTCCTGGTGGCTAAGTTTCGATGAAAGGCTCTAGAGATTGTGCATCAAAAATGCATAGGTTCACCACAATGGTGGTGCTTATTCTTATAAAATATAATATATGTATAATATATTGATAAATATACACACCATATACTATATATGTATATCGTTAGATAACTTCTGGCAATTTTTGTTGTTGGTATTTGACCAACTCGGTCCTGAAAAAATTGAACAGAGCCCAAACTTTGTCTTTCGATGTTATCCGGCTCCACCAGAATAGCAGGACCATCCAGGTGCAGAATGAGGTCCACCAAAGATGGAACCACCTCTTTGTCGTACCTTCCAGCTGGGGGACTCCCAACGCCAATCGCCTGATACCCTGCTGCTGAGTTAAGTTGAAACCAAGTTGAAACCAAGTTACAAAACATCAGCTGCCGTGATTAAGCCCTTAAATGTCTTTGGCCAAGCAGTTCTGTCTCCCCAATCGAAGGCCGACGTTGACCTTTTGACGTACAAAAAATGTTGTGGGCGAGGGGGGGAGGTAGAACAGCTGTGAATCCAAGAGTTTTGCTGAGAAAATTCCCATGTCGCAAATTCTCAGCACAATCCGGCAGCTTACCAACAAACTTCTCCCAAGACAAGGAGCACGAGTTCGCCCATGCCATTTTTAGCCGCAGATTTCTGCCTTGGGTCTGATGAAAGCCATGTTGAGATCGACATCTCGCAAAACGGTGCTACCAAGCGACGCTATCTCCAACACCTCAATGGTTGATAGTGATCCAGTCATCTCTGGTTGGTGCCACTGATCTGAAGATTTGAAGCCAAAACACGAGGGGATCTTTATCTGTCAGTAGAACTCGAGGTGCACCAGCCTTACCTGCGACCAAACCTGCCAAAAAACTGAAGTGTCCATGCCCAAATAAAATGGTGACTGTTCAGGCCTGCCAACCCTAAACCAGCTCCAATTTCGCAAACTCCATCAGTTTGCCATAGTTCTTGCCTGACATCTTCCATGTGTGTGAGGTTCCAATCTTTAACCCTCAACTCGGGCAAAAACAAACCAGCCTCGAGAGCAATGTTTCAGCTAGAGCTTGCTCTGCCGGCCTGGTTTTTCGCATCCAAACGGGGGGAAGTTCCAAGTTTTTGGGACGAAAATATCGCCAGTGCCGCCAAACGATGTCTGAAACAGTTCCAGCACCAGCTTCAACCATGAGGGCGAAGCGCTTGTAGTCCAAAACCTCTAAGAAAGCTTGCATGTCCCATTTGAGTGTTTGAAGTTGTTGTTATTTGTGACATATCCAAAAACATAGTAAAGGGTGCTGAGAATGTGACATAGGCTGGGACCAAGAGAGGTAATTCCAAGTCACCAATTTGAAAAACCTGCTCGGCAGTCTCGCTGAGCAATGTTTTTCTGGCTTTATTGGTTGAGGGGTCCTGGACAAAAACAGAAGCCGCTTGACCAAACAAAACACAACCTGACAAACTCCCCTCGCTCCTTACCAAGACGTCTTTGTCTTCTCTTCTCCTCTTCGTTTCCAATGCCTCCACCGAAACCTCTATCCTTCCTTGGAGTCTTGGCTTCGAATGCAGCAAGACATTTACATAATAGTTTGAATGTTTTTAGAACCTCTGTGTTTCCAGACACCCATCAATGACCCTGAACATTGTTTACATTGTTTCTAAAATTGTTTAAATTGTTGCCAAAATTGTTTAAATTGTTTCTAAAGTTGTTTAAATTGTTTCTAAAATTGTTTCAATTGTTGCCAAAATTGTTTAAATTGTTTCTAAAATTGTGAAAATTGTTGCCAAAATTGTTTAAATTGTTTCTAAAGTTGTTTAAATTGTTTCTAAAATTGTTTA
>DF239150.1:77030-99200 GCA_000507305.1 Breviolum minutum Mf 1.05b.01
GCAGCCACATCTGCACCATGGTCTAGCAACAGCTTTGTCACTGTCTCATGCCCACCCAAAGCAGCAGCGAACAGCGGAGTTTGACCATTATATCTGCAGCAGCCACATTTGCGCCATGGTCTAGCAGTAGCTTTGTCACTACCTCATGGCCACCTTGAGCAAACGCCATCAGCGCAGTGCGACCATCGTTACCCGCAGCAGCCACGTCTGCACCATGGTCTAGCAATAGCTGTGCCACTTTTGCATGGCCACACACAGCGGCACAAATCAGCGCTGAGTCTCCCTTGAAACCTGCAGCCACATCTGCACCATGGTCTAGCAACAGCTTTGTCACTGTCTCATGCCCACCCAAAGCAGCAGCCAAAAGGGCAGTTCGACCATCGTTATCTGCAGCAGCCACGTCTGCACCATGGTCTAGCAATACCTTTGCCACTGCCTCATGGCCACCAATTGAAGCATAAATCAGCGCAGTTTGACCCAAATTGTTTGCAGCAGCCACATTTGCGCCATGGTCTAGCAACAGCTTTGTCAGTGTCTCATGGCCACCAACGGCGGCACAAATCAGCGCGGTGTTTGCAGTGAAATCTGCAGCAGCCACATTGGCGCCATTATCCAACAACAGCTTGGTCACTTCCTCATGGCCACACTGAGCAGCATGGAGTAGGGAAGATTGTACAGCTTCCATGCAAACTCCGGACTGCAGCAAGAGTCCAACAATGTCCAGGCGATCGAAGTTTGTATTGAGGATCAGCAACTTGGACAGCCAGCTGGTTCGGTCTTCCTCTCTGACACGCGTGTGGATCTGCACAAATTGCTCCTTTGTAAAGCAAGCGCCTTTCTCGCAGCATGTGGCTGCTGCAGTATGATCATTGTGCATCAAGCAAAATTGAAGCAAGGCAGAGGAAAGCAATGCCTGACTAAATTGGTCAAACTCGCCGAACATCTCTTGAGGAAATTCTGCATTCTCAAAGCCAATGAGATTGGCTGCGTTTTTGAGCAGCCCTCGGGGCACCAGGATGTGAAATCTCCTCCAAGATGCGCATCCGGTCTTCTTTCACTGATGCTTTGGCTTTCAATGCCGAGACCTGCCACAGAGCTTCACAAGTGGCCTGCAACAGCCGAGCCGCAGCAGTAGGGTCAGTTTGCTGAACTGCCAAGCTCTCAGGTTTTGAAAGCGAACCCATCTCACAAATCAGCTCGAAGGGCTGATTGAGTGCCTTAAGACGAGAGATTTCAAACAAACACCAAATTCTCTTGAAGGGATTGATCTCTTCATCAAGGACCATGACTGCACCACCTTCTGCCTGTGCCAAGGCTGCATTGAATGGTCCTTGCATCGGGTTCTCTCCAACCTCATCTGCTACGGCATGTTGATTCAAAGCGAAAAGACAGATCCAATACACCATAGATTTGGAGCTCTCTGCACCAATCTGTTCACAATTCATCTCTGCCCATCGTCGCAGTGCTGTGACGGTCTGACTGAAGAGATGACCCCAGAAATGGGACACAAAGCAATGGACAATGAGACCATACGGGTTGACCACTTCGGAAAAAGACATTTTTTCATTGGCTTCCGGCACCACGTTTGCACTGTCTTGATCTCGGGCATCACACTTGCCTGGTTGTGACATTGGGGTCACGACAAAGGTGTCCATAGCATAGAGGTTGGCTGCTTGTGGGAACTTTGTACCTTCACGAATAGCATCGGCATATTCCAAGTTGAAAGCATTGCACTTGGCAGACAACCACCCAGAAGTGATGAAAATTGATTCCAACTGCTGCAACTGTCCCAGTGCCATGCCACGCAAGGAGTGGGGAATGGTTGGCCTCCTCCTGTCTGTAGAAGTCACTGGTGCATCTGTGACCATCTCCGCGAAGCGTTCCTTGTTGATCCGGGCTTCACCAGCCATTTTCTCCTGGAGTTCTTCCGTGGAAAACTTAATGCCAAAGGCTCGAGATGCCTGCTTCAACTCGTGCATGTCTAGGTCTCCAGAGCTGTCCAAATCGCAGCGCTTGGCCACAAAGTGGGGATCTTTCAGCTTCATCTTCAGCTCTGAACTCACCCGCAACAACTGCAGCTGCCAACTCTCCAAGCTCTGTGTCGGTGTCAGTGGTCTAGTGCAACAAAACCAGCAATCTCTAGATGTATCTATATCCTCTTCACCCTCAAGCACGGGCATGGCAACACCTGGCTTCAAACTGGACTCCACTTCTGCAGTTGTAGCTCGACCTGACACTGAACCTGGAACATTCACATCTGCTCCTTCAAGAGCTCCTTCAGTTGCCGGGCCCTCAGTATCTGTCGGCTTCGCTTGGGGCAAAGCTGATTGGTGGCGATGCTCCAGCAGCGTGGGCGGACGGCTGGGCTGAGATGCCTTGCTGCATGTGCAGCCCATGCCACGGGAACGATAATTCAATAGGTAGCTTGTTGAGCTACTGTCCACTCTTGTGGTGGATACAACTTTGCCTCAAGGAGCCACAAAACTCGGTCAAAAATGAAATCACAAAGATTGGAACATTTTTTCGTTCACCGGAATGTCTTTCATGCCTTTCAAGTTGCACATGAGAATGCTGGCTGCTCAGTGTGCGACAAGCTTGCAGTTCACCTGCGTTGACTGCAATTCAACATGGAGCTGGTCGTTCACTCTTAGTTCTTTCTGATCACGTTTATGTCTGCTTAGAATCTGCAACTCTTTGGCTTAGAAGGATTAGCAATCACTTGGACCCTAGAGTAATCTTATTAATTCTTATTATAATATCCCAGAACCCTGACCAAAGGGGGAGTTGGGTCATGTGAGTTTTGGGGGTGATCCCTAATTTTGAGATGCATGGCACCCATGGATACCTCGGATCTTGAAGGCCCTCGGGCCGTTTCCGAAGCTATTTCATTTATATCGCGAAAAAAAGTAGTATACGGTATACATTGAAAACAAATCATGTCCAATTGCCACTACACTTCATGCCACGAGATACATGGAGGTACAACATTAGTCAACATTCATTGTCCGTTCTCTCCAAGCGCTCAAATCTGCTCTCAAGCAAACTGGCCACATGATATCACATGATCACAGGCCACCAAATGTCTACAAACACTAGCCAAACAATTCCCCGCTCCCCAAACTAAAAGAACAACACTGATGATACTGATGAATATGTTCGACACGCTCTCAAGCCCAGGCACGCTCTTGTTTGAAAAGGCCAAAAGGCCTTGCATTGTAAGTCATGGCGGAGAGCACACATTGATGTCAAGGAGGGATGAGAAAATGAGACTCAAGTGATGGATATGTGATATGTCCCTGCTGTTCAAAGAAATGAGTGTGTCTATGTGTGTCTTGAATCAGGGACCTCCACCCAAAACAAAACAGTTCGAAAATTCCAAAATTGGATTTTGAGACTGCAATCAATTCATGCGCACATGCAAACAGTACTAAGCAACAAGCAAAAACCATCAAAACCCTGAAAACTCTCCTTTGTGAATCTCTGATAATCTCTGCACACTCTGAAATCAAGATCACCAGCTCACACAACAAGCAATCGATCGTTAGCCCAAATCGAATCCCAGAGCCTGTTTCCAGCATGCTGCCGGACCGCTTCTGTCAATTGAAACTTATAAGAAACAAACGTTTCTGCCCTGCGAATCTGTTTCTTACCATTCTTACCCTTGAAATACAAGGCAAATGTGATAAATCTGTCGATGACAATGTCAGCAATCAAGTTTGACAAGTGCCAAGTTGCTGTGACTCTGTCTTTGATTTACTGTGACGTGAAAACCTGCTGTAGTCAGTGCGTTGCTACAATGTGGCTATAGCCCCTTCCCATTTTCTGATGTTTTCTGCTATGTCATGGAATCTTTCAAAATGTATCAAGATGTAATTCAGCATGGTGTATTGATTGGTTTTTGACATTGTACCTCCATAAAGTGGATCCCACCTGAAAACCAAAAACGGCTTTCGGATGAATCTGTAGAAGTGTGACACATTGAGACATTCACATCGCTTGAGTTCTTCAGTGTGAAGCTATTTCATTGTGGAGAAGTGTGTGGCCGCAGTGCTGCAACGGGGGACATTTTGGTTGCCTTCCTTTGCAGTCTGAGGTGCCTTGCAGACTGAGGTGCGAAGTTGTATAAACCTATCGGGGTGAGATTCATGCGCTCAAATTCATATCACAAATCTGTGGCATGTATGTCCCTCAAGCATCAAGAATCAATTCGTCGCTACTTTACGAGTGTCTCACACCTTATTCAACCAAATTTTCATCCATTGGCACTTCATCTGTCAAAAATATAAAATAGATTGCTCGACCACATATGCCACATGGGTATGTACATCATCAGTTCGGGCGAATCAGCAACATTGGCCGATTATTTACCCTGCATTCCCCACGACCTTAGTTCAAGCAATGTGAGATGTAGTATGACTGTATTGACTGTATGACGATGTCTCTTCAGCATCATTGAAGCAATGCTATGCATAGGCTCAGGATACAGCGCAGTAGGTTGGACTGGCACCTTACATCTTGTGGCACACACACAGACACGCTCAAAGTATATCAAAGTTGCAGCTACTATAGTTACAAACCACTTGTTCACAGCCGCAAAGAGACCCACCATTGAAGGGAACTGTCAAACAGGTAGTGTTGGTGGCGCATTCGTCATGGTTACAACCTTGGATCATGCGGAATTATACCAATGGCAGGACTTTGATTGACCTTCTTTGAATCTCCAGCCTATGAGCAAAGATGCAAATATCATCAAATATCAAGATCCCCACGGGCTCCTGATAGAGAGGCTGCAGTGGCTGGACCGTGTGTGGCCGGCTGCACCTGGGTGAGGAAAAGAAACCAAATGAAGGAATGAATCAATCAATGAATCAATCAATCAATCAAAGATAGACCATACCACCTCAATTAGATTCAACTAATAAGATCTTTGCATCATCTTATATGTATGATATGGATATCTGTGTGCAGGTGGGTGCCAGTGGTGCAGTTGTTCACTTAAAATCATCCAAAATCCACCAATTTCTTCTATTTTCTACTGACTCCCATCTTTTCGAATGGCCTGCCGACACACGTCAGCTTGCGGTGATGTCTGGGGCGCTGGTTTCACCACTATTTTGCGCAGAACCTCACTTCCATATTTTTTTCTTCTGTGCCAAAACCTTTCACAATGCAAATCAAGGTGAACCGATTTACGAACAAGGAATCACGTCATGGCATGTCATGACCAGTTTTCAATCTACAGTTCAAAAAGCACCTGGTCATAGTAATAGATAGTGGTGTCAATTGCATCAAATATCAAGATTCCCCACCGGCTCCTGATAGGCTGCAGTGGCTGGACTGTGTGGCCCGCTGCGCCTCGGTGAGGAAAAGAATCCAAATTCAGGAATGAATGAATCAATCAATCAATCAATCAATCAATCAATCAATCAATGAATCAATGAATCAATAAATCAAAGATAGACCATACCACCTCAATTAGATTCAACTAATAAATTCTTTGCATCATCAATCATCTTATATGTATGATATGGATATCTGTGTGCAGGTAGGTGCTAGTGGTACGGTTGTTCACTTAAAACCATCCAAAATCCACCAATTTCTACTATTTTCTACTGAAAACTCGAGACTCCCATCTTTTCGAATGGCCTGCCGACACACGTTTCGCCTCTTTGCCATTGGGTAGAGAAACTCTGAGCAGCTTGCAATGATCTCTGAGGCGTGTCCGCTGGTTTCACCACCATTTTGCGCACAGCCTCCCTGATCATTTCCATACTTTCTTCCTTTGCCATGACCTTTCACAATACAAATCAAGGTGAACCGATTTACGAACATCAACAAACAAGGAATCACATCATGACATGTCATCACCAGTCTTCAATCCACAGTTCAAAAAGCGCCTGATATGGTGGGTCATAGGAATTGGTGTCCATTGCAGCCCACAATCTTCGGGACTCCTTGCTTCGTCCCTGAACAAGGATGGCCGGATGCCGTGACATGTTCAAATCAGTTTCAGTTTCAACTGTCACAACTTTGACATGGGCCCCCCTCATTGCATTGCAGCTAGCCATCTTCCATGTCGCCTTCCGGTTTTCCAGCCATACTCTGTGGTTTTCACCCTTGGCTTCATCGAGCCACTCGCCTTTGACCCTGGCCAGGTTTCAAGTTGCAGGTTTGTCACACGCTGAACAAACAATGTCGGAAACATGCAAAGTTTGCTCAAATTCAACACAAAATATCTCGCTCAACTTTCCAGCTGAAAATGCGGCAGACCTTTGGTTTTCCAATAAAATCAGCAACAAAACAAAGCCTGCAGTGTCAGTCAGTGGCAACCAGGCAAGGGCAACCAAAAGATATTTTCCTCTGGTTTGCCCATCCTTTTCCACCACATGGCCTGTGCCCAGACGTTGCGACATGTGAAATCAAAGGAACAATTGCGTGACTCTGCATGAAAGTGTGTGCGCGCAATGTGCCGCTCAACGACTGGGATTGCAGTTGAAGTTTCCAAGCAATTCCTTGACGAGCCACCAACCTTTATATGCATTTGGTTTTGTCATATAGGTCCATTGACTTTGAAATTGTGTGAGCAAAATGAACACATAGCCATACATAGCCCATCCTAGCCCTTCGCATCGTGATGCGAAAGCTGCAACCCTTGCACTTGGATCACTCGGTCAGGCCTGCGGCTTGGCCTGATACAACTGCCAGTCACACATAGTGATCTGGCCTCAAACACGCACACTAAGCGGCGCCAAGCCTTCAAAAGCTGGACATTTCGCCCGTAGGATAGCTTCATTCCAGCTTCATTCCAGATGATATTCCACTTCATTTCGAGAATGATTTCATTTCGCTACTTGAAATTTGAAATGTAGCCAAAGCTGTGGTGAACATCATCCTTCACCTCGATTCCCAGGCTTCAGGCCATTATCCTTCACCTCGAGTTCCATCTCGAAGCCATCCTTGAACCTGGGCGGCTCATGCTGCCAACATCTGCAACTGAGCCATGCCTGTCGTATTTCCATCTATTTTCGATCTCCAAGTGCCGTGTGTTTTAGAAACTGCGGAGTTTACCATGCGGTGAAAACCGCAACCAAGCACCCCGGCGAAACACGTTTTTTGTGGACTGTGAAGCTCCTGCTGTGAGATTCATCACCGAACAAGCGTTCTCATGCGTTCTTTCCGTCTCTGAAACTTGCATCAAAAATCATGACATGGCCATGGCCGACATGACTGGCATGATTGGCATGACAGGTTGCCGGTCCCAATTCCACGTTTGGAGTGTTCCCACTCCCCCTGCAGGAATTCCACCTGCCAGAGATTCGCCAGAGATGTTGTGCGCGCAGTACAATGATTGTATAATGCTTGGCTCTCTTGGAAGCAGGGAAAGGTTTCAAACCAAGATCAAACCCAAACGGTAAACCGGCAAGTAGTGCAGTGCCAAAGGCAATCCCAAACACTCGTCGACCGATAAAGCCAGCCGAGGCCCCCTTCGCCTGTTTCAGTTCCTTCGCCTCCTTTTTCCTTTCACTCTTCTTTTTCTTTTTTCTGCTTCTTTTTCTCTTCGCTTCTCTTCGTCCTATCTGCCATTTTGCATCAGAGTCCATGGCATCCACGCAAGGATACAGATGATGTATGACATGAACAAAAATTAAATAATAATAATAATAATAGACTGGTCCTCCCTAAGTTTACACTTCTTTACAGGTCTATTTCTTTCTCTTTCCATGATTGCAGTAGAGCAGAAGGCAATAAGACGAATTGGTGTATGACTGGACGGGAATTTCTCTTTGGATTGCATGCCCCAGCACCCGCACGCCTTGCGAAGCTGTTTGATCTTGGAGTTTGCCTCAGGAATGACTAAAAGAAGTATGATTTGGCATGATTTGGCTAAAAAAAACTTCTTGAGACTTGAACTTTAAGAGTTGGTTAAACCGAGTTGAACAGGATAGTTTTTCTGACATCTGATGACTTCTGACTTTACCACGCCTACTTTCGGTGACTATGATTCAGTATGACTTGTACTTGTATATTGCCATTCTTGTGGATTTCAGGGTTTCAAGCACATGTTTTCTTTATGATGCTACAGGGTTTTTGACCCCTAACATTAACATGGTTCAAACATGATTTTGATACGCTTCTTCTATTTTCTTTTCTTGTACTTTCTCGCAGCAGCTCTATTGGGAAGTGCCCCACCCTGCTCAGTACATGTCAACATTAGTAAGCTTGGCCCTACATCATGTATGGTAGAGAGACAAATGGCGGAATTCTCAGGTGTGAACAGTCGAAGCTTCTGTGGAGGCCTGTTGCAGCTGCCTGGTGCAAGCACATGGCACATGCTGGGCTGAGCTTCCCTGTTTCAGTCAACGCCAAGGTTCAGACGATTTCAGACCTTGGTTCTCTTCGCTGACCTTCAGAAATGCGATTCTCTGCGGGGGTGGAAAAAGTATGAAAAAGTCATGAGAGTCATGAGAGTCATGAGGACCTCAAGGGAGTGAGTCACAAGTTGTGTTGTGTAATGGCTCACAAAATAGCATCACGTTCACATCATGACCATGGAAACAACATCAATGCCTTGAGCTAAAAATGCACGCCTTGGAGAATTCTTCATTCTTCGTGTTCAAAAGGAGTCGCAGCTCCTGTATTTTCAGAGCCAACAAGTAAGCTGCTGTAGAAAGGTTTGCGCTTTCTTCATGTTGTTGTGTTGCCTTCATTTTGAATTTGAAACAGGACTGACTTCCATCATCTGGGACAAATGTGTTCCTGAGGTTCCAGCTATCAATGAAACAAGGTGTTCCAATGATTCATCGCGACCCGTCCTGAAGCTGTGCTTCCCACTCTTCTTTGAAGACTTTGTCAAAGGGGATTACATGCCTCTTCTCCTGCAGCACGACGGCTTGTGAGCTTTGACATGACTGATTTTACCGCTTAAAAGTGCCCAAGACCGAGCAAACTCTGACGTGGCAGGTTCACGTTCCCTGTCTTTTCGGCTGGAAGGAACTCCGACTCCGTGAAATTCCATTGAAATCTTTCAACAACTCCTGTGGAAGAGGAATTTTATGGGTCACAAGCTTCTGCTCCAGCCTGAGATACACTTTCGTTCCGGACAGGTGACAACACTAAGAAAAAAGGTCACTGAGGCACTGACAGGACGACCCTGGATTGCAGGTACATTATGACCTGAAGCAGCAGGTGGGTGACAGCAAAATCAACTGCCAGAATTCAGCGACTCAACTCTTCTGCAGAAAAATGTATCGCGCCTGGTCCCGGAGCAGCATCTCATCCTGCACCTGCAGCATCTGCTCCTGCACCTGCGTGAGTCAAGTGTGAATCAATGGAGGCATCAATGATCAGAATTGATCAGAAACCGCCAAAGTGCCTCAAGGTTTCAAAAGAAAGTTCAAGTTTCAACAGGCATATGCCGCGCATTTGCCTCGTTTCCTTCTGGAATTTGAGGAGGGCGGCGTCGATCACCTGGACAGGGAACTTGTGGGACGCAAATCATCGATGGAGTGATGTTGGGATCTTGGGGAAAATGTTTGCAGTTTCATCACTGGAATGACGTTGCAATTGCAGATTTTGCTTCCAAAATTTTGTGATCTCTACGAAAATCCAAAATGTGCGATGTGCAAAAGTTGGCTTTCCGCCACCTGCGGAAGATCTCTTGCTAGATTTTTTGACCTTCAGCTTCTTCTCTTTCTTCACCTAGCAACCGGATGCAATCATGAATGCAAATGCAAAGAATGTCTCGCGAAACATGAAGTGTCCCCTGCGCCACCAAGGATGCCTACCCCGCCACAAAAGAGACTACAAAGAACATCAGAAACTAGCTGCAACTCAGTGCAACTCCGATCTCCCCTACGCCCGCAATGAAACCACGTTCGCACCAAAAAAATCCAAAAATGAAATACTCTCAACTCGCAGCACGGTGGCCTTGGCCGTTGCTCTTTCATGTTCTTTCGCCTGGTGTCCAGCGTTGGCCCTCTATGGGTTCACGTTGTGGACAGAATGCCCAAGAAACATCAATAATAAAAGAAGTATCAGTATCGGATTTTGAAATACTCTCAACTCGCAGCACGTTGGCCTTTATGGTGGCCCAATGTTCTTTGGCCTGGTGTCCAGCGTGGGACAAAATGCCCAAGAAACATGCATGAAAGAATAAAATGAATAAAGAAGTATGGGATTTTGTGGGTATACGGTATACATTGAAAACAAATCATGTCCAATTGCCATTACACTTCATGCCACGAGATACATGGAGGTACAACATTAGTCAACATTCATTGTCCGTTCTCTCCAAGCGCTCAAATCTGCTCTCAAGCAAACTGGCCACATTGATCACAGGCCACCAAATGTCTACAAACACTAGCCAAACAAATCCCCACTCCCCAAACTAAAAGAACAACACTGATGATACTGATGAATATGTTCGACACGCTCTCAAGCCCAGGCACGCTCTTGTTTAAAAATGCCAAAAGGCCTTGCATTGTAAGTCATGGCGGAGAGCACGGATGAGAAAATGAGACTCAAGTGATGGATATGTGATATGTCCCTGCTGTTCAAAGAAATGAGTGTGTCTTGAATCAGGGACCTCCATCCAAAACAAAACATTGCGAAAATTCCAAAATTGGATTTTGAGACTGCAATCAATTCATGCGTATGCACATGCAAACAGTACAAAGCAACAAGCAAAAACCATCAAAACCCTGAAAACTCTCCTTTGTGAATCTCTGAAAATCTCTGCACACTCTGAAATCAAGATCACCAGCTCACACATCAAGCAAGCGATCGTTTGCCCAAACCGAACCCCAGCGCCTGTTTCCAGCATGCTGCCGGACCGCTTCTGCACAAACGTTTCTGCCCTTCGAATCCGTTTCTCGCCCTTGAAATACAAGGCAAAGGTGATAAATCTGCCGATGACAATGTCAGCAATCAAGTTTGACAAGTGCCAAGTTGCTGCGACTCTGTCTTTGATTTATACTGTAAGATTGGGGAAAACTTGCTGTAGTCAGTGTGTCGCTACATGTGGCTATAGCCCCTTCCCGTTTTCTGATGTTTTCTGCTATGTCATGGAATCTTTCAAAATGTATCAAGATGTGATTCAGCATGGTGAAGTGGATTCCACCTGAAAATCTCTGGCAGCCAAATGCAGAAGTGTGACACATTGAGACATTCACATCGCTTGAGTGCTTCAATGTGGAGAAGTGTGTGGCCGCAGCGCTGCAACGGGGACATTTTGGTTGCCTTCCTTTGCAGTCTGAGGTGCCTTGTAGACTGAGGTGCGAAGTTGTATAAACCTATCGGGGTGAGATTCATGCGCTCAAATTCATGCCACAAATCTGTGGCATGTATGTCCCTCAAGCATCAAGAATCAATTCGTCGCTACTTTACGAGTGTCTCACACCTTATTCAACAATTTTTTCATCCACTGGCACTTCATCTGTCAAAAATATAGATTGCTCGACCACATATGCCAGGTATGTACATCATCAGCTCGGGCGAATCAGCAACATTGGCCGACTATTTTCCCTGCATTCCCCACGACCTTAGTTGAAGCAATGTGAGATGCATGATTACTCACTCAAGGACATGTACGATCGTGTGAACACTCACTTCATTGAACACTCAGGCTTGCGGGCGCAACTTTTTAAGAAGACCTGTTCAGGCATGGGGTAAAACAGGTCAGAACTGGAAAACAAGGGTGAGATACAACCCCCCTGGACAGAGCGAAACAGGCATGACAGCAGAGCAAAGCGAGCATGACAAGACAGAGAAAAGGCTAGAGTCGAGCGACATCATGCCTACTCAGGTCTGATCACAACTCAACTCAAGCTGAACTAGCTTCACTCCCCCCCCCCAAGAGCATTCACTCAAGGGAGGGTTGGGATGGGAACAAAAATCCTTGAAGGGGGTGATGAACACCCCAATCTTGAGACCAAAATGGTACGAGAGTAAAAAGTATTCAATGAACATGTCCAAGTAAGTACCCCTCCTACTCCTAACCAAACCAAACCGATCGTATGAGAACTACTCACTCAAGGACATGTACGATCGTGTGAACACTCACTTCATTGAACACTCAGGCTTGCGGGCACAACTTTTTAAGAAGACCTGTTCAGGCATGGGGTAAAACAGGTCAGAACTGGAAAACAAGGGTGAGATACAACCCCCCTGGACAGAGCGAAACAGGCATGACAGCAGAGCAAAGCGAGCATGACAAGACAGAGAAAAGGCTAGAGTCGAGCGACATCATGCCTACTCAGGTCTGATCACAACTCAACTCAAGCTGAACTAGCTTCACTCCCCAGGCCCTCATTTTCGTCCAGACCTGACTTACGAACGTGCCTTGTCTAACGCCGCAGGCCAAACTGCACGTACTGACCTCCACCCTGCTTTTTCGCCCCTCTTGAGATCATCCCGAGAGGGCCAGTCTGCTGGGTTGGCATCAGTAGCGACTCGATCGATGAACACTCTGATCCTAAGTTCAAAGACCAAGTCCCAGAAAATCGAGATTAGCACGCACAGATCTTCTTTGGATGAATACCCTTTAATGAGAGCGGCCTCCACTGCTTCGGAATCGATCAGTAAAATGAGATCTGACCCCACAAGGCGCTCTTTGAACGTCTGCAGTGCGATAATGGGAGCAACCATCTCAACGGGTACGATCTGTGTTTTTCTAGTGATCCAAAACTTCTGAACAGATTTAGGAACAACTTCCGTAAACTGTAACGGCTGGATCAACCTCCTATCGAACAAAACTGCCCCAACTCTATCCGGAAGATTCTCCTTCTTACGGGGGTCAGGGGTGAAACCATCAGTAAAGATCACTACGTCTGCTGGTTTTTCGGCCCTATAACTTCGATCGGTCTTGGCGGTCCCTGTTCGACCAGAAATCTCCAATGTGACAGAGATGACTTCAAAGCATCATCGAGCGAGAACCCATCCTTCAGAGGAAAACGAGAGTATTGCCTTTCTGAGATCGGCCTCAAGAACGCACTTTCCCCCAAAGCTGGCTGGCTCCAAACATGAGCTTGCCCTTGAGCTTCCCTGCAGACCCTGGGTCGAGCAACCCAGTCGAAAGAATACTGTCGATCTCTTCCATGAGCTCAGTACGTCTAGCCGGCTTGATCTCAAGAACCATATCACTCAGGTTGTATGTGACTCCCAAGATCGTGGGATCCCGAGCCAGCTGCAGCTTCTTTGCCTCGAACTGTGCTCCGAGCCAGAAATGAACAGTCTGAGCAACTCTATGAGCCATCTCTACCGTCTCTTTGATCTCAAAGCCATACTTGTCGTCATAGAAACTGAAAGCGACCAGACCAAAGAGCGACACTAAGATCTCATTGATGGCCGCAGATCTGCGATTATAGTTGTAAACTGCAGAGACCAAGCCAAAAGAGTGACCAACCATGATAAAGAAAGCAGGCTTCTTGGTAACTGGATTCTTGAGTGTGATCACACTGTACTTGCGATGATCAGCTCTAATCGGAACCTGTCGATATGCTTTCTTCTCATCCAGCACCCATCCAAAGAGATCCCGAGAGCACTTAGATCTCAAAGTCCTGAGCACAGCCACATTCGTGTCCGTAGAAGGGAGCTGCAATTTCTCCGTGATCCGGGTTGCTTGATTGATAAAGTTGGTGGTAGCACTATCGCATCCACGAACCTTGTTCTTCTGCACCACTTCGAACCTCTGGGTCGGAATCCACTCCGCAGTGCCTAGAGCTTTGGTCACCGAGTCCTCATCCTGAAAAGGTCCCAAACAAGAGCCATCTTCCACGTCCTCCATGGTAGCCTCCCAAAGCTTTGGGAGATGAGTTGATGGTGGTAGAGCTGCCACCCGGTTGATGATCTTCTTCCGAACTTCCCAGGCCCGAGCTTCCAAGTCAGACAGAGCCACCACTGACTGATCCTTAGGATATGGTGGCCACCGGTTCGAACGAGCAATGGGGCCCACGATGGGGAAACCCTGCAGCAGGAGATCTGGTAAGTCATGATCGACCGACTGCACTTGCTTCAACATAACTCGATAGAGCTCCACATTACATGCCTTGCCCATCTGAGCAGGGTGACCATCCGGGACTCCTCTTAGAAGATGTCGTAGGGGAGCGTCGTGAATGGCCCAAAGACGCACATCCGAGCGATGCAAACAGTCCACAGCAATCGGAAGCCAATGCTGCAACAGTTGCCTTCGATGTGCCAAGACCTGAGCAGGGTCTCGAGCAACTTGGTGGATGGCATTCAACAGGTGTGGATCCACTGCTGGATCCACAGAAAATGGATGTGGTATTGACAACACCCACTTGATTGCCGTCCCCGGCTCCGTCTCCACATCGAGGAGGGGTTTCAAGGCACCACGTTTGAGCTGGTACCCTGAGGCAACTGCAGCCAGAGCTGACTGCTGTTGCTTGTGATCCTTCCACGCAATGGCTTGTCCAACAGGTCTTTTGCGATCGTGCACCGAGCCCACCAATTCGAAAGAAGCTTGGAACCACTGCAGAGGATCATCCCACAAAGACCTGATAGCGGATGCCATTGCTGAGCACATAGCTGCTGGGTAGACTTGCGCCAGTTTGGTGCGATAGACCACTCGACCGAACTGGTGGCTAAAGACCTTTCCCTTCAAAACCACATGTTTATGATTCCCGGGACAAGCTTTAGCCAACAAGGACTGAAAAATTTGATGAGAAACAAGCAAACGTGTTGGCTTTTTGGATGGGGCCCCAAAGAAACATTGATCAAGGTCCACAAAAAGGCCACGTGACCAAAGCAACAACTCCTTAACCTTGGGAGTGGCCCAAATGAGGCTTCCAAGGGGGTTTTCCACTGAAAAATGAAAACCCATGAGTGCTAAGGCAAAACAAGCTTCACAAGTGCGATCGCAAAAGAGATTGCCTAAGAAAACTTGATGCTGATGATCATCCGCAAGCCCAGGAAGTCCATCTGGAAACTCGGCGCTGCGCAACGGCGGAGGACCACCATCTCCTTCTTTGCGAGCTGCAGAGTAAGTGTTGCACGGTGTGCCGAAATGAGCAAACCAGATGGCCCCAAGCAGGATCAACTGCATTATGAACTGCCAAAGATCCACATCCACCACATCAAAGGGAGTCGGCACCGACGCACACACTGTGATGTCGATAGGGGGCAAACACCGGACCCCCTTCTCTTTGACGGCCTCTGTGAGCTTGGCTGTGCCTGAGAAGATCTCCAAGAACCATGGACCTTCTGCTGCCACCAGGTGAGCATCCTTTGGAACCTGATCCCATGACGCCCAGGGAGGTGCATGAGCCTTTGGCACTTTCCGCTCGGAGCATCATCCGTGCCACGGCCTTGTGGATCTGAATACTCCCCTGGGACGATCCAATCCCCAGGAGGAGGAGCAACCTGATCAGGAGCTCAGTGATTCCCGTGCCAGGGGTGAGAACCCCCGCACTCAACACAGGAATGCACATTCCGACAGGAATCACCGAACCTGCAACCCAGTGAACAATTGAAAAATGGACACCGGCGCTTGCCATTGTACTTGAAGCTCGTGATCTTCTTCCATTCTTCTGCTGGCACGCGATCATCTTTGGGGATCTTCTTGACATCTTTCTTGACCTCAGGAACTGCTGCCTTGGCTCGAGCGAGCAGTTGCTTCTGACGTTCACGACGAGCTTTGTTCCTCTTCGCTTTGGGTGAGGTCTTCACTGGAGATGATGATCGTGACCGAGATCTCTTACGACCCTTGGGTGGTGTAGCAGGAGCCTGCTGACCTGCTTGCTTGAACTTGTCCAGCTCTGCGCTGGAACGAGCATCATTCCACAGTTGCTTGTGATTGACCAAGACCTCGAGCAATGCCGATGAGAACGTAGGATAGCTCTTCCGCTGATCATGGTTGAGCCTGTGTGCCTTCTTTCTGATCAGGCTGTCCACAGCCAGCAGAAGAGCTAGGCCTCTATTCTCATGACGCCATTCCTCGAGCTCGGCAAGATACTTGAGGGGCCCTGCTGCCACTGTGAACTCACAGATGTTGAGGTACTCGAGCGCCACAAAGAAAGCATGAAGCTTATCTATGACTTGAGCTTCGGATGCCGCCTGAACAGGCTGATCCGTCACCACCACTTTGATCAAGTCTTCTGCGGTCTTGGAGATCCCCGACTTTTGGACCACTTGTTCACTTCTGGTGCGGAACTCGCCTACCTGGTAGAACGGGATTGCACCATGCACCAAGAAGTCACGTTGGATCCGCTCGACCAACTTGCGATGTGGCTCTCTGTGAGGAGGCATCAACACATCTGGATGAGCAGCCACAAACTGTTCACGGAACTCTGCGTGATCATCGCCTGGGATCCGGTACCTTAGTGGGATCTTCTTCCATCTTGGCTCGCCGATTGGCGTAATGCTCCTGCATGGTGGAACAGATCTTCCACACTGCTGCCAACGAAGTCAAAGCAAGCTCTTGCTTAGCCACTGTGTCTCCGAACTTGGTGTCATCAGCCACGATCGCTTTCAACGTGTTCTTGACTGTTGGGATCGTGTCCCCGAGCATGGCGAAAGTCTCCAGTGTTGTCAGTCCAGTCTCTGCCATGAGAAGGCACAGAGGTTCAGACAGCTTCTGCCTTCCGAACACTTGCCGCAAGGCCAGATCTGGCACTTTGTCAACTGGATACTTTGTCCGATCCACCATTGATAAGACACGGTCACTACCGAACGGTGCTGAGCCTTTAAACTGCAGCTCCCGAGCGAGTTTAAGCCACTCATTCATGAAGACATGAACAGCCTGGACCATATCTAGATAGCACGAACTGATCAGTCAATTTTTCACTGAGCAGCTGGTGATGATACGAAAGTGGCTACATCAGGCCGAGCTTTAGCACAGGCCTTACACAAAACTGATGGGTCTGGGAGAACGTTCCCTACCGACATGCAATCAGCCACACAGAACTTCTTACATGCTGTCGAGTCGGGATCCCCTAGAGCCATGACATGGAACTTATAGTCATAGTAGCTACCCGGAGCCGGTGCCTTGGTGAAAAACTCTAACCCAGGTCTATCCATTTTGTTGTTACAGGCTTTAAGCCTTTTGACGTGCACTCCGATAGCGGAACCCGCCTATAGATGCCTTCGCTCTTCACCCAGCTAAGCTCCTCTGCACGTGCACTATGAACCAACTTTGAATCCAGCAATGTACCCGCCGCTGCATCCCATCCAGATCATCATCAAGAGAATCCGTGAGAGCTGTGTTCTCATCTTCCACCACTGGATG
This sequence comes from Breviolum minutum Mf 1.05b.01, assembly GCA_000507305.1. Lineage (NCBI taxonomy): Eukaryota > Dinophyceae > Suessiales > Symbiodiniaceae > Breviolum > Breviolum minutum. The sequence continues at coordinate 94,273 of DF239150.1, forward strand.
ACCTTCCTGCGTGAGATCTCTCACCAGCTGTTTGATCATGGTAGCCGGCACCGACGATCTGTTCCGTGTGTACTTGAGCACCAACGGTCCTGGGTTCTTCCAGTTGGCCTGCAGACCTATCTCTTCGATCGAACGCCCAGCATGAACTGCCGCGTCCAAAAGAGTGACTCTGCAAGAGTGGGCGGAGAACTCCGAGACCGATTTGATTGACAAAGCCCTAGAGCCTGGCAGCATCGACTGGGTCTCCACTACCAAGCCTGAAAAGAACTGGATCCATTTCACTGACCTCTGGTGAGTTGGTGGCCTCTCTAGGAACGCGTCACGAGTGTTCAGCTCTCTGACCCAGTAGTCACGATCAGGTGACAACCCCAGATCATCTTGGAGTAGATGCCACCCAACCTGGAGCCAGCTTGCATCTCTGAACCCAACAGAGGGAACAATGAACCTTGTTCCTGCTCTCTTCCTTTCAACTTTGGTCTGCCACGCCACACCAAAGAGCCCTTCGTCCTGCATCTTGAGCTCCGCAGGGTTCACATGCAGAGCATCATCGAAACGCAGTGAAGCAAAGATCATGCAAAGGATCCACCAAATGCAAAGCCTTGCTGGGTCAGGCAGATGTCTCTGCACTACGAGCAGTTCCAATCCTCCCACAATCTCGATCGGGATTGGCACTGCTTCTTTCAAGATCTTGGCTCTCTTCGCCACCACACTTTCTTGTAGTGACCTGAGCCTGCGATCATCAAGCTCTGGGATGTCGATCGCAAGCCTAGATGTGACCCATTTGATTGCGGTCTTAAAAGCTGGGATTACTGACTGTCCACACTCCCTATGATCAAGTTCAAGAGCGTACTTCAGCACCTTGTCGTGATGGGGTACATTCCCAGACCTTGCATGTTCATGAAAATCTCAAACCTCTCAAACCCGCGGATGTGAGCCGCCATGGTTCGAGGGGCTCCCGAGATGAGCACTAGCTGTTTGAGCTTGGCCATCTCAGCAGTTGATAGATCTTCGGATTGATCATCCCTGTTGAACAACTTGGCTTCGGCACCAGCCCTTCGGCCGATGGCTTCGAGCCTCGTTGCCCAACGCGCTTTCTCAGCATTCTCTTTGTCTAAAAGAGGGGTGTTTGTTGAGGATTCCCCCTCCACCTTGAGTTTCTTAGCAGGAGCCGCTGGCTTACTCACCAACGATCGTATAGCTGCTTCCTTGCGCAGCTTGGATATTGGTGATGACCCCTGATGAACTCTCCTATTCTCGCACAGCCCAAACCCCAGCTGAAAAGCCGTGGATTCCAAAAACAACTTCTCAGAAGCAGTAGCTAGAAACCAGAACTGTTCAAGACGTGAGGCATCACTGCAGAGAACATCTGACACATCTGACTCGAAACTACTAGAAAGTTGAAAAACTCTCTGAGCAAAATCAGACGCCGAGCTTGCGTTCATCGCCACCACGAATGCTATGTCACCGAGAGGCGACGCTAGCACTGCCTGAGCGAAAGCATCGTCAAAGACCGGCAGTGAAAGAATCTTAAGGGTCCACCGATTAGCTTGGGCCATGATCATCACTCAAGACAAACCGCCATGAACATGGAGCATCTGATTCACGATCGTTTCAAAGCAGATCAAAACATGCAACTGAAAAGTGCAAAGCGACCGCATCTCGAAACGAGCACGAACATCTAGATATGGTCCAACTGAACAGCATGCCCTCATGAATGACTGAACTGCCCTGAGATCCCACCACCGAACACTGAGAGTACCAACCTGCAGTGGGGCATGATAAAAACCAAGATCATGAGAAAAAAATAGATGCAACAAGACTGTGATCACAAATGCACGCTCTGTTGCAACGGCTCGACTCTGAACGTTCAACCACGAAAGTGTGACATTCACGAGCTGCCATGCTGAGCTGCATCTGCCTTTTTGCAACTGACAACTGATCAGAGCCGACATGACTCATGAGCCGTCATGCAAAAGGCGCTGTTGCGCAAGTGATCGGTCTCCTCCCTCGAGAGAGACAAAACAAAAACACTGATGATACTGTACGTGACCTCAGAATCTGATCGGCTGGTGACCTCACTTCTTAGGTCCATAGGAGACTGGTGCTGCATGGGTCGATCCTCCAGCTGATCCATCCAGAGATCCACCAAGATCCTCGGCTGTGACTGAAGAGTCGTAGTGCACATGAACACGAGCGCCTTCATCTCTCATGGCCTCGACTTGCTGCACGAACCCAGCAGGTGTCATCGCCGAGTAGGCCAACTGATCAGCACGTCTCTGCTCCAAAGTGCGTCGAGCTGGCGCCAAGTGCCCTCTGCCAAAAGCCACGCATCCGCTGCTGGAGCAATACCAGGCTCAGTGAGAGATACTGGTGCTTGATCAGCTTGAGGCACCCAAGGTCCTTCCACAGATGGTTGGGGTCCAGCGATAGCTTTCATGGACGAAGACACATCCGCAGCAGGTTGTACTGCTGGACCTCCTGTGATCGGTGGCAGAACTGCCGATTGTTGTTCAGCCTCTGGATCATGAGCTTGAAGGGCAAGAGCATCTGTGTTCACAATGACCTTGTCCTTCCGGAACAACGGGCTCTCAGAAATGAGATGCATGTTGGATGGGTGGCTATCCACTGCCACAGCAGAAATGCGTGGCCCTGCATCCCCTTCATTCTCCGCATTGATTGCCGCCGTCCAGTGAGCGTGGACTGATGCCAACTGTGACAATTGCAATGCCTGATCAGGGCTCTCAATACGAGCGAACTTCTTCCTGCACCAGGCAGCATTCTGCACGAGCGTAGGACCAGAAACTCGTGAAACAACAAGCCACGATGGTGGCACTGCACATGAGCTACATGCCACGTCCAATCGATCTGCTGCGCTCCAGAAACGGAACTCAAGCCGATCGGCATCCAGTCCAAATGCGTCTGCAGATGAAGCGCTGACCAGCCTCAACTCAACATGGCACAGGGGATAGTCGAGAGCCACAACTATTCCCCCTTCAGAGATCGCGTAGATCCTTCCTCCCACCTCCCATGTGCAAGTGACCACTCGCCAACCTTGAAAGATCGTCACAAGGAATGTAGGAATGAAAGGAGTGGACTGCAGCACGCTGATCAGCGTATCACTGATGTGATTCACCTGGATTGTCATGTCTGCATCCGAGCGATATCCTCTGAACTCAAAGTGCATGAGCAGCTCACCTTCCAATTTGACCTTCAAGTCGACCCACGTGGGAGAGTCGTCCCTCATCACTGGCCAACGAAACGGTTGGAATGCATTGTGGGACAGCACCCGAGCGGTAGCTGTATCCCACTTGCCGCATGGCACTGATCCATAGGAGGTCATGCTCCCAGCAAAGACGAGCTTGTAGTTGTCCAACGTCTTGAGCAAGAAGACATTGCAGTGGTAGCCCGAAGTGGGGGATCTGACCAGCCTGGCATCCTGAAGGATGTTGATCTTCGAGTGAGCGTTCGTCAAGATCTCATCAACTAACCATCCCTGAAAAGGGCTCTGCAAACGCTGGTCCCTATGATCCAGGATCAAGATGGACCGTTCACCTGCCCCTGAGCCCACTTGCTGAATATGGTGAGGGAGCTCCACATTGATCGCGTTGTGGGCCCCCAGTTGGACCCACCGAACACCTCTACGACCTCGCTTCCGAGCATTCTCTTGTTGCTTGCGTAGCCTTCGATCTGCAGGTGTTTCATTGGTGTGATCAACCAGATTTCTGGCAGCCTGTGTTGCGGGAGCTGCAGAGGGTTGACCACGATCTGCTGATGGAGCATGTTCATTGTTCTACTCACCTTCAGATCTGCCGGTGGCATTGGCAACTCTTCATCGGTATCAGGATCAGCCGCATTTGACTGAACAGTGTTCCATGAGATCACCGAGCTGGTGTCTTCTTCCCTTGATCTGGCTGGAGGGAACCTTGACTGACCAGCCAGCAATCTCTGTTGCTGTTCAAGCGCGTTCGGCATGTCCCAGGCCCAAGTGAAAACAAGTTCACAGAGTATGAAAAACTCCAAGTGAACAAAAATCCTTGAAGGGGGTGAACGCCCCAATCTTGAGACCAAAATGGTACGAGAGTAAAAAGTATTCAATGAACATGTCCAAGTAAGTACCCCTCCTACTCCTAACCAAGCCAAACCGATCGTATGAGAACTTCATCAAAGTCCCAGCATCCACGCTAGGATAGATGATGCATCAATGCATGACATGAACAAAGAGTATTGATAGATTGGTCCTCCCTAAGTTTGCAGTAGAGCAGAAGGCAATAAAACGAATTGGATCGAATTGGTGTGTGACTGGCGGCCATTTCTCTTTGGATTGCATGCCCCGGCACCCGCACACTCCGGCACCCGCACGCCTTGAGAAGCTGTGCAATCATGCAATTTGCCTCAGGAATGACTAAAAGGACTATGATTTGGCCAAAAAAACTTCTTGAGACTTTGGTTAAACCGAGTTGAACTGGATAGTTTTTCTGACATCTGATGACTTCGGACTTTACCACGCCTACTTTCGGTGACTATGATTCAGTATGACTTGTATATTGCCATTCTTGCTTTTCAAGCACATGTTTTCTTTATGATGCTACAGGGTTTTTGACCCCTAATCATTAACATCCTGGCGGACTGGAAACCGGTCCTATTTTTCACACCAAGTTGCAAGTTCCGTCAATGTTTGAAGGCCTTACCTGTGGTGGCCATGAGATCTTTGCACAACACGTGTGCGTTTCGCCATTGCCATTGGCGGCAGTAGGTCAAGAGAGAGCTATTTACTTTCCCAGACCTTTGCGCACACAAGGAATTTGCGTAGCATCCCGAAGCCACCAATTTGCGTAGCGTCAAACATGTGTCATGTGTGCAAGTTCAAGGAATGTTAACATCCCGAGGCCACCAATTTGCGTAGCATCAAACATGTGTGCAAGTTCAAA
>DF239150.1:99289-141027 GCA_000507305.1 Breviolum minutum Mf 1.05b.01
CCCCCACCCCACCCTGACAATTTGACAAGTCGAAAACGAAAAACAATTTGAACATTTTTTTGACAAAAAGTGCACGAAACCCTCACGAAATGCATGTTTTGAAAATTTGATGATTCTTTTATCGCAAATTTGCGATGAAAATTTGAGCATCTTCAGGTCCGTGAAGAGAACACCCAAATACTGCAAATAGCAATGAATCCAGCGCGTGTGTTTGTTACGCATATCGGCAAAACGCTTAAAAATGGGACCGGTTTTCAGGCCACCTGCATTAACATGATTCAAATATGATTTTGATACTGTACGCTTCTTTTTTTTTGCTCCCCGCTGTAGCGCTTCAGCTTTCATTCCGGACACGTTACAACACAAACATAAGGACACCGAGTCACTGACAGGATGACTCTGGATTGCAGAAGAGAAGAAATTGAAGGTCAAAAGATCTGTCAAGAGATCTTGACAGATCTTTTGATCCTCAACTTCTCTTCTTTCTTCACCTCGCAAGCATGAATGCAGATGCAGAGAATGTCTTGCGAAAGATGAAGTGTCCCCTGCGCCGCCAAGGATGCCTAAAAATGACTACGAAGAACATCAGAAACTAGCTGCAACTCAGTGCAACTCCGATCTCCCCTAAGCCCGCAATGAAACCACGTTCGCACCAAAAAAATCCAAAAATGGAATACTCTCAACTCGCAGCACGGTGGCCTTGGCCGTTGCTCTTGCATCTTCTTTTGCCCGGTGTCCAGGGTTGGCCCTCTAGGTTCATGTTGTGGACTGTGAAGGGTGATGTGCACAGCCCTTAGGGTGCACGCGTCATGCCACAAGAGGTAGTCTGGAAGTGAATATGCTCGGTGGTATGGGTGGGCAGAGTTTAGGTTAACACATGGACAAAATGCCCAAGAAACATCCATAATAAAAGAAGTATCGGATTTTGAAATACTCTCAACTCGCAGCACGTTGGCCTTGACATCAATGTGTGCTCTCCGCCATGACTTGCAATGCAAGGCCTTTTGGCCTTTTTAAACAAGAGCGCAATTGTGTGCCTGGGCTTGAGAGCGTTGGCCCTCTATGGGTTCACGTTGTGGACAGAAGATGCAAGGAGGTACAACATTAGTCAACATTCATTGTCCGTTCTCTCCAAGCGCTCAAATCTGCTCTCAAGCAAACTGGCCAAATGATCACAGGCCACCAAATGTCTACAAACACTAGCCAAACAAATCCCCACTCCCCAAACTAAAAGGACAACACTGATGATACTGATGAATATCTTCGACAAGCTCTCAAGCCCAGGCACGCTCTTGTTTAAAAAGGCCAACAAGCCTTGCGTTGTAAGTCATGGCGGAGAGCACACATTGATGTCAAGGAGGGATGAGAAAATGAGACTCAAGTGATGGATATGTGATATGTCCCTGCTGTTCAAAGAAATGAGTGTGTCTATGTGTGTCTTGAATCAGGGACCTTCACCCAAAACAAAACATATCGAAATTTCATGAAAATTCCAAAATTGGATTTTGAGACTGCAATCAATTCATGCGCACATGCAAACAGTACAAAGCAACAAGCAAAAACCATCAAAACCCTGAAAACTCTCCTTTGTGAATCTCTGAAAATCTCTGCACACTCTGAAATCAAGATCACCAGCTCACACATCAAGCAAGCGATCGTTTGCCCAAACCGAACCCCAGCGCCTGTTTCCAGCATGCTGCCGGACCGCTTCTGCACAAACGTTTCTGCCCTTCGAATCCGTTTCTCGCCCTTGAAATACAAGGCAAAGGTGATAAATCTGCCGATGACAATGTCAGCAATCAAGTTTGACAAGTGCCAAGTTGCTGCGACTCTGTCTTTGATTTATACTGTAAGATTGGGGAAAACTTGCTGTAGTCAATGTGTCGCTACACGTGGCTATAGCCCCTTCCCGTTTTCTGATGTTTTCTGCTATGTCATGGAATCTTTCAAAATGTATCAAGATGTGATTCAGCATGGTGAAGTGGATTCCACTTGAAAATCAAAAACGGCTTTCGGATGAATCTCTAGAAGTGTGACACATTGAGACATTCACATCGCTTGAGTGCTTCAATGTGGAGAAGTGTGTGGCCGCAGTGCTGCAACGGGGGACATTTTGGTTGCCTTCCTTTGCAGTCTGAGGTGCCTTGCAGACTGAGGTGCGAAGTTGTATAAACCTATCGGGGTGAGATTCATTGGCTCAAATTCATGCCACAAATCTGTGGCATGTATGTCCCTCAAGCATCAAGAATCAATTCGTCGCTACTTTACGAGTGTCTCACACCTTATTCGACCAAATTTTCATCCATTGGCACTTCATCTGTCAAAAAAAAAATTGCTCGACCACATATGCCACATGGGTATGTACATCATCAGCTCGGGCGAATCAGCAACATTGGCCGACTATTTACTATTTTCCCTGCATTCCCCACGACCTTAGTTGAAGCAATGTGAGATGCATGACTGTATTGACTGTATGATGATGTCCCTTCAGCATCATTGAAGCAATGCTATGCATAGGCTCAGGATGAAGCGCAGTAGGTTGGACTGGCACCTTACATCTTGTGACACACACACACACACAATCCAAGTTTATCAAAGTTGTAGTTACTATAGTTACAAACCGCTTGTTCACAGCCGCAAAGAGACCCACCATTGAAGGGAACTGTCGAACAGGTGGTGTTGGTGGCGCATTCGTCATGGTTACAACCTTGGATCATGCAGCTTTAACGGCAGGACTTTGATTAACCGATTAACCTTTTTTTAATCTGCAGCCTATGAGCAAAGATGCAAATATCATCAGATTATCAAGATCCCCACGGGCTCCTGATAGACAGGCTGCAGTGGCTGTACTGTCGGTGTCCATGTGGCGGCTGGTTGCGGCGCCTTGGTTTGTGGAAGCAGGAACTGAGGAAAAGGAACCAGGATGAATGGATGAATGAATGAATGAATCAATCCATCAATCGATCAATCAATCAATCAACCAATCAATAAATCAATCCAAGTTCGATCCATTTCAATCCCCGCCCATCAGGAGTGATGCTGAGGTGATTGTTGGATATCGCCGATAGCCTGCAGGATCAGACACCTGGGAACATCATTTCGACAAGAGAAACCCAATATATAACCGTACCATCTCAATATACCTGAATTAGATTCAACTAGAATAGAAGATCTTTAAACATCATCTTATATATATCATACGTTTTTTTCTTTGTGCAGGTGGGTGACGAGATGGTGCGGTTGTTCACTGAAAATCATCCAAAATCCACCAATTTTCATATTTTTACTGAAAACTCGAGACTCCCATCTTTTTGAATCGCGTCTCGACATACTTTTCGCCTCTTTGCCATTGGGTATCTGAGAAAATCTGAGCAGCTTGCGGTGATCTCTGGGGCGTATCCGCTGGTTTCACCAATAATCTGCGCAAAACTCGATGCAGGTGCAATGGAAAATACATGAGACAAATGAAACAACCTCACTTCCACAACTTGTTTCTTGTGTGTGCCAAGACCTTTCACCATGCAAATCAAGGTGAACCGATTTAAGACGTTTTAAGACTGATGCAACATGATTCAACCAAATCAGCAGCAAAGAAAAAACATCAACAAAAAAGGGAATCATGATATGACATGTCATGACAAGTTCATTGACAACTCAAAAAAGCACCTGAGTTGAGAGGTCATGGGTATGGGTGTCAATTGCATCCCACAATCGTCGATACTCCTTGCTTCGTTCCTCTATCTCCTGAAAATGGAAGCAGTCGGAGGGCTGGATGGCATGGATGGCATGGATGGCATGTCATTTTCATCCGGCAGCCAGGCAGTCCCAGTGACTCATCCACTTGCCTTTGACATTGGCTCTTAGGGTCTCCTTCCGTACCAAGCTGTCAAATATGCCCAGCGTCTTCTGAACAGAGTCGATCTTAGTTTCATCGGATGTGCAGCTGATTCCTACGCGATACCGATAAAATATGATAATAATTATGGTGGCAAAGCAAAGGCATATTGAAACGTGTGAGACTTGCGGGATTCGCCATCAACTATTGAGAAAACAGAGATACAGCAGCTGTCGGTATGCTGGTTGCTTGAAAATCTGAGTGCATCGCTCGCTCTTCGACAGACGTATGATGTTTACTTCGCTCCACTTTCTCCTGAGCCAATAGCTCCTGACGCCCCAATGCGAGCATTCCCCATATCAAAAAACTTGTTCAGAAAGCTTCGAAAGTGTGTCTTTTCATAGATAATCAATGATAATCAGTTGGTTTCTGCGGTCACGAGAATTCACAAGGCCGGCCAGCTGGAAATCCTCGATGGCTCCACGCGCCGCCTTTTCCTTGTGGACAATGTCATGGAGCATGCTGTGATGCCTCGACGATCGAAATGTGCCAATAAAGCCACGATTTTGTGGGAGAATTTCGGAGATTTTCTTTAGGGATTCCTAAGCGATCCAACCATCTTCTGAGAATGGTTTCATGGAAACTAAAATAAATAAAATACTATGCTGAGGTGATTGAACACCCCAATCTGAGAATATATGACGATTGATGCCTAGGGTTTTGGAAACTGAGGGAAAGGCTGCTCCCTTGCACTCCGTTCTTTTTGGATGACTTCATGTACATCTCGATGCCGGTTCTGGAAACAGCAACAAAGGAAGCGGTTGCAAGTGGCAAACTGATAAGAGATCAGTAGGAAGAAACGGCAATAGAATGCAATACTCGTCTCATAGACACTTCGCCTCGTTAGCTGCACGCTCTCGCCCCAGCAAGTCTTGATGATGTTCATGAAGCTTATCCTTAGCAATTCGTCGGTATCATGTTGAATCAATCATCAAAAGTCTGGCTCCTGGCATGAAGTCGATGTTCTTACCAAATGAAAACGAAGAGACTGAGAATCGTTCTCTTGCCTCTTTCTCTCGGCCGAACATTTCTTGAACATGGCTTAGATGCTTTTCTCGAGCTGCCTGTGCAGCATCCAAAAGGTCTGTGCTCCAGCTGTCATCTTTGCCATCTTTTGCCTCTCACCGAGCCTTCTCATTGTTGAGGTGCTCTTTGACCTTGATACATGTTCAAAATGTTGGATAGTTATATCATATGTATATACTGTATACCCTATTTCACATTCTATCCAAACGGGGTGTACCCAAACTTCCGGGAGTATTCCGAAGCATGATATTTCTGCAAATGAGGTTTCCACGAGGTTCTCATGCACTTCCCTTCCTTTTCGTTCAGTGCCCAAATGGGACTGGATATCTTGCTCATGAACTTTGCGCAAACGGCCTGGCAGCCCAAAGGCGGTTGAAGGCGAAAGTTTCCAGCAAAACTTGATATTTAGAATATGATAAGTAGGATACCACTTATCGATAGTAAGATTAATATGGAATAATCATATTATGACAACAGTATTGATGTTGTTGATACACTCCACGCATGCCAAACCACCACCACCACCACCACTACCAACAACAACAGCAGCAGCAGCAGCAACAACAACAACAACAACAACAACAACCAACCAACCAACCAACCAACCAACCAACCAACCAACCAAACAAAGAAACGAACAAACAAACAAACAAACAAACAAACAAACAAACAAACAAACAAACAAACAAACAAACAAACAAACAAACAAACAAACAAACAAACACCTCCTGGCAATACCTGGGACACCGGACGCTCTTGTGCAAGTTGCTCTTGTATAGCATCATGTTGCTGAGACCGAGCTGCTGCCTCAGTCAATTCACATCAGGGTTTTCCAACAGGCAGAAACACTGTAAGAGAAAGGATACCCTCCAGGGAACTAACATATCCCCCCAAAATGGCATTTTGAAGATGATTTTCCTTTTCAAGGTGGGATATGTTAATTCCCTGGAGGGTATGCTCTATATTTCAGTTGTATTTCAGTTGTATTTCTATATCATCTTCCCAATTGGTAGGAATCCTTGTATCTTCAAACAAACCATACTGCCTTCAAATAAATGTGCACATGCCGGATCATATCCTATCGTTGTGCAAACATCCGTAACCCCACGTTTTGCGGGATTCCCAATCTTCCCCCTTGCAACGTCGGGTTTTTTGTTGGCGGCACCTCACTATGGGCATGATCACGAAGCTGGGACAAAGTATCTTGCTGCCTCGGTCGAAAGGCCAACGACACCAGATGGCGATCGCGTCGCCATCCCCTAAAAGGTGGATCAGTAAGGGGCGATCGCCATCGATCCTTTCCAGGTGGTATCTATTAAATAGAAATGCGGAACTGAGGAATCCACTCTGCTGCAATACGCTCCAGTTTCTGCAATCGTTCCTGGAGAAAGAGTGGTTTGGCATGTTGTAGTGATAACATGGATGTCATCAATGCTGTCAATCCGCCGACCCGGGTCGGCGTGCACAGCTTCTTTTCTTATGTAGCATCCAAAATTTTGTCACAAGGTGCCCATCCAAAATCCCCAGTCCAAAATCCAAAATCCAAGATCCCCAAAATCCAAAATCCAAAATCCCCAAAATCCAAAANTTCAGAGGTCAGAACCCTACAAAATCACAGGAAAACCCTGACTTCCAACCCAGAGGCAACTTCATTGCTATGAACTTTTTGGCGCAAATTAATGTGGATTACCCGGGTCGGCGGCCACAGGCGCCAGCCTGTTTTAAATATATGTCAATATCTTCTTATCACATGGCAGTATCCTCAACCCCAAGTACTTTCTCCAAGGCTTTCAGCTTCCCATTCACAAGCAAATTTATGGGTGACATCAGCTCCCCCACAAGGGTGACATGAAAATTCCTCCAGTGTGGCATGATGAGCTCTTCCATCACGCTCAATACTAAGTCTTCCTTCGAAATTGGCATGTGCCTGATCAGTGGCCATGAATTAAATTGAATTAAATTGATATTGTTGATAAACCAAAGAGACAGAAATCTGCTGGAGGTTACCCAGAATCACCTAGCTGTAAATCGTGCCAAATCCAGGCTCTTGCTTCGACTCGAAGCAAGGCCTAATTTCACCTTGCCTGCTCTCGAAGTTGCTTTTCTTCATGCAAGCGATCATGGAGTTGCTCCTGCACAATCTTCCAACCGACGAACAGCACATTCTCTATAGAAACATATAGAAACTATGGAGAAAAATAAAGAAAAACGACACTAATCAATCCACCCGTTCTGTTTGCAGTTGTTGGACCAACGACCTTCCAACATGTTTCTCTCCTGTGCTTTTTTGGTTGCCTGAATCTCCTGCACATCAAGGATCCGTCAATGTCGACATTTCAGAGCAGCAAAGTGGATCTACTGTCCTTCTTGTGGTGCTCCGCGGAGTCTCCAATAATCTTTTCCAAGTAGTCCATTCCTGTTGGCAACTAAGCAAACACAACTTCTTGTAGAAATGCCGCCGCCGTCATATAATAATTCCATATAATTCCAAGATCTTCCATATACTTCATTTAGTTCACATCGTATTTTCATGTAATTCCCAGGTTCAATGGTCAACACTGAGTGCCCCAGACTTTGGGCCAGGCTTGCATGATGCTGATCACGGCTGGCCTTGAAACATTCAACAAACTGTTGAAAATTCGTGGGCCAGTTATCCGGTGTAACCAGTTGAGATGGTCAAAACATTAGTCAATATGTGAGGTATTTGAGGTTCAAAGGTCAAGTGATGCAAGACTGCCAGGTTGTTCATATCAAATCTGGTTGAAATTGGAACATCGGCGTTTTTTTGGCAATTTTTTCCTGTCGCAACTGTGATTCAATGGATCAGCCTCACCATTTATCTACAATGGTACGGCCTTCTCAGTCATGAAAGCGTTGTGATTCTGCTTCAGGCTTTCCACAGTTGATCCAACTGCCTCGTCCAAAAGGGCGCGGACATGTGCAGTTGTCTTTTCCTCCTTTCTTCTTTTCACTGTTCCTCTAGATTCTGTTGTGTTTCCTATGTATGTCCTTGCTATCTAGAGTATGTTTCTTCTTGCCTCAACCAATCCATGTAAATGTAAATACATGGAATATGTTTGACGCAAACCCAAAGTGAGCAAGAGGCGATATGGATAATGCTGTTGATGCAAATGATGATAATAACAACGATGATGATCACCATGTTCGTCTCGCCATGATGACATCTTAGCATCCGAGATTTATATCGTCTATATTTTTACAATAAATGCAAGCAAAACGGGGCGATGGGGGTTAGGTTGGTGAAAACAAAAGCTGAAAATTAGAAAAAAAAACGCTGAAGCTATAATATCATCCGCACAGTCAAGTCAAGACTGTGATAAATTTGCTGCTATAGTACTTGTAGCTTGAATGATAAGAAGCTATACAATAATGCCAAGAAAGCTTGAAAAAAGCATGCTACCAAAACACGTTCTATTCCAAAATATATGTGCAAACCATGCTATATAAACCCCATCTTAAAACATGATTCAAATTCACCTACCTACCTAGTACCACTGGAGAGATATCATGTACAAAAAAAGGGTCAGCCTCCAAAGCAGTGAGTCGACCCCGTAGCTGATCCAGCTTTGTGTGGGCCTGCGATCACCGAATATCACCGATTGTTGTGGTCGTAGCGTGATGATTGTTTGGCGCACGGTGCGACACATGGGTTTTCCGGCCTGACCAAGCTCATTGGTATGTTTGTCAGCAGAGTCACCCATCAACTTTTCCAAGTAATTGACCCTGTCTTGCAATGTCGCATGTTGTTGCAAAGAGCCTTGGGCAATCTTGCTGGATACAAGTGGCAGATCAGATCTACTGTAACAAAAGATTTGCCATGGCAGAACTAGGAAATGATAAAGATCTAAGAAGAAAACTGTGATGATTTCCAAGCTTTTGATGGGCTTGCTCCACTTGGCTTTTGACCTGCAAGAGTTGGTGGATCGAGACATATCGAAAGGTCGCCATCAGGTGGATGCTTATGACTGAGCTTATGACTTGTTTCAGCTCTCGCGCATGTGTCTCCTAAGTCTTGTGTCTATAGACTTAGCACATATGATCTGATATCATCTGATATCTGATATCTATTTGGTTGACCGATTGAGGTCTTTCAGCTCCAACATGTTTGAACGAAGTACTAAAATGACTGAGACACCAGGCCAGCGAACTACCAAACTGCTGCTCTAAAAATGCCAAACGGGCCTGTCCAGCGAGAGCAAACATTCATCATACATGTGCAAGATGGATCCATCATCCAGTAAACAGAAATCATTCAGCAAATAGATACTGAAATCATGTCACCCTCTACACTAATGAATTACATCTTTCTGGAAATGATTGCAGTGAACCCCCTGATTGAAGGATCTGAGTAGATGCAGAACTTCTTGCTTGCATGCAATCGCACCCACAACACTGCTGGACTATAAACATGAGAGAATAGAGGCCTCGGTTTCCTTTGCTCTGCGATCATCCACTTGACCAAACCTCTGGTCGAATCGACATCTTTTTTCCATTAAAAAAAGATCAAGGATTCCTATAACTGCCTATAACTATATGACTAACTATATGCACTTCAAAAACGACTTGAGCACTTGGCTGTTTCTCTAAACGTTCAAGCCTTTCCTGTACACTTCCATGCAACTTCTCCATCCTCACCGACGGTCAAAATCTCATCATGAAGCACCACAGAAAACATCCATCCCGATGAGCCAGCTGGAAGCGCTCCTGCTGGACATTTGCTCGTGCAAATGGCCCTTCAACTTTTCGATGTTTGAGTGAGCTGCTTGGATACCCTGGTCAAAAAAAACAAAAAAATGGATGAGTTTGATACCTTGGGATGGTGCTAAAACCTGGTAAATAATGGGATAAACTACCTGTCTGTCAACTGGTTCGCCGGCTTTCAGCCATCACGAAGTATGACTTGGTGATTTGATGGTCCATTCAAATCCGGTGATTTGGACCGTTGGAATGCGGACAACCACAGGCTGATGGATGAGAGATGTACCACCAGTATCAACTGGTGGGGCAAATATTTTGTGAAAGGGTTGAATCGTGTTGAATCCTCCAAAACTGTACAAAACTACACAAAAAGTATCACAAAATCATGTTAGTCCTATACACACACATACCAAGTTGTCTTGGCGGAATCTCAAAACATGGCCACCTCGGAGTGTTTGTCTGCAGAGTCACCGACCTGGAGGGCCAATGCATGCCGAAAGGCTGTGGAAACGACCCCCTTTTTCTGCGTATTTGCTAGTAGAATCAGAAATAGAACTGTGTTAGTGATAGTATTGTGATCATTTAGAATAACTTTTGTATGTATTGGAATTAGTGTTGGATAGTATTGCTATGGTTAACAGTAGTACAGTACAATAGCAGCAGCAGTAGTAGTAGCAGTAGTAGCAGCAGAAATAGCAGTGGTAGCAGCAGCAGGAGTAGCAGTAATAGTAGTAGCAGAACCAGGAGTCCTGGTAGCAGTTGCCGAGCGAGGAAGCCATAGGGCCAAACGTGGAGTGTTTCCCGCAGCCAAGGGTTTGCACCAAGACGTTGTGTTGGTAGCTTCAAACGGCATCAGCAATTACTTCTTGGGCAACTTTGGAAGTCTATCGGGGGCTTTGACCTTGCATCCTAGCCATTCCACTGCACTCTAGGCAGTGTTGATATAGCTGTTTGCTGCCCATATTTAACATTGTTTCTCCCGTTTCTCCCATTATCTTCGAAGCACAAGGCGAGTTTTCTGAGAAAGATGCAGAAAATCATTGAACATAATTTTGATAATTTTGTACCTAGTACAAAAAGGCAACTGCTACGACAACTGGTGTCTACATGGGTTTACCATGTTTACCATTTACGTGTTTCACGATATGTTAACGCACCCTGTAAGAGCATTCAAAACCATCTGGATTGTCCCCACCAGCTGTTCGATGTAGTTGAGACGCTCCGCCATAGAGGCATGATGCGCCTGGCTCTTCCGAGTGCCGATGTGCTATGATTCCACATGTTGCATGGTCTTATATTTCCAATCTAGCTACTACATCACATTAGAACTAGAGTCATTGCCAGAATTTGTGGAAACTTGAACACATAACAAGAATTCATGAGAATTCCATATATCACTGCCACTATAGACTCAAAAAATATCCTGTCCTCAGACATAAGATATCATGTTTTATGGCCACCCATTGACCCAAATCATTTTGGTCATGCCTCTCGTGCTTTGGCTTCATCCGCAAGCCTTGCATGCGACATTTTGGCCTGGAAAAAAATCGCGAGAGATGGCGAGAGGTGGTGATCTATCACGATACCTCAGGATATTTCAATGATTTTGTAACGGTAATTTGAATGATATTTCATGTTCTGCTTGATACGGCCCTTCACTTGTATGATAACATAAATACGCACTACTGTATATAGTAGTAAGAATAGCAAATGTAAAGAATCGCTACTTCAAAACAAACACCAGGACTATCCAGGACTAATGTCCTGCGATCTCGTCCTATGATCTAACTTGTAGTCTGGCATCATGCTTGTACTAGTTGTTCAATTCGCTTCAACCGGACGGATGAGGACGTCACAGACTCAAGATCTTGAGTATGGCGTTCGTGGCGTTCCGCCGATTCGCCCAACAAACGCTCAAGATAGTCCACACCTCGAAGAAAAGGAAAAATCATGGAAACCTACAAATTAGAAACTTGGGTGTTTCCAAAAATAGGGGTACCCCAAAATGGATGGTTTATAGGTGAAAACCCATCTTAACCCTATTAAGATGGATGATTTGAGGGTACCCCTATTTTTGGAAACACCCGTTTAGAAACATTGATTACTTATGATTTAGATAAGGAAGCACTGTATGTCAATGCAAGCACCACCCAGTGCTGGATGATGACTTGAGATGTCTAAGGCTGGCACGTTTTTGCGTAGATGCGATGAGTTGCTCTTGTGATCCCAACTTGGACTGAAGAGTCAACAAAAACATTCAAAAACGTCTGACAAGTTGAATTATTGAGGCTTCCAAGATGTTGATTTTTGCGGTGGCATGAGCATGCATCTTCCTCGAGTCCTAGTTCCAGCCTTCTGCTCTTTCACATCCGTCTGGAGAGGTGCAATGTTGGAGGAGATTCCAAAGCCCATGTTTTCTTTTAACGCTGACACCTGGCGCGGTTACAGGAACACATTGGATTATGATTCGCTTACTGATTCACCTCAAGGGGCACAGCTAAAGCGCTAAAGCTTGGCACCTGTGTAGAGAGATCATCGCCCAAACGTCGTTGTTCCTTATTTCGTTCATCTATCTCCTGAACGAAAAGATCGTTTCAACAAGTTTGCCCAGGGTTGTGTCAAGAAATTGGAGATTCAATATTCAGTAGACTCAGTAGACTGTTTCAGATTGCTTTAGCATAATTTAGGTTCGTGGAATTCCTTTTCAATGTTGCTGATTTGTATTTTGCCTCCCTCGTTCTAGGCAATGCTTACAAATAATCACATGTAGCGTCCTATTTCAAATCCATTCACTCATGGTACGAGTAGCTGTCTGCCACCCGTCCTTCCGCAACAAACTGTCAAAAATGCCCAGGGTCTTCTGCAAGGAGTTAATCTTGGCTCTCAGGAGACTCCACGGACCCGTTATTGAGGTTCCGGTGTAGAATGATGCAAACATCACAACCAACCCAATTCCTAATCATCCTGAATCAATCTATCAGCTTACTGTGAAAGAAGAAAGGAGAAACTTTCGAAACTCTGAAGGTCTTTGTTGGTTTAAAAATCTGGGAAAAAGTGCCTAGTATTCAAAATATCTACACCATCACTCACAGCGACATTCTCAGGAGGCCACTTGCTCTGAAACAGATGAGTGATGCTTGCTGCGCTCTGCCTTTTCTTGGGCCAGTAGTTCCTGTGAATTCGTGTCTGCTCCAGGCCTTACTCTTCCGTGAAACCAACATGAACCTCCCGTCCTCAATTTGTCCACGAGCTGCTTTTTCTTTGAGGACATTCTCATGAAGTGTGCCATGATGCCTTGGCGGATGTTAAAAAACGGGAAGGTTTTAAATGGCTTATTAATCCATCCAAGCTTACGACTGCTCTCGAGCACCCCGTTCTTTCTGAATGATGTCGTGCAAATCTCGATGTCGGGCCTCGGAAATGGAACAAAGAATATCAACCAGCTCTCCCGAGTGCCCCTAAATGAACAATATACAGTAATTTCATCATTACCTATATCCACGTACATCACATTGTCACATCGTACCTCGTTCGCTGCTCGCTCTCTTCCGAGCAAATCTTGATGGTGCTCATGAAGTTTATCCTTAGCAATGGCGTTGACAGAACTTTATGTTGACCTTATTCTTGTTTATAATGTCACTTCACACTTCAAAAGTCAAAATGAGGAACAAACATAATCCATCATAATCCAACACACTCCAACAGCACTCCAACAAATCTTTTTGAGGATAGTACTCTAGCCTCTTTTTCACGAT
Organism: Breviolum minutum Mf 1.05b.01; assembly: GCA_000507305.1. NCBI lineage: Eukaryota > Dinophyceae > Suessiales > Symbiodiniaceae > Breviolum > Breviolum minutum. The sequence goes on from DF239150.1 coordinate 112,685, forward strand.
TCAAAGCTTCTTGAACATGAGCTTGGTGCCTCTCCCTCGCTGCCTTGCCATCGACTTGGTGGATTTCCATCCATCAGATGGTCACACGACAAACCATCAACCTGCCTTCTCGGTGCTGAGATGTTCTTTGACCTGAAATTTCTGATGAAAAACACAGTTCTATGACTAGTTGGTGGTTCCAAACACAGTGGTAATTACCCCAAAATGGATGGTTGAAAGTTCATAATGGAAAACCCTATTAAACGGATGATTTGGGGGTAGCCCTATTTTTGGAAACGCCAATATATGATAATATATGCAACCAAACAGCTCCAACATGCTCCAGAGATGCTGGTAATTATTTCACCTTACCTTGGGCGTACGTCACATCATTTCATGAAGATATCATTAAAAATACTCAAAACATATCCCTCCTTCCAATGTAAGAAGGCCGGGATCCAAATTTTTCATATGGGACCCCAAGCTCCCTCATTTCATGAAGGAAATGGGAAGGGGCATCCCAAAATAGCCGCTTTTTGAGGCACCTCGTTGCGAAGGTGATCGCGGAGTTGTGAGCTATTGTCTTGATGCCTCAGTCGTATGGGCAAATCACCATGTTCCAACAACCCAGATGTACCCAGGGCACACAACAAATTGTTAATAGAAATACTGAGGTATCTACTCTCCAATGGCACGTTCCAGTTTTTGCAATCTCTCCTTTTTTTGCGACAAATCTGTTTCTTTGCAACTTCACAATGTCTTCATATGGTTATCCTTTCTTCTCCATCCCCCGAGTCCTCCATGGTTGCATGATGGGCTCCACGTCCATCTCGTTCCATGCTGAGTTTTCCCTCAAAGTTAGCATGTGCCTTGCAGTCTGTCCCTTACAGCTTGACATTTCGAATAAAATTTCAAACAGTGACCCACCTGCTCCCGGAGCTGCTTTTCTTCATGTAAACGGGAATGGAGTTGATCCTCTCAAAGATTGAGATTTTTGATTTTTGTTCAACTTATACGATTTACAAGTCAATCAAGTCACATATACTGACAAGACTATCCTTTTAGGTACACATTTAGTGTAGTCATATTGGCTTCAATTGTTTTTGTTTGCTCTCCTTTCAACTGCTCAACCTGCAAATGACAACTGTTACAGCCAACAATTTCTCCTGAGCCATTTTCGTCGCTTGAAGCTCCTGCGATGTTCAACTTCGTGCCTTGTGTGGATCTCATACTGGTATTTATAAATGATACAGTAACAAATCAAAATAGATGATAATATATCATATATGATATGAAAAAACTATATAGATTATATAGGGATCTTCATAAAATAAGAAAAATCAACAAATAACCTATCATGGGCAACTTGTGACCTCTAAACAGGTTTGGCTAATTCAAATAAACTTACACTTACAAACGTGGATCATGTTGATTCATGTTGCAATGGCAAGTCCCTGTCCTTCTTGTGGTGCTCAACTGAATCTCCAACGATTTTTTCAAGATATTCCATTCCTCATCAAAATCGTCAAGGATCAGCCAAAGACACCGAGGCACACAAGTGCATCAACTGCAAAAGCCTGGTCTTAGATTCCAACTCTGTGCCAAAGTTGCATGGTAAGAATCACGACTCGCCTCAAGTTTAAAATGGAATCTAAAGACGTCTTGTCTTTTAAAAACCCATCCGAAAAACATATGTGACAAGTTTATCCGGGGTTCCACAACCTGCAAAATCCATGATTTCTTTGGGTATGTGAATCGGGTTGGATCGCTTCCTGGTGGATCACTTGGTTCCTTACCTGGTCCGTCGCCAACTTCTCATGGGCTTTTCGCATCCCATCAATATGGCTGCCATGTGCCTTGCGTTTGAAGACATCAAGGTCCAGCTATCAACTGTTGTTGTTGGCCTTATATATATGTATATACAAATATATTTATGTTATATACACATGTCATAGAACATACATACATACATATACTATAATATATATATATATATGTATATAGTGTATGTCTATGTATCACCTTCAAATCACTTAGATTCAACTCTTCTGACTTCATCTTCTGGAAAGAAAGAAGTGTGGATGGAAGCAATCTAACGAAATGACACCAGTTGAAACGTGTGGTGGGGAAACACTGCAAAGCGGTAGCTTGGCCATTCAAAACAGGTTCTAACGGGGAGACACTGGGAAAACGCTGAAGTTATATTGCAGCAAACTTCCATAAGTTTTATATAGTATATATATCATATAGTTACGTTAGTGCCTAGTGTTGTTTTGCTATCCAGAAATCTCGCATGAAGGGGAAATTCACTTACTCGCAGATGCTGTATTTGGTATTTGCCGAAGCCACCAATTTCAATCATTCACTAAGCATCGACTGATTATGTCATGCATATTATGTATAGTATATACGTATATATACGTGTATGTATCATATAAGATCATATATCATATATAATAATATGTAATATATAATATATAATTATCCTAAACTTTGACTCCTTCCGACAAACATCTTCCCTCAAGCTTGGATGTCTTGGTTTGATCCCCCCTTTTTCGGAAACGCCTCGCAGCTTGCAAGGCGACCGTGCAATTGGTCCAGCTTCGCATGGGCGGCTTTTAGGTCTTGACCTCGGGATCAGATGTCGCTTGCACCGGGGGGACAGTACTGAAAAAGGAGAACACGAATCTGAGATTGCATCAAGGTTTTTATGGATTTGGAATGATCTGGATATGTCTTGGGATCAAACTATGCTGATCTGCAGAATCTCCAAGTTGCTTTTCAATGTAGTCCACACGTTCAGAGATGGATGCATGGTGAGCATCACGCTTTGCCTGACCAAAAACTTGAGGGAAGAACCTCCTCTCGAAAGAAAAGCATGCAACATGGAAAAGGCTAAAGCGGCCTTTTCTGCCATGAGAACGCTGTGATTCTGCTTCATGCTTTCCACGGTAACACCAACAGCCTTGCAGTTCCGGACAAAGCAACTCACATTTGGTCGGGTGGATGTTGTACTCCAACAAGTACTGAAACATACTGGAAGATGGTCATCGAGGTCATCCAACACTTCCGATTTTTTGATGATTTCTTGGGGCCTCCAAAGCAGTAAGTCGACCCCGTAGCTGATCCAGCTTTGTGTGGGCCTACGATCACGGAATATCACCGATTGTTGTGGTCGTAGCGTGATGATTGTTTGGGGCACGGTGCGACATATGGGTTTTCCGGCCTGACCAAGCTCGTTGGTATGTTTGTCAGCAGAGTCACCCATCAACTTTTCCAAGTAATCGACCCTGTCTCCCAATGTAGCATGATGTTGAAGGGAGCCTTGGAGTTTAAGCCATAAAGATTCGGTTAAGTGACATGACAAAACGATACAAAACGCTGAGAGGAAAACTGTGATGATTCCCAAGTTTTTGATGGGCCTCTTCCACTTGGCTTTTGACCTCCAAGACGTGTTTGTTGATGCAATGGAGAAAAATGGGAAAGCATATGCATATGTAAGCATCCAAACATCAGCTGATTTCAACTGCAATTGTGGACGTTGGGTCCCCATTGAAACTCAGCTTCTGACGTGTTTCAGCTCTCGTGCATGTGTCTCCTATAGTCTCTTGTCTATAGACTTAACATTTGTCATCTGATATCTGATATCTATCGCGTAGACTGATTGACTTGGACGCTGTTGGACATGTTTGAGCACCAGGCCAGCGAACCACCAAACTGCTGCTCTAAAAATGCCAAACGGGCCTGTCCAGCGAGAGCAAACATATGCCATATTATGAGAACATTGAAGCATGAGGCAAATGGACATCCACTGAAATCATTTGACCCTCTAGACTCTAGACTCTATATCACAATTTATATTACATCTTTCAGGAAATGCTTGCGGTAATTCAGCTGACTGAAGGATCTGAGTACATCGAAATTGCACACTAGCTGCCACTGGCCGGTGAGCATACACAAACAATCATAAAATCGCTGTAGCGATCCTTCTTGTGCCAAACTCTAAAATGTATGCGCACGAATAGTTACGTATTTCGATAGACTTCAAATTTCATTCAGAAGCAGCTTTCTGGCTCAATATACTGTGGCATTATGTGAACATGCAACATCATTATGACCTTGTGGCTGCGCCAGCATTTCCACTACACTGTGCGAGAGGAATCCATTTCAAAAAGCCTCAGTCTCCTTTGCTCTGCGATCATCTGCTTGTCCAAACCTTGACAAAAAGCATGACAAGACCCCAGCTCTCACGGAGTTTTTTTGCACGCTTCCAATCCGTAAAATCCTGAGGAAAATGGCTGTTTCTCAAGGCGTTCAAGCCTTTCCTGGATGCTTCCATGCAACCTCTCCATCCTGCAAATTCGAATTCATTGCCATGAATCAACAAGTAAACATACGGAAACCATTTCATATCCCACAATGTCCCATGTTCCATCATGTTCCCATGACTTATTAACTCAGTTAACTGATCCAGAAACTTACTCAAGAATGAAGCCATATACACTATGCTGCACAGAGATTTCCAAAATTCTAAAATATCAAAAATCAACATCCAATTTGACCAAAAAATGACAATAGAAATTGCCCAAAAAAAAACATCTGGGCCGCCTCGTTGACATCTGTTCCTGCAAATTTCCATGCAAATCTTCAAACTTAGAATGAGCTGCTTGAAGTCCCTGCAAACAGGTGGTCGAGTCGTCGAGTCGAGGCATGGTGAGTCATGACTCAATGGTGAGAAACTCACAGCTTTTTGATTGAAATTTTGGAATCAGAAAAACAATATGTCAATTGAGATGTTGAATAGTTGAATAGTTGAATTATAGAACAACTATATAGTTAAAGACACACCATTCTTAACAATCGACTTGTTATACACGTTGAATCAAACCAGGCCTGTGAATGCTTGTCGGCTGACTCACCCATGAGCTTCTCCAAGAAGTCAACACGGTCCCGCAATGAGTTTTGCGTTGTCTGGAGCCAGAGCACAAAACGACGGAGATTCAAATGTTCATACCAGGAGATACATATGGGTGTTTCCAAAAATAGTGATACCCCCAAATCATCCATTTTAATAGGGTTTTCCATTATTTTCACCATCCATTTTGGGGGAAACACCCCCTATTTTCGGAAACACCCATATGGTGAAATCCATCATGTTGCAATGGAGCTGAGCTAAAGGCATCGGTTTCGTATGCCATCAGTCTTGAATGCCTTTGACAAAATTGACATTTATGGCTCTCGGTTTTTTGGAATTTGGTTGAAAAAGAACATCTGGAAACTCCACTCCACCTGAGAGGATGACATGGTTTCCAAGCGCGTATGAGAGGATTGGATCTCTCTGGAATGTTTTTCAAAGGAGTCACCCACCAGCTGTTCGATGTAGTTCAAGCGCTCCGCAACAGATGCATGATGTGCCTCAAGAAAAAAACACTGCGAAAATGGTGGGGTTCATGTTCAAGCACATTGGCAAGTTTCGTGGGAAGATCATTGAAGATCTCATGTTGATCCTTTATTGTTTGACTCGGCAATGTGATGTGATTCCTTGTTTAACCTGCTTATTCCTTTCTTAAGTCATAACACAGGGAACATGGAACACCTGTAACGTGTCTCCCTTCCCCACAACTTTGGATTGGTGCAAACTATCCAACCCTCAAGTTCATTCGATAAATAGAGTATGATACCGGGCAAATGAATTTATATACGTACCATTATCATTCATCACATAGATCATTATCATTTACAACAATTACGAGTATATATATCATAAATCACTTTCATTCATTGAATCATTCATTCATATAAATAAAAAAAACATAAGCAAAGTTTTCACTCAAGTCCTTTTGGACCAAAACGATTCTCCCCAAAATTTTCCGTGAAACCTGGGTTTAACCGTGGGATGCATCCCCCCTTGGCACCTCCCGCGCTTTAGCTTCGTCTGCAAGCCTGGCATGGGCAGATTTGGCCTCCATGGCAGGGTGAGCAAAAATCTCATGGGCAAACAGGTTTGCATACAAAGATGTGATTGTTGTAGATTTTGAAAACTATTGAACAATAATTTTTGATGAACTTCAAGTAAGTGTATTTAGATACATGAAGAAATCGAACTTATTTAAATGATCATCAATTATATGCAATGTTTACATTTACCGGATCTCATGTTTTTGGAGCCATGTTGCTAGTTTTTGCGCCTGTAAGCAAATTCACACATCATGTCTTGCTCACATTGATCACTTCAGCTTGGTTTCCACTGAGAACTCGACAGACTCGAGATCGTGGCTGTGACGTTCCACTGATTCACCCAGCGTGCGCTCAAGGTAGTCTATGCCTTGGAAATCTTCACAAAATGGTTGGGTCTTCGGTCTTCTCGAAACAAACAACGGCATCTTCAAAGATTTCAACCGCTGTAAGGTGCCAGCGCTTTTGCGCAGATGCAAAGAGTTGCTCCTGTGACGCCAACTTGGCCTTGCATTTTATTTCACAGCTGTCACATGCTGTTCGTTCTGTACCCTATCCTCAGCCAACCCCCCAAATTCCCCACCTTTTGCTCTTTGATATCACTCTGTAAGGGTGCAATGTTGGCCGAAATGCCAATACCCACATTGTCTTTCAAAGCAGAAACCTGTCCAGTCGTCATCACAGCTATCGATGCATGACTCACCGCTTCGACCCGCTTCGACCAAAATCACATGCCTCGCCCTGCAAAACAGCAAGGTCACGGATGAAGATGGCCGTTTGCTCTCGAATCAATCGAAGTTGTGATTGATGCAATTCCATCTCCTCTCAAGATAAAGCAATTGAATCATACTGAAACATTGGAAAAAATCACTCAATTCTCTGAAAAAACGAAGCAAAAGTTGCTTCGTTTTCACCTTGTGCCTTCAAAAAAACCCGACCGGTTGAAGTTGAATCAAACTGTTTTTTTCACAACTATCGATCAAGTCATCGGGGTCTCCTTCTGATCCAATGTTTCGATTTCCTTTTCCCATTCTTCTTGACGACGTCCAACCTCATCCACTCCAAGCCTGCCTTCAATGAAAAACGAAGATGAGGGAACAACCATGAGACGCCCCGAAAAACCAGACATCAACACTAAAATCTTCCAAGTCACAGTATTATGATGTATTATGTACAAGTTCTCCCACCTGAACCAAAAGGAAGTCGGTCAAATGCCTCAGCTTGAGCCAGCTCAGTTGAAAGACGAAATCTCCTCAAAATTGGATCATCTCCAAGGATCTGGATAAAGAATTATAGAATAAAACCAACACCTAGCCATCCAACACCTGGAGGTGCATCGATTTGAATTTACAATTCAGCTCAGTTGCTGTTCCAGATGTTCTTGATGCAGGGGATGACATTGCGACTTGAAAATACTAGCCACTTCTTGCCACTGGCACCAACAATTTCATTTGAGCAAAGCTGCTAACATGTCTCATGTTCATGAAGGACACGGTTGTGTCTATTTTTATATCATGCTTTTCAATGCGAGCGGTGTTTACTGCAACTTGAAGTCTTGACAAGTGAGTCCGAGAAATTCATGGCAAGCAATTTGTGAGATCTAAGCAATTTTGATTTGCAGAATTTGCTTCCCAAACTTGAACGCTGCAGGGCCCATGGCATCTTTTTGAACGTTCCCGCTGTACTTGGCTGGGATCATTCGCTGCTTGCCTCCAAAAAAAAACGATTGGGGGCAGTGCAGTTTAGGGCTGAAAAACCATTGGAAAACCTCATCCGAAAATCCAGGCCCGATCCTCGTCATTGGCTACCCAATGGTCTTCATCGTCATTGGCTTGCAAGCTTTCTTCATCCTCAAAACATCTCTGTTAAAATGCCAGCTTCATTGGACAAAAAACCCACAAGTGGCTAGTGGATTTTTATGGATTTTTGTTGGCGGCCTCAGAGTTTTCACTCTGACTCTCACATTCTCTGGCTTCGGAACTCGATGATCCTGAACTACCGCCTGAACGGGGGGAAGAGGCCATAACTTCAATCCATCTTGGAGGAAATCCTCCAAGTGGAATCATGGAGAGTCAAAAGAAAAGACTTTGACAACTTGATTAACTTGATATTACGACTTGAAATCGACTTGAATTTGATGACATACCTAATGCCATAGTGGATTTCTGGATGAAACCCAGGAAGGTTGATGATCTATGGAATGTTTTGTGGTCTGTGGTGTAAAACCCCAACCCCATGTACAAGCCACATCAGCTAAGAGCAGCCAAGTTACCCTCTGAGCTTTTGGAAGGTCCACTTGCAGTACTTGGTGAGGCCTGAAAACCTTGGCCACCAGCCTGTGCAGCAACCTGTCACCAGCTCGACCACTCGAGAGATTGGTCGAGAGATGTCGAGAGAAGGTCGTTCTTCCAGGATCCATGATCCGCCAACCAAGGAATCAACTAGGCAACTCAACCAACCAACCAACCAACCAACCAACCAACCAACCAACCATCCAACCATCCAATCAACCATTGCACCTTCTCTCGAAGCTTTGAGGCTAATCGGGCAGCCTTTGCCTTTGCCTCAGTTACCTCCCGGCATACGAGCCAATTGAGCATTAGTTTTGGTTGCCATAGTTTCCCCAGTTGAAGCTGAAGATGGGGAAATCTTCAAAAGATTTCAAAAACGCCACCGGACTCTACTTATTTACTGAAAAACATAACTTCACGAATTTTGTGCTTTGCCTCGTCTGCTCCACGCTTTTGCGTGCGTACCGTGACTTTGCTTCTGACCTGTTGAAGAGAAAAAGCAACCAATCTACCCCGATGACTAGCGAAGGTCTACTCAGTCTGGTCATGAGACGCTAGGAGCTCGAGGTTGTAATATTAATTGATCATTGAATATCATTGATAAATGATACAGTAAAATCAGAAAAATACCAATCATACCTGACAATGGCGAATCCAAACCCCACCTCAACAACCTCCAGTTCCTCTTTGCAGGTAGGTTGACCAGCATCATCAAGTACGACTTTGCTTCTTCTTTTCTCTTGGACTTCATGATGTTCCTTCTTCACCTGTTCTTCATCTTCAACTTCACCTTTCTTTTTCTTCTCTTTTTTCAGTTTCTTTTCTTTCTTCTCTTTTTTCTCTTTGGTCTTCTTTCCTTCTTTTCCCTCTTTTCCTTCTTTTCGTTCTTTCTTCTCCTTTTTCTTCTTTTTCTTTTTCTTCCTCTTTTTCTCAGCCTTCCTCTCTGCCTTGTAGGCTGCAACCACCTGCATCATTTGCCACACAAGAGCACTCCAATCGAACCATCCAACCACCACAACGGACAACCGTGCCTTCTGAACGAAAGAGGGATCCATGCGCAAGAAGTCTTGTGGTCGTAGTTTCATCATGTCTATCTGCAAAGTCCAAGTATGTCAAAGAAGATGTTGTAAAAGTGCCCAGTTCAGTCAACTCGTCCAAAGACAACTGTTCACTTCACTGCCTTCCCTTTGGCACCCTTCAGCTCTGAATAGAATTGGTCTGGTCGCCAGGCGGGGTCCTAGTCAAAAGTGGAAACTGATGTCTCTCAACATCTGACAGTCTGACAATAAAGAAACTATAAGAAACTGCAAACACGGACAAAAAAAAACACAAACAACAATCACATGATGTGTTCTGCTTGTCTTGGTGTATGAAGATGTTGAAGAAATGAGTTTGCAAAGTCAACCTGCGTCTGCGAAATGCTTCTCTTTGAGGTCATGTGGAGGCTCATGGAGGATTGATTCTTCGCATCGGTTTCTAGATCGTGTTTGGAGGACCGTCAATCACTTGACCAGAGCTCTGTCTCTGTATCAGTCGGGTCCTTCCCATTTGCAATTCTTTCCAAGAGGACGTCCTGCAACAACGTAGAGAGTTTGCAATGGAACAAGAACATTCAATCAATCTCCATTAAAGCTTTTAAGAATTTTTAAAGAATTTGCACGTCCTCCTTCTTTGAAGCGTTTGCCTCTCTTTCCTAAAGGACCAAAATGATGAACACTTGTTGCAATAGCCTTTGAAAGCATATAGCTTGATATGCTCGGGCAAAGCTTGATACACATATATTCTCAGGATGGCTCGACGTCGAATTTGTTGATGACGTTGCTTGTCACCTTTGCAAAGCTTGCAACCCAACGCGTCAGCACGGCACATGTATTGTGCCACAATTGCATTTCGGCGCCTTGGCTCCTTCGGGTATCTTGGTGACTTGTCTGACCTTCCAAGTGTACAAAACTTGGGAAGCATGATATATTCCAGAATCATTCCAAAGTAAACGATTTAAGGGTTTCAAGGTCCCAGGTCCCCCCTGGAAGACATGGGGACTTTTGCAGTATATGACATGATATGTGATGACTCGTGATGACTGTTAGGGCATGTTATGTCACGTTTCACTTGTTTGAGACTGGATCAAAGAAAAAGCTCAGGCATCCACGACATCGCCTTTTCTGCTCTTCAGCGAAATGGTACAACGACTGCCTTTGTCCTAGACTCCAGGCAAGCAACAAAACACCGGGTCAAACTTGATGTGCAAATCTCTTTAGACAATTCAGGTCTTAGATTTTTAGATCCTGTTTCATGATGTTTCACGACCGTATACATCACGAGCGCAAGTACATTCATTTTGTTTTGCAGATGTCCGTTTTGTTAATTCACAGTTCTTCCCGATTCAACACTGAAGATCGTAACACTTTCACAGGTCCTGGATTTCTCTCTCTTTCCAGAGATCGACTTTCTCATGAGCCTGGCAAATGTCTGTTGAAGAACATGCTGAACTCTGTTTAATATTGCCATTTCATAATTCTTGCCATTTCATCGTTCTTGCCAGTTCATCTGATAACCAGCAGGTTTTATAACCTGGAACTTCCCTTGAAAAACATCTCCAGTTTCCAACAGAAAATCCTGTTTCAACCTGACCTTGTTGCGGGAGAGTGCTTGACCCAAGACCGACTCTAATGCCATGGCGTCACCGTCAAAGGGCCGATGGCCCAATTAGTTGCAAAAAAACATGCATTTTGAACTGAGCCAAAACAGCCCAAAAAAGAATCCGGTGTGAAACACTCATTTTCATGTCATTGTCACAATGTGATGTGATATCAAACTCTGACTGATGACCATTGATGACACCTGATTTGAGTTTTTGGCATCTTTCGTTTGTCAGCGGTCGGCGACAGGGAGCCCATTTTTGCTGATGACCAACACGCGCTGCAAGCGCTAAGGAGTCTACATGAGTCTACTGTTTGAATGGCCATATCTCAGATTTTAGACGATCATGTGAGATGACTCAAAATTCAGCGCCCTTCAAATGGGAAATGGATGGACATGATATGGCTTGATCAATGTGCAGTAGAAAGCCAGTGTATGTATAAGGCCAAAACTGTTGAGATACACCTAAATGCCCCATACTATATCCCAGGATCTCCCAGGTATGTGTATATGTTACATCGTTGGTACATCATCATCATCATCATCATCATCATCATCATCATCATCATCATCATCATCATCATCATCATCATCATCTACTAAATTCAACATACTCTGAGGTGAAACCGGGATTTGAGCAACACTCAAGGAAAAACCAGGGAACCACTGCGATCCAGCAATCCCTGCAAATCTTCGTAGTATTCTTCGTTCTCTTGCCATTTGGGATCTACCTTAGTCCATCCGTGTCATCCCTGACACCAATATGATTCATCTCATGATCCGCCACGATCCAACTGAAATTTCCAAGTTGCATGAACATGAAAATGAAGTTCCACGGGCCTGTGACAAGCATGAATTCGAACAAATGTTGGTCCCGAGGAATCAACTGTTCTTTCATCACTGGTCCGACCCGTCAATGATTCAAATCATTTCCAACCAACATTTGGGGGTTTCCTAAAATGGTGGTACCCAACAACCACGGGTTTTCCAACTAAAAATGATCATTTTGGGGTGGAGATTGGAGGTACCACCATTTAAGGAAACACCCATTTATCACCTACCAAAATTCACCATCTCCGAGATCTCAGTCTCCGCATCTTCGGTGATCTCTCGCAGCCTGAGATCGTCGATGATGACCACGATGATCCATAAACGATGCACAGCGCGGTTTGTTTTGGTAAGGACCCGACCATCCTCGGACAATGCGTGCTTGCCCTTCACCCATCACAACTACCTGGGCAAATCGCCAATTGAAATGAATTGAAATGAATTGAAATGAATTGAAAAGGTGGGAAAAGAAACAACAACGAAAAACATAAAATGCTTTGTTCTACCTTTTATTTGTAGTGCAAATATTGCTATCAACCAACCCTCTGAGCTGCACACTCTTTGACCAAGAAGTAGCTTACCATCTGGTTCCTGCTGCCACACTGCGTTAATCACCTAAGCAGCCAGGCGCCATGTCTGCAACACCATGACTCAAGAAATTCCTTAGTACCTGACAGTCAAATTATAAGGAACTTCCTCTCTAAGGACACCAAACCTGGCATCCATACAACAGCAGAACCGAAAAAAAATGGAAAGAAATACTAGTTGGTGGTTTCAATCCATTTGAAAAATAATAGTCAAATTGGATCATTTCCCCAGGTAGGGATGAAAATAAAAAATATATTTGAAACCACCACCTAGAATAATTCTAAAAACATGGCAGCTTTACAGCTTCTCACGAGTAATCTCAGAGGCTACAACACGAGCAGGAACATCACTGATGCTCTCCAATGGGTAGATCGGACTGACAGGCTCAATGAGGGAAACATGAGGGAAGAACATGTTTTGCTATCTTAAACTGCAAAATGCGCGGGGTAAATTTGCACCAAATCCAACCCAATCGATGAACGAAACGATCGAAAAGGATCGAAAAGGGCCTTTGCTTCGGCAGATTCTCACAGAGCCACCTATCCAAGTTGCATAAGGTGCAGTCTCTTTGTTGGCACTGTTTGACTGGAATTCCCGAAATTTCAAACAAGTAACAAATTGGAGTCACAGATCAAATTTCAAAAAAAACTGTACGTACAGTAGTAAAACATGATAGTCAGTCAGTTCAAGTTTTCCCTCCTGCCCCCTCGCCCTCGACACACATTTCCCCCACCCCCTGCATGTTCAACCCTGTTCCTACGCTTTTCAGTTCCTAAATGTCTCAACCACTAGGACCCAGCAGTTGCATTTCTTAACTTTGCACCGCAACTTTCGCACTCAATTTCGCTCTGATTCTATTCTTGATTGTATGCTTTCTTTTCTTCCTTATGTTCTTCCCCATATTTCAGTCTCGCTAACTTTTTCCCGATTATTCCCTGCCCATTTTCTCCGATAAGCAAAGGCGTCCACTACAAGTTGCATTCTCCACACTGAACATGTCCAACACCTTGTGCCACGTACATTTACAACACTCTTTCTCAAGTTCTTCTACCACAATGCCTCCACGCGCAATTCCGTGCTTTGTAGTGTTCAAATGCTTCCCCCAATTAATTCCTTAATATCGCACTTGCACACCTCGCAATCAATGCTCATACCTTCATATGTAATTATATAAATATTCTACCAACTTCTCTTGGACAAGTTCAAGTGACCACCAACTCTCTTTGTTCAATTTACGTCCATAATCCCTACTATAGTCTCATTAAAGCGAAGTCTCACACATCTTCATTTCACCCATCTTCGCCACCGCTTCATTCATCATTTGAACCCCGCCCCAGACACCCTCATAGAAAAAAAATAGGCGGAGCAACAATCTGAATCACCTTAACAAAAAGTAATCGAAATAATGCCTTTGCTCAACCAGAACCTCAACAAATTCAAAACAAAAACTACAACATTACCTAGCAAGTAAAAGGAAAAGCATGCGGGAAAAAATGATATACTGTATTATGTAGTAGTGTAGTAGTATATCATGTGTTCGAATCAGAAGCTGTTTAAATGTTCGTTGTCAAATTTAAATATTACATTTAGAAAATGGATATTCAAAATGATATTTCACATTTATCTTCGTTCATCAACGTGACTTTCTATTGTATGTATTCTTCTTGATACAGTGATTTCCTTTCCCCTACGTATATTTCCCAAAATAATTATCTAAACACACTTGTCTTTAGTGCCATTCTTTTAGATAATTTAAGAGAATAGCAAAGTTCTCAGAATGACAATCGCCATACTCAAATATGTCCTTAATGCCATTTAAAGGGAGATCATGTCATATAACAAGATGAATATATCTAGTGCATCTATTCTACGAGTCGTTCATTTCTAAAGCTAATATCTGCTTATCTAACTCACCTTTTTTAATGAACCATATGTTCATCAAACACATGTGTTTGACCAAGGAAATCTTCAGGTAATATATGGTGTGATTAAATGCCATCTTAAGCATTGAACACTTTTAAACCTTTGACATGATATCATTCTTCATTTCTCTAATCTTACCATCCATATACTTCAATGATCTCATTTATTCTTGATCATTAAGACTGAACGTTAATTTCAAGATATTTCAAGTATACATATAGCCAATATTTCTCAAAGTCAGTTTTTCAAGTTAAATGTAAGTATCTGTTGTTTGATAGACACTTGCCTGCTTTAGCATGCCCTGTTGAATTAGAGTGGCCACCTGAAAAATTTAACAATTACATATCTCACACATTCAATCAGGTGCTGTTTGTTTGCTTTGTTTAAGTTCCATTGTTTCTTTTCTCTACATTATCCTTTTATGACAATTCTATTGTTTCTTCTGCAAATTATGAGTGTTTTTTTGTATTCTTTGTTTTTGACACTTCTGTTTTCTTTTGGTTCTTCCGTACCAAACTTTTTTAATCCTTTAATCTTCTCTTCATTTTACTGATTGGAACATGATTTACATGATTTTAGAGTCCTTCACGCCATACAGCGATGTGTTTTTGTCAACGAGGTCCGGTATCGCCTTTTGATAGGAGCCAATGAGGCAGGATCTTTTAGAACCGAGGTTGGCCACAAATTTTCCAAAATTTCCTGCACAAGCTGCCCTTTCAAAAAATGTGTACCCGGAAGTTGAAGCGGCCAAAAAAGTGAAGAAAAAACCCATGATGACAAAGTGTCGTCCTCTCCATCTTTGCATTTTCCCAAATCTTTGATGAGTTGCTCCTTCGAGGTGGACACTGAATGCTGATTCACTAATTCTCTATTAAATTATGTTTCCAAAAAACAACTGGCCATTGTGGATACATTGCTCAAATATCCCATCCCATGACAGCTGCAACCAAGCTGAAAAGAATTTGACCCCGTTGGCTCCCTCATCTTGAGAGTGAACTCTTCCACATTAACGTCCATGTCTCTCAAAATGTCAACCTTGTTCAAAACAACGCTGACCTCAGCATGAGAACTTCAGATCCAACTCAGTCAATGAAAGACATAGGAAAAGACAAATGGGGACAAGACCAAACAAAATGTCTTGATTTCCAACATCACTTTTTGCCAGCTTTTTAGTCCCCCAGCCTTCATATTTAATCTCCTCAACCTTCGTAAAAAAGCCAGCTCTTCAGCAAGTTCTGGATGTAACCACCTGCAAGTGACACTGTTGATGGAAGAAATCCTGCACCACCTGGGAGGTATAAAACCCTGCAAATAATGGTATAAACGCTTTATCAACTGTTGCAGGATTTCTTCCATCAACAGCAGGGTTTGATCTTCCCTAAGCTGAAGGACCCGTTGGGAGCCAGCTGAGCTGCTAAGGATCCACACCAAGCATCGTCAAT
The DNA here is from genome assembly GCA_000507305.1 of Breviolum minutum Mf 1.05b.01. NCBI lineage: Eukaryota > Dinophyceae > Suessiales > Symbiodiniaceae > Breviolum > Breviolum minutum. Next base: position 128,331 of record DF239150.1, read on the forward strand.
TGGAGATCCAATTGAAACTCCATCCACCTCTGGACCTAAAAATCCGAGGAAAAATGGGATCCGGCCCTACAAACGTTTCCCAAGTACTACTGTTGATGGAAGAAATCCTAAACAACCACCTGGGATGTGTAAAACCATGTAAATAACTGGGATATTTACCACATCATCACATCAACTGGTGCAGGATTTCTGAACCATCAACAGTATGTTTTCTTTCATCCAACAAGGGTTGGTTTGTAAGCTAAAGCAATGCATGCCGCATTACTATTTTGAAAAAAATAGGTAAATAATCAAACATCTAAAAATTGCTTGACAACTTGTTTAAAACAGTCTTCCAAACCATCTAACACTAATAAATGGTTTCTTTTTCTGGGAATCTACATAGTAACACTGGAACTCTTCACCAGTAAAAACATCACAGCCAGCTGCAACATTCTCCAAGGTACAAGGTGGCATATAGTCACCATAGAGGTGGCATTTCGCCGCATCCAAGACCCAAAAAACAGCATCGGAGGCCTTGGAACCCAATGGAACACGATGGAACTTGAGATTAGAATAGATAATGGGTGTTTCCAAAAATAGGGGTACCCCAAAATGGATGGTTTATAATGGAAAACCCTAAAATTCTTGATTTGGGGGTGCCACTTTTTTTTGGAAACACCCAAATGGACAAATTGGCACCTTGGTTTGCTTCCAGGCTGTCTTGACCATAGCCTCACAGGGAGTGGTTCCAAAAAAAAAGTACCGAGTACTGTAGCCATGGACTCTATATAGATCTATTCTTCGATTGTGAACACATCTGTTGTGATTCAAATCGAACGCCTTGTGCAAGCGGTTCTGGCGGAATAAGCGCTTTCGCTTGTGCCTTGGCATCCCAAATCAAGTAAGATGGTGGAGCCATGTAAGTGAAAATGATACGAAATTGCTGGCAAAAGTGTGACATGACATGTGACAATATTGCAGGCAAACTTTTTGATAACTTTTTCTCTCAACACAAAAATCTTTGGTCAAACGCTACGGGTCACCCTTTAAAGAAAAAGTGAGAAGGGTTGGTGATCATGATCATGATGATGATCATGATGATCATGATGCTGATGAGGATGATTGACGAAACCTTCCCCCCCCACCCACAAGTCTGCCTGAAGCAAAACTCACCGACACCTTCTGCTCCTGTATCCATGATGCCCGCGGTGTCAGCAAATACCGCCTTGCACAGTACGACAAGGCGACAAGATGCGACAAGTGACACAACCTGGGACCTTCACCCTGTTGAACAACCTCAAGTTCTCATGCAGGAGTAGTCTTGAGACCCTGCTTTGAAGTCTCAGTCACACCTCTAGTTACAATAAAGTCTCACAGTCTCACAGTGTGAAAATCCTTTACTTATCTTCCCCCATCCTTCACTTATCTTATCAATCTGACCGACCTGTGTGGTGGGCGCCATGTCAGGTCTAGGAGCTAACAAGGCCAAACCTCAATTGACAACAACATGGGCAAAGCAGCAGCACCAACAAAGCCACGGGTCCACGGGCAGCTGCCGTTATCGGCAGTCATGACTGAGGTTGAAAACCCAAGATCCGCTGTCTTGTAGTCTGTGGCTTAGGAGATACGATTGATACCTGATTTCTCAAGCAATCAACAGGATTCGCTGGATGCCAACGTCTGTTTGATATGGAAAGTTTCTAATTAATAGAGAATATCCAAGCCCAGCAATTTCAATGGAATTCGAATTTCCTAAACACATCATCTCAATTGAACTCACATAGAATCTTAAGTTCATTCATTGATTCATCACTTTCACTCACCAGGCCACAATCCATCACAATCCCCTTATTATCTCAATCAAATCCCTAGAAATGACGTTGTGGAACCCACAAGCTCCCCAGCCTTCATTCCAACAAGTTCGTTGACCAAGGAGGATTTGCCAGAATTGGGAACACCAAGCACTGCAACTTGACCACTGCGATCGATTTGTTGGATATCTATGGCCTGACCAAGGGAACTGTTCCCTAGAAAAACGCTATCTGGATTGGTCATTAGTTACTTCAAAAGTGCTGCCTGTGTATAATGTATATATATATATATATCATATGTACATTATATGTAATGCTAGCAAAGACTCGGTTACCATATGAGGAGCATCTGGGGTATCTGTTGAAGTTGAAGTACCTGGGAAGCCGGCCTCCGCATCGTCTTCGCCAGCTTCAATTGCAGAATCATCTTCCTCCCAAGCAATATCAGAATCTGACACCATGTTTTTCAATGTTAGTGGAAGCACCTGAAACTTCATGATCTGGAGCATTGTCAAGATTATATAAACATGATTCTATGTAACTTAAAACATATAACATAAATATACTACATTAGCTGTGTGTTGTTGTCTGGTTGTATCTACAGTATGTCTACATACGTATATATCATATAACATGTTTTTTTTCCATGTTGTACCCACATGCGCCATCGAAAACCTTCACTTTTAGCGCCTCTCTTGGCTGATTCTCTTCTGCTTGAGGCTTCGACGCCTTCGATCCGAGGGAAAAAAAGATGAGGATCTCACTGTCCGGAACGATGGGTTCAACATCAAGCTAAACTTCATTCCAATTTTCTTTGGTATCCATTGTTTGTTTGATGTTGTTCTTCCAAGGACGTGCTTCTTTGCTATTCCAATTTCTTTGTTTGATCTTCTTTGTGTGATTTTTCATTGAAGTTTTTCGTTTGCTAAAGTTGAAGACTCTTCAGGGGAGTCCTTGAAGTAAGTACTCCACTTTACATCTAATTATGGGGATATTTAACAAACGGTTACATTCAAAGGATTTCAAAGGGCGTCCCCATTGGAGTCTATTAGAGGTCATGGGGCCCCATGCATCAAGCCTCCAAATCTCGAAGTTCACTCATCATGGCTTCCAGCTCACTTCCAGGTGCATCAAAACCTGGACGAAATTCATCCACAACACTCGGCGGTTCACTGGGAAATCTCACTTCAAAAAATTGCTGTCACGCCTGAATCATCTGAAGTGAATCTGGAGCCCCTGAAATGGTTTGGAACGAACGTCAGAATGGGAGCAAACTACAAACTCCTCCTTTTTTGGTTGAACAAAATGGAGGCAATCTTAACATCACACCCATTGGTTTTTTGCCGGCCGCCTTGGAGATGCCTTCATAGAGATTCCAACTTCGGACTGCCCTGGAGGTCGGGACCAGCAGGTCCCAAAGTGCATCCACCGAAGAAATCCAACTGAGCTCTTCACTCTTCCGCCATCTTGACCTGGGAAAAACCGGTAGAAATTCCCCAAAATTGCCAAGACTCTCGGGATATTCTATTAGATAGATATGATATGATGTGTAATTTATGGCTCATAATTACAATTTACATTATATATTGAATGAAATTCTATTATTCTGATTGATTATGTATATCATGAATCTCCGCCATATCTGCTGGTCTTTAGTGGTTTTACATATTATCATCTCATCACAGCTCATCTTATTTCATTGGATATCTGGAAGCCAAGCAACCATCCCATCCTCCTTCAAAAAACTCTAAGGAGACGGCAGAATGACCGACAAACCCAACGCAGTTGGTGGAATTCCTTCACTGAAGCGGTGCCTCGGGTTTCCACCTCCACCCACTCTGGGTCTTTGCCTCGGCGCATTTTGGGGGGGGAATGGGTATCCTTGAACCATCCTTAAACATCTTCAATCATCGTGAAAAAAAGGTCATCATTCATCCCAAACTCATTCCTGAAGATGAGTTTGAAGCACCATTTAGATTTAAAAAAAAACGTTGTCAAGCAAGATGCGGAATGGAAGCGGCTATACATGGAAGGCCAGGGGTTGATGGCACAAGTCTGGGAATGTCCATTGCAAAATTGGTGGATGAAAAATGATGGAATAAAATGATCAAAAGCACCTCAGAGTCTACAGTGCGTGGTACCTTTTTAGTTGGCCTTACAATTGAATTCTATCTTGACAAAACAAGAGAAACTGTAGCATTTTGCATGTTGCCATTTTAGTGGCCTTGCATCAAGTTCAGTTTCATCCATTGCAATGCTGCTACCACAGTTGCCACTGTTATCAAGCGACATTGACTCAAACCTTTGGAGCCAACTACGCAGGCTATGAAAAAGTCACAACTCCAGCATACTCCAGCTGTGTAGCCTACTGTTGATGGAAGAAATCCTGCACCACCTGGGATGTATGAAACCCTGTAATTTATGGGACAATACCATATCAACCGCTGCAGGATTTTTCCAGAAAGCATATCTCAATTGCTTGGCATTGATCAAATCAAGTTGTCTTCCCTGAGATGAAAGTTCAACTCACGATTTTCGTTCGGCGATCAGAGCAATAAAAACACTAGCACTGTCTCAGTCTCTTTGGACTGAAGGGAAAAGCCTCGCGCAAAAAAAAGCATCAAACTCATCAAAGAAATGCTATTTTTCCAAAAACATGTGCATCAACAAAAAGAATAAAGAATAAAGATCTAATACATTTGCTCGAATTCTTGTGCAACAAGAACAAACATAAAACATGGAAATTCCCTGCCCTCCCGTCCTCAGCTGACCGACCGGGACGTGGCCATCGTGGCCGCCGACCACCGAACTTGGCAGCGGCTTGATCTTCGCTCATGAAATAGCCTCACGTGGATTTATTAATTTGTTGGAATCCAACAATTCCATTGTTGCAAACTTCGATTGCATCACTAAGTACCAGTCATGTTCTTTGGTGGATGGCCACAATCAAAATTTATCTGAAATGGTCACCAATAAGCAGTTCTTCATGTGCTGTCAGATTCAGATTATGATACAGTAAAGAATGCTTAAACATATTATGTTTTCCCGCCATTTCACTACTATACAGCTATACCAGTACAGTAACATTCAACCAGAGGTCAGGCACACGAGCCTTGTTCAAACCATCGGCCGACCTGTTGAGCTGCACTTAACTCAGGATCCTCAGTAAAGGGCGTCACTTTTGAAAAGCCCTTCAGTTGTGAGTTGGCAGATTGATTTCCGAAAGAATGGCCCGGGCTAAGCTCCACTCCCAATCATTGTTGGGAGGTGCATCATTCTGTACCTGACACGACACCATTCACACCTTTCACGAAGACAAAGCAGAGGAAAAACGTCAAGTTGACGATCAAAAAAATGCAAGCATCGTAAATTGAGCTGTTTCAACACAGCTCCATCTAAATCTCACTCCAACATATCTCAAGCATTGCCTGTTGAAGCCTTTTTTGGCTCAGCTATGTACCAGGCCTCTTCGTTGACAGTATTGTTCTTGGGAAAGCAGCGACCACTTACAGGGCAAACTAAGAAACAACCATCCGGAGATGCAACCTCAGATTTGATCCATCAAGCGATGGATCTTAGGGTTTTGGAATCTTCAAATTGTTAGTCAGATTCTGGAGCCATCTTCCAAACAGAGTTTCTTTTTGGGGGAAACTCAGGTTCATGTTTCCCTATATTTCTTTAGCATCCAAATTTTGTTTGCCGAGCAACGCAGCTGGCACAAGGCACATTCTGAATGCATTGATGCAAAGCCCCGCTGGTCTGTCACACTTTGGACATGGCAAGATAATTAAAAGAAGATGAGAAAACACAAATTCAGCCAGAAGAGTTAACTATAGTTAACTAATGGTCCGGGATGGCAAAGGAATGTATAGGTATCCCGGCTGGCTTTCGTGATAGTGTATATATATATATGAAGGAATATATGAATTCATCCTTAATTAATCTTGTTGTTCTGACCCAATCTTCCATTCCTTCAGAATCTTGCCAGCCCAAGGTGCCTCACACAAGAAGGCGTCGCAGTCATCAAGATTCAAACGATGAAGCCTCAAGAAAAACAGCACTGTCAAAGCTACATGAGCGATGCATCAATCTTATTGAATCGACCCATCTCCAGCCGCGCAGATCTGGGCCTACAAGTGGAGCTGCAAATATGTTCAGGGTCCGTTTCAAGAGGAACCTGGAAAGACAGGAATGATGATGCTCCAATGACATGATGCATTTGTAGCTTCTTGAAAATCTTTTCACTAAGTCATTAAGTCCTTCACTCGCAAACCTTTGTGAAGCAAATCCTCGCAGTTGCTGGTAGGGGCAAGTTGGAGTTCATGTTGGCTAACATTCGATCAACTAACCTCGTGGCTGCGTCCTCACGGCACTGACGGATTGCTTCTTTCAACTCCAAGTTGCAGGTGGTTGACCTGTGGGAAGGAACATGAAGAAACTAAGCTTGAACTGTTGGTTTCCAAATCAACAAATATGCATAATTTATGATCATCATGTTGTGTATATATATACTGTTCAGTACCAATATCTGCATTTGATAATGAATATTATTGGTGTAAGTTTACGTATAAGAAACCATCTCAAAATCCTCAAGTTTGCACAAAGCCGACTCGATCTAAGCACACGGCGCATCCATAGATGGCATTCTGAGCCTTTGTGCCTAAGCAATGCTTCCGAATGACACTGGCACCATCTGGCAGCAACACAGCAAGGTGTCGGTCAAAAAGTGGGCTTCTGACAGCATTGAAGTCAAGCCAATCCTCCTGAGGATTTGTCAAATTGATCTGAACAATCTACCGCAATCTACAGTCACCTAATGATGCATGTTGATCGATTGCTCGGCATTTTCACATGTTTTCAATGAAAAAATCACTCCAAGTATGCTGTGAGACTCTGTTTCGGGCAGCCTCCACAGCATCTTCCTGCCATTTCATTTCACTCATCATTTCAAGGGCAGGAAAATCGGTACATCTTCACAGCCATGCCGGCAACACTGTGTGATTCCCTCTGGTCCATTGCGCACGGAAAAGAACCCGCCATGGTTGAGAGAAGCCTCCAGATTCGGCCTGGAAGTCCCGGCGGAATGAAACCTGACCAACCGCCTCTCCATTTTGCCTTCTCCAACCTCGCGGCGTCGAGCCAATCTTGGCCAAGTTGTAGAGAAATAGACCTGATCATCCAACTGAAGGGCAAGGTAAGTCATTTGAAAATGTCGAATCACAAGGTGTTCTTTTTTTTGGCTAAGATTCCTGCCTGCCATAGGGTATCTTCTAGCTCTAGCACTCGCCAAGATTTGCATCTGAAACCAGTTTTAGCTGGGTATCGCAACAAAAAAACTCCAAGCATCACCCTTGTGACTTCAAGAAACTCAGCTTCAACCCAGCCAATGACAGCAATCTGAGAACCATACAGCAAGGAATGAGTAACTAGCTCGGACCACAAGAGGAAGCTGGCCACGCACAAGCGTACCTGGAGCTCGCGCACTAAAAACTAACAACAAGACCTTGTGGGGGGAATTGAAAATAACGTGGCTCACTATATCTCACTGTGACACCATCACATACTACATGACGAAAAAAAAAAACATGTCAAACATAGAGGCCCTATAGTGTGGGAACTCACTGGTTTTGCTGATACATTTCGTCACCTCCATCGAATCAGGCATTTGATACGGCTTCATCTCCGCCTGGGTAAAGCCAATAATCAAAGCATCACAGCATCCACAGCATAGATATTGAAAAGGAGCAATATATATAGCAATACCTTTCCTTGCATCATTTATATATCATTTATGTATATATATACTTTACTATACTATGCAATATGTGTTTTTAGTGGACAGTAATGACGAATGTATACTGTGTATAAGAACTCTATTGATACCATTTGATACCCCTATTGTAGACTGTAGGAAACCATCGTCTTGGAGTCGTGGAGGTATCCATTTTCACAATGTTTTAATATATTTTTATGATTTTTGGAGGAAAAGCAAAATCCAAAACACAACTCGTGATTCATGATATTTCATAATTCATGATGTCTGATTTCATCTGTGAACTGCTTTTGTTTCCAGCCTGACACATTTCTGCCTCAGGGCTCATGCGCTTGCAACACAAGCTCTCTTCCAAAGCAAGCAGCAGCTCCTCAAAGCAAGTGCTGCCAGTGCAATCATGTGGGATCCAACAAGTTCTTCACTGCAAACAATTTCAGACATCTTCAGACCTATCAAGCTCCAATTTTTTTCAGAACCTCCCCACAGGTTCTGGCTCCTCGTTTTCTTCCTCATCCTCCCGAAGATCTTGGTCATCAGTCATCCATAGACCTTGGTGACATGTCCTGGATAGCCGAATATCATTGCCATGGCAACCGTTGGATGTTTTGATGAAGGCATTGACTACTCCGAAATCACACCATCACCTTGTTCTGGTACAACCTGTTTCTGAACTTAGCTGAATCATGAAGAGTCAGCTGCGTAAATCATTTCATCATATTTGTAATCTGTGAGTCAAAGATGACGAAAACAACGAATCCTAAACATACGGTAACACACGCTTCTATGTTGTTATTCAGGACATGGTGTGACCAGCAAATTGTCTATGCTGGTCCAGCAGGACACTGCTTGGTCAAAGATGGCGCATTCAAAGGTTCGAAGGAAAAGCAACCTGAGATGAACTGCGACCAGTTGGGATTCAAACAGTTCCAGTGCCACCAGCAAGGAAAACAACATGGAAAATTGCTTGCTAAAAAGAGCCAGCGGTAGTTACTCTCTGTACTCTCGTCCTTTTTCCAGATACGCATAACGTTCACATTTGTCATAAAGACTGTACACTCCATACGTACACCCAGGATATCCGAGCGTGTATTTACCTTGGCACCTAGTTCAATCCAGGTCCATTTGCAGTGCTTTTTAAGCAGCACTGACTTGCAATACACTGCCCACCCCCACGGCTTGCTTCACAAAGCCACACCCAAGCTATCAACAGGTGCACCAACAGTACACAGTGGAGGTCAAGTGTGCTGCCGTCGCACTTGGTTGGAACATGTTGGAACTATTGTCTTATCATGTCCTATGAAAATCAAGTACTACAAGACAATTTGCACATGGGTTCACGTACAACCTTGGACCTCCATGAAACTGTACATCGCCGACCTCTCAAGGGCCGCAGTGAGGATTTTTCATCCTGATTTCCATTCTCGTATACGATTTACACTTAGGACATCTTTGGACGATGGTCCTCTTTTCACACCTGTTTTTGGTGTCAGTTCTTCTCCCTCGAAAAGGCAAGTGGATCCAGCGAATCGATGCGCCTGGCAGGCAAAGGAAAGAGAATCTATCGTGCTTGGAAGTCAAAAGGTGTCCTAAGGGTTCTATCTCATAATTTTATGATCAATTTATCATGATTATTTCATATTATTTCGTATTCATTAGCATGCAGCATGCATCACAAGTCCAAGACCTGTCCATTTTATTCACAGGCTTCGCTCTTCGGACTTTTTTTTCCGCAGCACGCAGCTGTTTTCCACGGCTCACGGGAAACGTTCAAAGGTGTAAAATAGAACTTCGTCACTTAAGCCAGCTCGTGTTCCTGCTGACACTCTTTTTTTCAGGCGGCTGGGCCCCCCCAAAGCAGCTAGAAGAGCAGCCTCGAGTCTACGAAAATCAAGCTGATAGCAGTCATGGTATCTTGAAGTGATTCAAAGTAAACATATGTTGATCAAGATAGAATTGCTCGCTTGCTTTCTTCAAAGTCATGGAATGGCAGTCCAAGCCTTTCGTCTTGATGCCAGGGCTTGGAAGTCTTCAGTGTATGTGACCTGTGAATTTGCAGTGAAAATTGTCAGTGGCACAAAACCTACACAATCCAATCACAATCCCGCACGGGGCCGCAAGCAACCAGACCTCGAAAAATAGCATCCGGTCATCAGTCGCGTCAGCCAAGAGATACCGCGTGATCACCGGGATCGTCGTTTCATCGCCCAGCAGCAATGACCCATCATTCAGAAAGCCACCATCCACGCACAAACGGCGCATGCCTTCAAGGCTATATGACAAAGCTAATGTAGGCCCACGCAGCTTGTTTTTTCATCATTAATTTGTCTTGATTTGAGTGTGGCCTGGCTCAAAATTGCTGGGCCCACAATACACTTACCAAATTCAGTATTGAATGTGACCTACAGGCAACCTTATGTTGAGCCATAGCCATTTGATTTCATACCATATATTCTCTTGTCATAATTGGAGTGGTTCAAAATCGTCGCTACATGTCAATACAAATCAATACAATACACTTCTGACACCCCACAAGTATTACTGTCCAGAGTCCACAGATGCAAATCCAAATGAATGTCGGAAGTATTGTTGGTTAAGTCGTGTCCTTTCGATCATCTCGTACATCGACTGGTTCCGCAGTATGCGCTACTTAGTGCGAAACGACCTACATTTACTGCCTCGTGGAGGGTTTAGGAATGTAAAAAAAAAAGGTGCAACTGCGGAAGCGAATCCCACTATTAAATTGGTCAAAGCAAGGTCAAAACAATGGTCAGAAAGCCAAGCCAACTGAGAATCAGAAGCTCACATGAGATCTTCACATCGCCAATGGCGGGAAAACCGCAGCTCCGGCCTATCAGTTCTACACCCTGAAAATCCTCCCGAATCTGCGACACCCATCGTAGTCGATCACTGGGCACATCCAATTGCCTTGGATAAAAAACCAAGCGATACGAATCCATGGAGACCAACATATATACCAAGCATTACCAGCAGTTGTGAAAATAGTTGAAACATAAAAATCACAGGTTTTTTCCTTTCCGCTTCGTTGCTTGGTGAGAAAGGTCATCGTCTTCTCGCAACGTGCTTTAGCCAGTGACTCCTGACAGAGAGTTCGGCCAGCTCAGCACTGTTTCGGGTCGTTGGGGCACGGGGGAGTCAAGGTACTGATCATGAAAAATTGACAGCAATCAACACCATAGACGAGTCATGTCCAGTATTATCAATATGATGAATGGATACATCAGATGGTCTAATATAAATCAGGATTTGATTGAATTATTAGGTCTGCCATGCTCAAAATCATCTGATAAGCATCTTGCAGTGAGAACACTGGAGTCCCCCGTTTTCAGTCAGAATCTGTCCTGTTGACGCCATGGCACTTCTCCTCTTGCAGAGCAGCCACGAACTTCCAACAAACAGGTGCCTCGAGGATTTCCGCGAAGCCAAGTAGCCGCAGCTGACAATGCATTTTGCCTCGAGAACAGTTGACAACACAACAACAGGTTGGCAACCTTTGGAAGGCACTTATTTTTGTAGGAATCAGGCCTGTCAGATGCCAACTCTTCTACTTCTTGTCCTGGACGTTGAAGGTAAGGGACTTTATGCAAGTACAAATGCATGCATTCTCCGGATGAAGTGAGACCGAATATACGCTGGACTACGTACTGTTGGTTGTGGGGATGTCACAATACTCTGACTAGAAATCGCTGCAACACGACCCAATCGATCTATCGACTCCTTTGTAGGCGCGTCCCACCGACGCAGAGCCACGTGCAAACCAAATGTGATCCGCAAAAGCTGGGGGCACAAATGGAACAGCTTGTCCTGGATGAACTCCTGAAAATAAGCACACAAACTTTACCGATGGGGTGGAAACTGGAACAAAATGCTTGACCTATAAATCCATTGCCAAAGTATATCAAATTCATTCAAATTCCCTCATTCGGCAAGTAGAGTTGAGTACGACAACCCCAACAAAAACGAGAAAAAAACAAAAGCGGATCCAAATCTCCAGCGCTATTTGATTTGTCGTTTGTCATGGTTTTTTGAATTTCAAAGGACCAACATCTCAAAGGATCAATTCCCTCCACCTTGCAATTTTGGAACTTCTCTCCTGATTTCTCCTTTTCTTTTTCCAGGTGTGTAGTCTTGGAGGTCCAGCCACCTTATCCCCAGGTTGGTGTCTCTCAAGAAAACCCTCAGCACCATTCATCACTAGTTGGTGGGTTTCAACTTCAACCTATTTGAAAAATATTGGTCAAAGTGGATCATTTCCCCCCGGGTAGGGGTGAAACTTTAAAAAAATTGAAACCACCACCCAGATCACTTCAAAGTCAATGGATCAGGAGCTATTCTCTTCGCATGCTTCCGAGCGGCTGAAATCAAAATCTGGCGTGCATGCAGATCTGGGCCTGGCATGTTCAACCAGCCCAGTTCACCTCATCCAAACATACCCGCCCAAACAAAAAACAAAAGAATCTACAATAGTAGCCACTCTCTTCAGCACAGGGTTGGAACACCTACCTTAGACCTCTCTTTTTGGAATTGCATCTTCTGTGGCAGCTTTCACTATTCGTTTTGTTGCTCATAGCCTTCGCGAATGTCTCCGCAGAATGGACGCTGCCAAACCTGGTCATCCACTTGCTTCTTGCTGTCTTGAATTGAATGGTCGTACCCCCAAAAAACTTGTCCACTGACAAAATGATGGTTGAAAGACTAAGATTGCCTTTTAAAAAGGGTCCCTTTTCAGATGTGACGGTCACGTGAGGAAACAACCCTGTTGACGACAGCGACGCCTGAAGGAAAGCGCTGGCAGCTTCTAGGCCTTGGTGATGGGAATCCGGGCTGCTAGCTATGTTCCTCCCCAAAACTGTGCATTATAATGCATGAGTTTATATATAATATATGTATATATGATATATATTATAATATATTATATATTATATATATTATATAATATATATCATATATATTTTAATATATTTTTTTATCATATATCATATATTATAAATTATCAAAGGAAGTTTAGTGGCAAACTTCCGATATACGAACTTTTGGGTAGCCTGACAGGAATAGTAGTCCTAGCAATAGTAGTCGTAGCAGTAGTAGTCCTAGTAGTAGTAGTCCTAGTAGT
>DF239150.1:142484-276948 GCA_000507305.1 Breviolum minutum Mf 1.05b.01
AAGGCTCGTTCACAGCAAAGAAATGATTTGGGCATCGCGCTGGTCGGTCACCATGCGCACATTCTATAGGCAAATTCTTTCTGTGCTATATAGTTCTTTTCCTTTTGGAAACTTCCGCCCCCGGCTTGTCCGGGCACTACTGGTATATTATATATATTATATTTCTCATATACACAGGAATGGGGGATTATATAAGATGGATTAAGATGGCTTTGATAAGACCTTGTTGAGGGACAATGGTGTTTAATAAACCCTTCGCTCTCCCGTTATTTAACCCTTATTCCTCGGGAGGCAACTTTGGGTGGGGTAGCCAGGATTCAATGAAAAATGGAATTGAAGAAGAAATCCCAACAGTTCAATCTTACCTATGACAGGTAGTAGATAATGATATGATATGATATGGGTGTTTCCAAAAATAGGGGTACCCCGAAATCATCCCCATTTTAATAGGGTGTTCCATTATAAACCATCCATTTTGGGGTGCTCCTATTTTTGGAAACACCCATATGTAATGATCAATCTTTGGTGCATACAGCACCACTTTGTAGGAAGCACCCCTTCAACGACAGCGACAGCATATGTATCGACTTCAGCTTCGCACCGACGCGAAGCTACAGCATCAAACTCGCTTCGCTTCTCTGGATCTCGAAGAATGTCATAGGCTTGCCGCACGTCCTGGGGGGCTTGTCGCAGCAAAGGTTTTCGACGTTGCAAATGAATCTGGTGGGTGATTTCAACCCATCTGAACAATATTAGTCAAAATGGGAATCATTCTCCAATAGGTGAACGTTAACAATATCATAATTGAAACCACCACCTAGAAATCATTGACATGATGGCGAGAAATTCTTGTACCACTTGACATTCTCAAGACCCTTTCGCTGGTTTAGACATCGAGTGCCGGGTTGGATTTCTACATCAACAGTACCACTGCCACGGAATGTTCAATCCTTGAAGAGCTCTTCTGCCACCTGCCTCTCCTGCTGACACGCAACACATTGCCGGAATTCTCGGAAAAAACGGTAAAAGCGGCAAAAGATGGTAAAAGTATCTTAGTACAACATGTCACAATGTTCCATTGCTGTTCGTCACTGTTAAAAAGGTTTGGCCATCTCACTGTGACCTGGGTCATGCAAATTCAAGACTCGTGCTATGCTTCCAGGAAGTTCTTGGCAGTCCAAGAATCCTCTGGTGGGCGCTTGTCTGGGTGGCATTGCAGAGCAAGGGTGCGGTAAGCTTTCTTGACATCCTCTTCTGCTGCACCAACCTGCAATCCAGAGCTTCAACCAAATCGCCTAATTTTTGTCCTTTGCTCCACATGTTTTGTGGTAACAAAGAAAACCAACACTCCCTTTTCTTTTCTAGTCTTCTTTTTTGCCCTTTCAACACAACTACTCTGTGAAAGCGCATGTTTTAGGGGTTGACATCTGATCCTGTAGTGCCTTTGTCGACTTCCAATCAAACCTGTAGTCTTTTAGATTTTAGACTTCTCCCATGCAGCCCGCCTGAATTCCCAAGACCACGTATGGGTTTGGAGCCACTGCCTCTGTTTCGGATCCCAAGAAGTGCTTCACCAATCCGTGCTTGGACACAAGGGGCCCAAGGAAAAACGATAAACTACATGCCATGTATTAATGTATGTTTCAGGCACGAAGATCACTAAAGTAAAGCCCCTTGAAAGGCCTGCTACAATATGCTACAATTCTATCATCAATCAAAAAGGACAACTGAAAGATTGGCTCCGCTTCCGCCATTCCTCCTTCTTGCCTTGTCCTTCATCTGCGCATGTAAACCATGCACCAAAAGGCTCGCAATTGACGAGCAAAAGTTCGAAGCTGAAAACAGTGTCTGCGTTTGTGTGTCTGTTTGGCCTAGTTGGTACAGCAGACTTGGGTGGTTTCCTTTAAGTCTAGTGTTGAGTGCTATTGTTCAGATTTGTGAAACTAGTTGCGGTCTTCGCAACACTGAGCCAAAACGGGCACCCGTTAGACATAAGATTCCGGACTGCCTTCATGATCGCATAGGTTGGGCCAAAATATCTGATCTTCACAGGTCAATTTGATAACTCGATGGCCACCTCTTCTTTGTAGATCCTGCTTCCGCCTTAGAACCAAAAAGTATTCATTAATGTGGACAGTTCCAAAGGATTAAGTCACGCATATGCCTGATAAAGCAAAGCAGCATTATGTAAAATAAAACGGACACAAATATTCAACCCGTTCTCGATAAATCCTTGTTTAGCTCAAATCACAACTCACATGCATGTTTCCTAATTAAGGTATGATTCCCACTTGAATCAGATCCATAGCTTTCCATCCGATGTCTGCAAGTTGCTGGAAATGGAAGCGCTCGAGTAATTGGTGTAGAATACTCCTTGCAGGAAATGGGAAGCCACTGGAAATCCCGAGGCAAACAAGGAAGTAACATGTCACCCTGATAGTCTGATAGTCCTGTCTTGGACCAACTTCTTTAACTATGCCATGAGGTGCTTGAACCTCATTTTCAAGCAACTTCAAACACCTTGCGCAAAAGGTATTTCATCCATTTTCATATGTTTCATCTCAGAAATACACCTACAAGTGCCGAAAAAAAACAGAGGAACTTTGTTTGTCTTGGTTTCGGGCACAAACAACAGTTGGTTCTGGTTCTGGTTCTGTCCAGGTGGCTTCTGCCTGTGCAGGAAGGTCATGAATTGGGAAACGGCTACGGATACTTCCACAACTGAATGTATTGACGCCTCCCAAAACCAAGACATTTACAGTGCGTGTGCGCACTTATTTAACTCATTTGTGGTACATATGGATATGAAGTACGGTAGACAGTGACAGATAGTGGTTTACATAGAGGTGTGCAAACCATGTGCCATTCATCTCTTCGTGTACATGTGTGCATGTGCCTACGAATGTTTGTGTGCATGATTTTGTTGTATGCAAGTAAGACTCCATTTATCCACCCGTCTACCTATCCTTCCATCCGTCCACCTGTGTTTTGGTATTTGTTGTTTCTTTGCTTCTATTTCTGCACGCCTGCCTGTATGTCTGCATGTTTCTGTGCTCTTTTCGTGGTTGTATGTTTGTATGCCTTTCTGATCCTTTCTGCTTGTGTATCATCCTACCTGGTGCCTGTCCTGTACAGGTTTAAAATACATGTATGACAATTGTATCATATTGCAATTTCTAGCATGTAGCTGCATGTATGTAGAAAATGTATAATTACCCACAATTTAGAACGGATAAGATAAAGGTGTATCTGTAGTTTTAAGTATATTGTGCGCACAGTCACATACATAATAATAAAAGCACCTGTGTCCTTTGAACAGTTCGCTGCCGGTATTCTGCAATTTCTATATTATAGATCTCATCTCCGCAATCTTGTTTATCCGAGAAGTTAATGGCTCCGGTGAAAGCCGAAAGCAACACCAGCATCAAACAACGAGGAACTCCACCTTGCTCTGCCTGCGAGAAGAGTTGGCCTTGGCACCATGACTTGTTCCATGACTTTCGATGCTACAAATGCCTGTTGCAATGATTTACGAGACTTTGATAATCTATAGTTGATTTCTGAACACATCTATACAAATCTAGAAGTTGTAGATGCAAAAAAATGCACCCCAAAAAAAAGGTAAAGTCAGAGATCTACTACATCCTCTATCAAAGATGCATCGCACAAACCTTGATCTTCACATGGCTCAAAGAAAAAACACACAGAAGCTGAGGTTCTGTCCACAGCTTGCAGTG
This sequence comes from Breviolum minutum Mf 1.05b.01, assembly GCA_000507305.1. NCBI lineage: Eukaryota > Dinophyceae > Suessiales > Symbiodiniaceae > Breviolum > Breviolum minutum. Next base: position 146,222 of record DF239150.1, read on the forward strand.
CTTGAATTAGCAAGTCAGAAAAGGGAAGAGCCTCACACGGGCCGTCGCTCGGTGAGGCATCCTGGTATTTGGGCAAAGGGGTGCCCCCCATTGGACCATCCGTTTGGCTGAACCACAAAGCTGACAGGGTAAGGAACCATCTGATTAACAAATGTAATTCTAAGGCAAAGATGATACCTAATGATAATAAAATATAATAAATACTTTATGATCTAATATGGAAAACAACATGATGAATCCATGTCGCAATCTGAAAAAATATGGCCTGCCTGCGACTTTGGTTGGCATTCTTGCTGAGCATCCTGCTACATCTGGAAGCAAGATTCATCATTTCAGGTCATTTTTTGCTGCCAGCATCCCCGTCCTCCGCAGCTATGCCTGTCCAGCATGACAAGTCCAGGATGCAGCATGACCTATCCAACAACCCCAACAGGCCTTCATCCACTGGCATTGGCCTGTCAATGTGCCAAGATCTTCAACTCAACTCAGCGGTGTTTACTGCAACATCTGCCATTGACGCCGGTGGGATCCACCGGGGTCGGCTGGTGGGATCCACCGAAAAGGACTTCAACTTCGCCGCTTCGCCTGTCTGTTGCGTTGCTCTCGTGGTGCCCCAAGACATATCCTGTGACATGGGATGTTTCACACGGCGTTTGACAGAAATATCGCGAATTCAAAGGCCGAATTCGAAGTCAAACCTTTGCAGTCAAGGCCGAAGCTTGCTTTGGATACCTCAACGGCCAAACTTCGGTTCAATGTGAACTCATTGTATCTCATTGTCACGTTTTGCAATCTTCCTTGTCTTTCGATTCAGGAAGAAATTTGCCGCCAGCAAAAAAACTTGGAAGAAATCGCCTCTTGTTGTGGAAGAGAATGGAGAGAGAAGCCCATCTGACAAAGTCAACGACCTCAACGGGACATCACTCCGCAGTCATACATCAATCTGCAGACATCCCCCCAAGCTGAGGACGACACCAGAGTCCGTTTAGTAGATTGTAGTAAAGATTGCCGGCTTTCACTATAGTCTTGGTATGTCTTGGTTTTGGTATACCATTAGGGTTCATAGATTCAATGACATTGAGGGAATTCAAACTTCCATTCAGAAAATCCTGGTAGAAATATGCACAAATGTTTGCACTGCCCCCGGAAGGATCATGTGATTATCATTCTCTACCGTTATCCATTTGTTCATTGTCATTTCGCGGTAGATATCTGTAGATTGCAACAAACGACAACAACATGTCAGGAGCTGCATGTGACTTAGCCCAACTCCCTCTCCCGCAACACCCCGGCTTTAGAGGCGAGATGTACGACAAATGATGTGGCAAAACAACATCTACAACATGTTGAATGGCAAGGTGACTCTGCACTTGCGACATGGTGGAAGCAACAGCTCTTCTTTTTTGCAGTTGTTGCACTTCAAGCTGCTCTACCACCAGGTCATCTAGGGAGCTCAACACTTGCAGTTGCAAGGAGATATCCTCGACATTTCGAAGCAAAGGGCACAAATAAAATTCCGATTGCTGAACCAAGAAGGAACTTGACCAAACATTCACATCGCTCATGGCTGGCATTTCAGATCCATTTGCCATTGAAGCACCAAGTTTCTCTGGGGACACACATGTATCTTTTAGATCTTCCACATAAGGGTCAACGGCTGCAACCCCAACAAATGCATTGCGGGTATCACCGACCGAAGGATGTTGATCTGTCAAGGGCACAATGAGATTGGCAGCTTTTTGCAAGTCATTCTGTGAGAATCCTTGGCGAAGGACTAGGGAAAGGAAGTGTCCAAAACTCACTAACGTTGTCAACTCCCGTCTTGCAAAAAGGGTGGGCTTCTTCTTGCGTTCCTCTTGTAACAACCGTAGAAACAACTCATCACACAAGGTGTCAACTTCCTTCCATGTCAAAAAATCATCATGGTCCGAATCAAAACTTTTGAAGCAGCGATGCAAAGCCAAATGGATCGGATTTTGCATCCACCAACACAGAGATGTTTCAGGCCGCTGAGTCAATACCACAGTGAGAGGTATCACGCATGCTTCTGATGTGACTTTGAAGAGGGACGCTTTCATGTCAGTCAGCTGTACCTTACATGCGTTACATGGGATGCTTGTTGCCACTAGGCCACTTGTTGCTGGAAGGTCAATCTTCTGGCTATGAAAACCATCAAATATCCGATGCGTTCGAATGTTTGAAGTCAGCTTCTCAACCACAAGGTTACTTGACACAATAAATCGTACATGGAGCTCACCCATACCAACATCACCTGGAAAATAATAGGACGGTACCACTCGGTATTCCTTGTTTGTAGAAATCTGTTCCAGCTGCAAAATCACGGACACATCACGTTTGCTGGAAAAGGCTGTCTGTTTCAAAATAGTTCTTCGATTTCGAGTGCAGCTTGAATCGTTTTCAACTCCCTTGACCACATCTTGGCAAAGCACTGCAACACCAAGTTGAGGGTAGCTAATTTCATGGCCATTTGTGAGATGTCGGGCATCTTGCTGAGATACAATGATTGCAAGTGATGGGATCGGATCTTGGATCGGATCCTTTGAAGTGAGAGATATCCGAAACATGGAATTCTTGTGAAATGTTGGGAAGTTCAAACAACCTCCCGCGTTTGAGTTCGTGATCTGAATTCTATGGCAGGCTTCCTGGCAGGCCCCATCCAGCTGGGATGTAAAGTGTGGCAAACGGACAAACGATTGAAGGAGTGTTGTATGTCCTTTCCCTCAACCCAAAATGTCCGCTGCCTTCCAGGGTCGCCACACCTAGTAGCCAGGTCCAACATCTTTAAAGTGAATGCCACTGGTTCTTCATCGCAGTTCTTTTCAATCAATACATCTGCAACAACATAGACATGATTGGGCTTGATATGATGATGCAATCTTACAGTACCAGTACCTTTCGCAATCCAAGCACATGCAAGCAGGTCACCCTTTTCCCAATGCTGGGCGATGGATGGTAGATTGATCCCGCGTGATAAGTTGATTTCCTCCACTGCAAGTCCTGTCAAATCCATGAGTGCCTCATCTATATGTCCTCCAATCAGAGCAGAATAGGAACCATAGGCTTTTGCACATGCCTTTTCCAAATAACAGGCATACAACTCTGCACCATCACAGTGATGTGCAAATGCCGGTCGTTTGTCGCAACAAGGCAAGAAAGTATCGACTGTAACCTCTTCCCACTGCCCATTGAGGAACAACTTTACGGTACACCAGCCATCTTCTGGTTTGTATGCAACAAGTATCCGGCTTAGCAATGAAGGCTGCCTTGCAAGAAGTGCAATAGCAGCCACAAGGTAACAGTCAGATAGAAGGCCTTGAGTGACATTGCTAATCCCACGTGGTTTCGGTTCAGACAACGATCCATCAAAGAATAGGCTCTGCGAAAAGTCTTCAGGACGTAACCATTCCAGCTGCTCGAAACACCGTCGGCTTCCCTTTCCCCACAACGATACATCGCTGGGCGGAAAGTCCGAATCAACGTACATTCCCATGCATCGGGTCGGGTCGGGCTTCTCCGATGTGTCAGAATTTCATCTTTAGCCAAAAGTGGGAACAAAGTGTTGAGGGATTGGCAATACAAATTTATATCAAAGGGCAGCTTTGCATCTGCAAGGATTTTATCACATCATACATCAGCGTTCTATATGGTGACAGGGTCACTTACGCACATGGAATGCCGTCGCTTGCGCACATCAGGGGTCACTTGCACAGATAGGTGGTGGTCACTTGTACACATTAAGTGCACATTGGGGACATCAGAAGATTAGGGAGACATGACCGACATGGATTCACACCTTTGGGGTTGGCATGGGGACGTGGGAACATTAGCAAAATCTGGGAGACGTCACGTGCACAAGCGACCTCCCGCTCGTTCTATACGCTCTACCGCTGCCTTTTTCCACTCTTTTCCTCAAGTCGACCTTGCGGCTAAGCGCCTCTCTCATTGGGTTTTGCACTCGCCCTTAGACAACAAAAAATATGAGTTGCTTTGCATCAAAAATATGTCAAAACGTAAAAGTTGTCAAATCTCCCTGTCTCAGGATGTACACCATAAGGATGCCGTAAGGATCCTTGATTTGGTTTCATATACGATGCCCAGGTGTCAAGGTCTGAGGCCAACACTTCTTTGGGAGCTGGTGGCCTTTGTCATTGACACAAGTTGATGAAAATCTCACACAATTCCTAAGGGTCAGGTCATGATATTAGTCATCTTAATATATATTCTTATGATACCCTGGACCAGATTGGAAGATATTGGAAGGATAAATGGAGGTGACAAAAATGAGTCTAGATGAGATGATTCATTGAGTTGAGGCTGGGAATGCTATTCTCTCTTCGCAGCTGGACATCCACTCAGCCCTGCACTTGGTGGAATCCACGTTCTCTGTGTCGGAATCTGAACCGCTTTGTCCTTGAGACATTTCATGTCGATGTTTTTGCTTTTCGAATCACTTTGCTCAGGAAACAACTCCATACTTGGAAGAAATTTGATGAAATTTGCCTGTAATTCAATTCTAACCAATGGAAACGAGTGACTAGTAATAGAAAGTATATGGGCATACATTTACTGTCTTACTTCACTTGGTCTTCCCCAACAAATAACAGAAAACCATTTGGAATCCCCCATCCCACCGTATTCCTATTCCCAAGGATAAGGTCTGGACTCGGCTGCGGCTGATCAAAGGATGAGATCCCAAAGAGACTTGGGACCGAGACCTAAAGTGGCTGAGACGGGCGCTATGTCGGCGCATCTAGGTGAGCAAGTCACACAAAAGAAGCGGTTGATAACCACTAACATGCACGTTTATTGCAAGTATATCATAGTCACATGCTCTTCATCATATCATGTCAATATTTTGTACAAAATGTACATAGTTCGATAAGATATGTAATCATGGTCAACAATAGTCACTGCAGTAGAATAGTAACATCCGAAAGGATATCTAAAATCTAAAACGACATATTACACTCCCTGAAACTAACAGTTCGCCCCCTGAAAATAGGCCGGAAACGCCCCAAAAGGAAACAAAAAAGTATTCCAACCATCCATTTTCAGGTGCAAACTTGCTGTTAGTTTCAGGGACGGTAAACCATCTAAGGCTAGCAACTCCAGATCCAGTAGCATCGGAGCTTGAAGCAGCATCGCCCGCAGGCCTTCGGAACTTTTTGGGGGGGGCACCGGCCCATAGGCACCTATAGCCTATAGCCTCAAATGGCGATAAGGTATCTGGAATCCGAACTAAATCAGAATCAGAATGAACGTAGTATCACAATATCTGGGTCAGTTTCTGAGAAAGCAATGAAAACTTGAATTCATAAATTCTTCATAGATCTTCATATTGAGTTCTAGGTTGCATCCAATCTAAGCTTGGCAATATCATTGAGTTTCTCACGTTTCATCAGCCGCCGACCTGAGGAGACGTTGATATTAGCTCTTAGAAAAATGTCAGCAAGTTTGCTGCACAGAAATTTCATCAAAAAACATCTAAAAACATCATGTGAATCATGTGCACCCTCTGGGTTTGCTACTCATCTGCCTGTACATCCGTTTCGTATCTGTCAAAATCCAGATCAGGGTGCAATTGCAGCTTGGAAGTTACGGCTTGCAAGCTTTCTTGCCACACTTTCCACAACACCAAACAGGTCGGCAGCACTGTTCCCATGCCTTTGGATCCGTATAAAACTTGCTGGGATCCAGCTGGTAGGTCTTGCAGCAGCAGCAGTGATTTGTGTTTCACATCTTTCAGGCTAACAGACAAAAACCTGGTGAACAAAAATCAATGGCCTAGTGGTCTAGAAATACCATGAGCCATGGATTTTGTTTCCAAAATATCGGGCGCCTCGCAAACTTTTCTGTACAGAATGGCTTCTCTGCCGCTGTACTTCTCAAGCAACGCCTCAAAATATTCACCCGCGATTCTCCGTCCCCAAATCTTATCAAAGCACTGGGAGCAGATGCGACACAGAATAACATGAAACGGAACATGTGACAATGATTGTCCCATCTCTTTCTGACATGAACATCCCACATTGCTGGATGAAACAAGTTCGCATAATTTCATACTGATCACCCAGGTGTGAAATGACAACTGATGACAACAAGATCCTCAAACACACTGAAACTTGAATCGTGCCTGTACATTGCCCAGTTTGTGTGGATTGCGACGAGTGTAGACCGCTTCGATCTGACAGATTCAGTTGACTGACCGATCCCTCTGTTTCCCCAATGTCAAAATTCAGAATCACCAGGATTCACATCCTGACTGCCGAAAGGATCGCTACAACTTTAAGTAAGATAACTACTCACATTGGGACGTAATGCAGGTTGCTATCTTTTGTGTGAACTTTAAAAACACATGGTCCGACGGGTAGAGATGACATTTGCTGTAAACAGAAACACTGCACAGCCACATCCAAAGCAGATTGGCAACTGGATTGGATGTAAGACTTCTGAAAAATAATGTGCAAATGGTTCCATGTCTCTTCTTTAGGTTTTCATGTCCCATGAAGAAACGGCATGTTGACAGTTTCACAATGGCCTGACAGCGCCAAAAATCAACCGAGTTCAATGAGGTTGCACTGCCATTGGATTCCTTGGGAATATGAGATCTCGTGGTCCCGGGTTGCCTCTTCGTGTGATTCTTTCAGACGTGTTTTTTGCACAAGCGTTTCATACTGGAAATGTGTTTGTTTGTACCATGAGTATTTATGTAGACTATGGTAGGCCAGCACATGAGCATAAACATATCATCATACTATATCATAATATCATATCATAATATCATATTAAATATTATAATATCATATATAATACATTCACACATACTCATATCATCATATCCAACATATAAATGTTTTCCCAAGTTCTCTTTGCAAATTGGAGATTGAGGACAAGGCATTTGCTGAATCATCCTTGCCATTTGACACATCCTTGTCCAGGCATTAGCAAAAGTTGATCCAAATCAAGACGATGACTCGGTGGATTGAAAGAATGATCACATCGTGGAGGCCTTCTCCAGACCTTCTGCAGTCCGCTTCATGACGAGTGTCAGCACATGTGGTTGTATATGATTTTTCAAGATGTCAATATTGAAGATTGCTAGTCCACAAAGGTTCTATATCAACTTTCCTGCAAATCTGATCAGTCCTTTCACATATGGAATCGTTTTGAAGCCCCCAACCAAGCTGGGCAACACTTTTTGGTACATGCATTTTAAGCAACTGGTAAACGTGACTCATAATGATACTGTAAGCATCTTGTCAACCAAACACATTGATCCTTCCAGAAGTTCTGGAGCCCAAAGCTGAAGGTTGCTGTCACATGTCACCATAACAACATGTTAAAATTTAAGGCCTCCAAGCATCTCACTCCCAGAACTTGATAGGATTGATAGGCTACAACAATGTAGAAATTGACTGTTGCCTCATACAAAATATAGCTTAAGCCCAAGGTCTGATAGTGAGACTGTAAACTGATGTAAACTGTAAACAAAAAAAATGCGGAGCAAACAGCCAAGCCATGCCAACATCATGCCAATAGAAAGTCATATTTCTTCACCACACTCTGGCGAATCCGCTGTTCGCCACCACGCAGGTTGCTTGCTGTCCTAAGATTTCGGCCACTTCAAGGGCTTCTGAAAACCATGTGTGTGGCAACTCAAGGCATACACCCCTGAAGATTAACAAAGAACCTGAAAATGATGGTTTGGAAGATGATGTTCCTCTTCCAGGGGTGTATTCTCAAGTTCCATGTTAATCTTCCGGGGTGTAGTATACATCATACATCATCATACTACAATCTGATTTGATTTGAAATTTGCCATCAGCATCTGGCACGATATGCAACGCCCCAAGTTCTTTGCGGCAACACCTGCAAAACTCAAGAAAAAGAGGTGCGTTCTTGGTGCATTCTCTTGATTGGGATCCCAAATGTCATGTTTTCGCCTGTTCTTTCCGCAGAGCAGCTTCCAAACGCAAGAGCACATGTGCATCTGTGGCTGCATAGATGACCTGCAAACAAGTCATTTCATGCTGGGTTCCGGTGGACAAATCCTATGCCCAGCATGCACTCTAAAGTTCAGGCACCGCATGTTCCAATGAAATCCGACACCTAACACCTGGCCTGCACCGTGCTCAATGGGCGGAAGTTCCAATTGCTTACCTGGCAATGCATGGATACAGTGAGAAACAGCACTGTTTTGGGGGGAACAAGAATTTTCTGAATATCCTTCAAAAGCGTGACACCTTCAAATGTGATTCCTTTACATACCAGCCAATACAGTAATAGCATCGGAAAGTAGACTTGGATACCATCGTATTCAACGCTAGTATCAATCATGATTCTTCATCATGAATCATCATAGGGATGAATCGATATCTGTCACTGAGAACTGTGCTCGGTACTGCTTGTTCATAGTCTCTCCGAGGTATGTGTTGACCTTACATCCCCCGTTGAATCCCCATATCTACCTTGATGGAGGGGTCTGGTGATATCCCACCCTAAAAACCAATAAAATCATATAAATGGTGGGTGAAATAATTGCAGTTCCGCGTATCAAAAAATGCTTAAAAAGCTGAGCTAAAGACCAATCGTGACAAGGATTGATGGCCACCAACAGTGAAAGCTTGTTCAGAGTACTCCTCACAAAGCTCTTGGGATTTGGACCATATTCCCACTCGTAGATTCGTGTCGCACAAATCAAGTGGAACCACGTGTTTTTACCGAATTTACGCCTGCCAATACACCACACACAGTACCACAAGTGTAAATGCAATAAAAGTGAAAGGTGTCAAGCAAACTGCCCAAGCTATCCCATCAGCTGTCGTAGCAATGACAAGGAAATCTAAAGAACAAACCTCAAACATCCTCAAACCCTATCTCCTCGATGGGATAGGGTGGCAAGGGCTCTTTTCCGACACGTGCGATCTCTTCCAAATTTTCTGCCTTTACTCGCCAAGAAAATTGAAAAAACAAGAAAACAACTGCAAGGCCTTTCCAGCGTTCCAGTGGTTCTAACCGTTCACGAACAAATTCCGGCTTAACCAGTTGAAATAAATCATTTAAAAACACTGTAAATAACAGGATATCTTAATATATCTTATATCTTACGTACTATAGCAATCCGTATCAGCCGTATTGTATATGTTAGATCCACACTTTAGCTTGGAATTCGTCCATCATTCCAAATTTTGTGAAGCTCCAAACCTTCAGAGCTTCGCCCATCAGCATTTCGCGGCCAAAAGGTGTGTCCTGTTGAAGCCAACTATAAAGCAACATTGGTTGATACTGATTGATGGAAGAAATCCCAAAGAACCACCATTTGGATGGTGCTAAAACATGCTAAAACCCCTGTTAAATATTATCTGTAAATAAACTGCCAACTCAACTGGTGCAGGAGTTCTTCCATCAACAGTATTGGTTGTGTTTTTCTACCTGCAGTTTCCAAGTGGCAATTTTTGAACACATGAATTTTTGTCCCAAGTTTTTGCCCGTTCATAAAGTAACTTTCAATGACAGTCCTCCTTGCGTGGCTTTCGCACTTGCACCCTGCGGACTCGTTGCATGTAGAGGTCAAGTACCTGCATCTCCAACATGCAGCGGCCAAACTTTGGTGCCCTAAAAATCGGTGGCAACGACTCAATATTTTGATTGGGAGGGCCTTTCCCGGAGAGAAAACCTGTGAGAATTTTGTGAATACTTTGAGGATTTTAATTGATGTTTAGACATCTCAAAACGATTCAAGACCTCTCAGGAAGCTTGAAGTTGCAAGAATAGGCTTCGAGACTTTCCAACTGAACTTTTGCTGCAACACAACCCAGTCGACTGGCGCACGCTTGCAATGTAGTCCTGACTGCCAAATGTGCGGCCGAAGGGACCGAAGAGCATGTTCAAACGTACCAAGTCCTGACAGCCATCTTTGGTTTTCTTGGGGACGATGAACTTGTCCCTGGAGATGACTTTTGAAAAGCAAAAAACAAATAAGGATGCGGAAAAGATTGGTAGTTTGGTGCATGTTGTAGATTCCTTCTTGTTTTCTCAGACTGTTGACGCACCAGAACCACTCAACGGCAGCAGTTTGTTCAGGCAGTCATGCGGGAAGCCAAAGAATAGCTTCGTTGTCGCTTCTCGCCTTGAAACTTCGGAGAAGACCAAAACATGAATGGATAGATGTGGACGAAGGGCTAACCAATGCTACACATGTAGAAGCCATTTTCACTGAACATCTGCACTGGGGATTGTACTTCAGAAGGTAATCCATCAAATAGTGAAGTACCTTAGAGCAACCGCTGTCACACAACGTGAACCACTTATGCAGGATGGAAATATTGAATCACTGGCAGCATTGAGCTCTGTCCCAGACTGACATGTACAGTGGCCTCAGCAGTAAACTGTGGGATGCAATGCCTCAAGCTGTTCCCTCAGAACTTGAGACCCTCACGTCCTGTTGACACAATCCAAAACAAAAGCTCGACTAGGCCTCAGATACACAATAAGGCTCATTTCTCGAAAAACCAACGCCCAAATCCAGAAAACTAGAGAGTGTGAATTTGGGTCCAAATTTGAACACCAACAAAAAAAACATCCACCTGGAACCGAACTTGAACCTAAATTTGTACCTTGGAGTTTGAGGCATCCGAACGTTGCTATCTGAATGATCGAGACTGGCCTTGGGGCATCAAACATCGCGCTTCCAACGACAATCAGGTGAACCAAGCTCCGCTGAGGGCTCCAGCTGCGGATCAGACCATTCAAGGTCTATGCCAATGTATGCAGGAGCAGCCTTAAACTGTTTGAGAAAGAATCAAACAACAAAATTTCAAAATAATGAAACATCCTAAAAGATAACATGCAACAAATTATTGTGTTTGTTGTGTTTTGTTGATCAAAGGCTACGAGTTGATGGGGCCAGAAGCGCCTGCTGAAAGAATGTAAGAACCTGAGTGGCAAGTAGGTGAGCACAAGTTTTTACAACAAAATCTGCAAGTTGGAAATAGATGTTCCTTCAACAACTGTCCTTTCTTCATCTGAGATCGCTGGCATGTGAGAGACCCTGAGCTGAATCCACAAAGTGGATTGCTTCAAGAGGCAGAGTGGCAAATGGTGAAGGTAATGCCTGCATGCGTGTGATGCTGCAAGCACTTCCAACATCATCCAACTGTCTTGTTGCTGGCAAGCCTCGCTCGGCTGCATCACGCTTGAGGATCTTGCTGTATCCTGCACATCATGTCGTAGTTCATCCATTCATGTCAGTGGTTGTGTATTGCTCCTTGGACACTATGCTTGTTGGAGCTAATCAAACCATCAAAACCAGCCTCTGGCAAAGTGGCATTCCACATAGTCAGAGCCTGAATGGTCAATGGCCAATGGCTACTGGGATGGCTCCAGCTGGAAGGGGATGTGGACAGGATAAAATGAGGATGCTATTAGCAGATCTTCGAGGTCTTAGTAGTGAAATCGCCAAACCATCTCTTTCTTGCGGTCCAAGAGCGTTTGAATCTCCAGCAAGGACCGCATATGCATCAACCTTACTTGAAAATCAAAGAGGAACTTTATACTTTGGGCAAATGCACGAAAGACCTACCTGGTTTCCTGTGCGCTGGAACCATGCTGAAATCAAGCCAAGAGTGTGACACTATCGCATCTTCTCTCCTGACTTCCACTCCCATGTTGCTTCACAAATGTTGAGAGTCCTTTTTCTCTGCGAGACATCTTCAGTGTCCATGAACATGAAGCTTCACAGAACAAAAACATCTACCAGTACCACTTCACTCAAGCAACTTGAGCGAGCGCACCCCTCGATCTTCTTCCAGTGCGGCTTCCTGGGTCAGCAAGTGCTACTGAAAGAGATTGAATCACATAGATTGGGGTGAATTCTGATATTTCCCCACCCTGATTTTTCAGAATGAAGGGCAGTTTGTGGACATTTTCTTATTTTAAATCACTGTTGTTGTTGTTGTTGTTGTTGCTGTTGCTGTTGCTGTTGCTGTTGCTGTTGCTGTTGCTGTTGTTGTTGTTGTTGTTGTTGTTGCCGCTGCTGTTGTTCTTGTTCTTCTTCTTTTTACATCGACAAAAACTATCAACAACTTATGAATCCATGTCGCAAAAGCACAAATTCATAATTAAAAAAGCAATGAGTTTTGGCGCTTCCACAACATTTGCTCACCATTTCAGTCATGTTGTCAATTTATATAACTCGACGTATTCATGAGGTGAGACGCTCAGGAGAGAACCGGATCAAAAGCAAGTTGTGGCCATGAAGAATCGCGGATTTGCGATGGCTGTGCCTTGGATCATGAATCTTAACACGTCCATATAATATCGTTCCTATCCATGGATAGGTGGTGATCCCAAAATGATTTGTAAATGTCTGTAACCTAGAAGATTGTTCTCAAATTCAAGTTCTAAAATTCTGTATTTAGGATGATTGTCAGTTTTATAGTTTTGATTCATAACTACTTTCACCAACGAAGATTAATAGCTTGTTGTAGCTGTCAGATGACTTTGTAAGTCCGGGGCCAAGCTAGCGAGCGGCTCCGGTCTCCGGCGGCTCATGTAAAAGGGCATGAATTCACCGTCCTGAATGAAACATTTCTGTTTGGTGATTTCAACCCATCTGAAAAAGATGCTCGTCAAAATAAGTTCATCTTCCCCCAATTTCCGGGGTGAAAATTAAAAAAATATGTGAAACCACCACACCTAGATTTCTCTCAAGATTGGGGTGTCCAAGGCGCTGCAAAATAGATCTATTTTGGGGGGTCCAAAACCCCAAACACCCATCCACTGAGTTCCCAAACCGTCAACCACATCCGTTGCCTCTTGGGGATCTCTCGATCCTGTAATCGGAACGAAGATGGAGATTTTCAGAGAGAGAGAGAGATTGATATAGATTGGATAAGATAAGTGTGAATCATCAACATGTTTTGCAAATATGTTCTTTTGAAAATTTGATATTCTATCAGTTGTGACTGTCTGAATAATGATTCTAATATAATCTTCCATTTTCTCCTCATCAACCGGAGCCAATTGTGGAGCTGGTGCTGGAGGAGCATGCATTGGCCACACGGCCGGTAACTTTGGCCTCTGTTTTGGGAAAAAAAACACTCAAAAAGTCATGAAAAAACTTCAAGATGGCTAAGCTGGGACCCTTGCAGTATTGGTTCTCCATTTCGGAAGTCAGCCTAACACAGGAATTTCGGGGGGCTGACTTCCCCGACGCAGTCCGTGACCTGTGAGTGATGCGGCCTTCCGGTCTGAGCATCCAAGCTTCGATACAAAGGCTGAATGAAAAAGACCACGGGTTTCGAGACCTGAAAGAAATCTGTAAGTTAGTTGAGGTTTCAGCAAAAGAAAACATATGGAAAAAAATGTGGAACACTTCAAGGATGCAATGGTTTAACTGGAGATATAATTAGATATAGTTCGATTCTAGATGGTGTTTGGTTTGCATCAGGGTTCCCATTTTGGGGACAAGGTTTTTTGATGTTCCCTCTTGGTAGTGTTGGATGTTTGGGGGGGACAACCATCATCTCAAACCAGCCAAAAAATGAAACTTTGTTTCATGTTGTTTCATCTTCAAAAGGAAATATCTTTACTGAAATGGTGGACTTTCAAATCCTCTTGTGTTGGATTGCTCACGTAATGCGTACGGTAGTACTACAGGCATTTTGAGGCTCTCACAAGCCCGTGTCCAAGTCGCGCTCTCTTAGGGCCGACAAAGCCTGACAGGTTTTGTTCCACTGGTCCCTTGGACTTCATCATTGTCATCAGAGCTCAGGGAATCAGTTGGATGTTTCCATGTTTTTATTGATGTTCAAAAATGCCGCCTGCAGTAGAAGTTCAGTCGGTTGCAAGTGGGCCAAGAAGAATCGAAGTCCATGTTCACCTATTGTGATTGCATGAAGCTGCTTCTTGCATGATTTACCAATGGATGCAACTAGGGCACTACGTCTGTCTTCAATCATCTTCAGCACTCGTCTCAGGGACCAACCTCAATCTCAGTGAAAACTGGGGATTTTCGATGCGATTCGGAAGCGTCCGTACCACGACATCTGGGCTGGTGACTTGATCCTCCAAGCGGTTCCAACAAAGAATCCTGCCAGGCAATCATCACATTTCGCACATCAGCTGACTGATGTATTGTATATTTTGAACTCTGATGCTCTGATCGTTGTTGTTTTTTTGATCTTCTTCTGATCTTCCTTTTTACATGGTTTGGGGGTGTTTGGGGTGGTGCACAAAACCACCTCTCGTTCCTACAAATGCCAAAAACAAATCGCATATCATGAGCAATCGTCTTAGCACACCATCTCATTTTCCAAACAAACGTGCATTTCCAGGATTTGAAGACCATATCAAAAGGTGGCCCGTAGCCAGTCGTTCGCTTACTTGTTCATCTTCCATTATTCTTAGCACCGCACCAATGGCAAGAAGGAGAGACCAATTCGGATGACCGCAAACATGTCTCGGGTTTCCTAAGCACGGCAATGTCAAAGCCGGCAAAGCTTCCCAAGGCGATGAAGAGCCATCAATGTGCAGCCAAGGTGCTTCAGCCAGGTGATGGAACAACACCTCCAAATCTGTTGGCTGAAGTGTTTGTACACCTGCAAAGTTTCACCATGCAACCCCCCCAAAATTGAATCATCTGAATGAAACAATCCCCGCTATTCATGAAATTGAATCTGACATAAGTTGGAAACGCCAACTTATTACCACCAAGACTTGTTGGATAGACCTTGGTTGGTTGGTTGGTTGGTTGGTTGGTTGGTTGGTTGGTTGGTTGGTTGGTTGGTTGGTTGGTTGGTTGGATGGTAACACACAAATTTCGGGCCTATTCCAAGTCGTGGAACCAGCTTCACGAAAGCCGCAGGACCTACCAGTGACTTGGTGGTTTTACATCCATCAGACCAGTTGGGTTGCAGGACCTGCCGGCGCAAAAACCACCCTTCAAACAACCACCAAGATCTGAGGCAATGGACCCACCACTTCCAGGAGTTTTGTGCCATTGATGCGGCTGAAGGATTCTTGATGTAAGAGTACCCACTCCTGACCAAAAAACGGGGATTTTGTTTCTCGTTTTGGCATATGTTGAATGATTTTTCTTACTCACCTTAGGCCTTAGGTTAGCTGCAGAAACAAAAACATATTGGATGACAATTTGCCATCTGATTTAAAATTAAATGCCCAAAATGAGGCCTCAATGATGTCCACGACCATGGTCTTCAGCAGCTGTCTTTTTGAAGTTTTCATCACCGGGGAAATCGCCCTCAGAAGACTACGAGATATGTCAGCAAGAGAATGGGTTATGCATTTGAACAGAAGTCTTAAGCCGAAGATTTCAAAAGCTGATGAGATTTGATGAGCTGGAGATACTGTAAATTCCTGTAAATGCAACTATCTGTAATCAATACACACGTCGTGATTTTAAGATGTTTTAAGTCACAGTTGCATATCTTAGATCTCTTTAGACCTTTGTCTCTTTTTCCCCTTTGTCGCCCGCTCAAGTTTGAGACCTTAAAGTTGTTTCGTTCAGAACGCCGAAGATGCATTCGGCACCTCAATGTCAAATCAAGCGGAAAAAAAACTCATCAAAGATGGATCAAAGTCATGGCCATCTTCTGGGCGGCATGCCACACATGCTACCAGGTGACCATCGTGAACGTGATGCACTTCAAAAAGATTGGAACACGCAGTGAAGAGGTCTTGCCGGAAGTCTTCCTACCACTGGCAAGTTTGAAGAGTATTGACATTCAACTCCTTTCCACACTTAGAAATCTCAACATTGCACCTGTCTTCGGATGTACTCGTTCCAATCGGTGCAATCCAATGCTGCCAAAGCTCCTATAGGTCATCTCCGGATTCAGCTGGGATGATCAAAGATGGATTCAGCTGAGTCATCCGACGATAGATGATGTTTGCAGCCAAGTCGTTGACTGCCTAAGATCAAAGACCCTAGAAATCTGTAGATAAGGAGGGAGAACCTAGTCAGTACCTGTTCAACCATAGAACTTTCAATATATTTTCACTAATTCAACTCATACATCGACTATGTACAGATTACCATTTACAATGCATTCAACAGATTTGAATGTTGTACAGAACTTGACCTTCGAGACAAAGCACATCAAAGGTCGAGACTAATATGGTGATAATAGGATTGATAATAACTCAGTAGTAGTATCATATATACATATAAACACCACATTATAGAATAATGTATCTTATATCCGATTTGTCTACTGCATGTTAATACATGATAATCACCCTAATAATACGGTCCGTAATACCATGACAAAAATCAACCACTTCAACTTCCACCTTCCAGGTCCCAGGTCAACATCCCAGGTGTCCCAAGCTCGACGAGAACACAAATCAATGGCAATCTCCCAGATTTTTTGTGATGCCTCGGCTCCGTGGCCCAAAAGGGAACTGTTGATAGCAACTGGGATTGGTTGCTTCCACTGGTGATGATGGCTTCAACTTTCATCGGCAGAACCTATGAGATTTAGGTATATACTCCATACTTACGAAACGAAGCTACCAAAGATCCTCAGCTGGAGACGTGAATGGTGAAAACTGCTTTGTGAGGAGATTCCTGGACCCGGGTTGGATTCATTGATACATTTGATGCAACATCCAATTCAAAGATGGTGCCTCAGGCGCGGCATGTCGAATAACTGCTGCGTTCTGTCTCAGCCTTTGGTTGCAGCTGAGAGATGGCACAAGATTCCAAGTTGGCAACTTTGCAACTGATATCAACAAAATTCAACAGCAACTTTGCCAGAAAATAAGCACCAAGCGCCGGTGGCAAGTCGCTCGGAAACTCAGATTTCCAGAGGTGTCGACGATACCTGGAAGCATCATGGACAATGTGTTAGTCATCATCGTGGACATCATCATCATCATCATCATCATCATCATCATCATCATCGTCGTTGCCACTGTCTTCACTGAACCACATACAGTTACATGAGATCTTTGAGTGCTTTTTGGGCCCCCACCACCGAATGCTGCTGGGCTTGCCGCGTCCTAGTCAGCTTGCCAAATGTTGAGCGCTCCGAAGTGCAAACTGAATGTTTCCTACTGTTGATGGAAGAAATCCTACACCAGTTGAATATGATAAATATATCCCATTATTTACATGGTGTTATACATCCAAACGGTGGTTGTTGGGGATTTCTGAACCATCAACAGTATGTTGCCTTGTACTTGGACATTCAAATGAAACACAATCAAACACCAAAACCATGGACAGCCAGGAGTGCCTCGATTGTGCTGTGCCAATGCAATCCCCATTTCTCTGTATACTTTCCACATCTGCCAGCATGCAATGCACACAGCATTGCTATGCCGTAGAAAAACATCTACCTCTCTGATTTGTGTGGGTGGGATATCAATCAAACGCAAAAAAAACATGGAAACATCTCTGAAAAGCTTCCAGTTTATAGGTTGTACTTGATAAATTTGCATGGATTTTCAACTAAAGCATTCTTGGACAAATGGTGGCAAGTTTGGATTTGTTGAAGGGGGGTAAATTGCATGCAAAAATGTTCAAGAAGGCTGGAACAAACAGAACAAGGGTCATGGATAGCCATGTAGCCAATATGGCTGCAGGAAGCTGCGCGCAATGTCATGGAGCAGCTCTCCATCTCAACCCGTAAGAGTCGATCCGCAAAAAGCACCTTGGAACAGTTCAGAAAAAACTGTCCCACAACCTCCCGAACTGGCAAATGAAACCAGGATCAATGATCAACATCTTTGGAACAGTTCCCTAGAAACAGCTACCATTGACTGTCCAAGAAAAGCTTTTCTTGCTGGAGAATCGGACAGATCAAGGTAGAGGACACATCAGCGCATGAACTTTTGTCGAAGAGTCAAAGGTGACAATCATGCAAGGCCAGCAGCCGCGAAGCCTTTCAAATGTGACTTCATCTCAAAGCGATTGAGGCGGGAGCTGTCACATAGCCATTCTTGAAACAGCGGGTCCATCTGGTGTACATGTATCATGTATGTATATCATCTTGCGCATAAGTTAGTGATTATATATAAATGTGATAAAAGATATCATTGCATGTTCTTCCACTCTCTTTGACCTCAAATCATGTTCCACTGATGCTGCCATATGCTGCGGTAGTTTTGGCACTCGGTGGACCGGCAACAGCTATGCCGCTGCCCTGCCTGGCTCATTGGCACATAGGCTTCGCAATGCTTCGCAGCCATCAGTTCTCTGACCTCACCAATGTTGAGCTGCAAGAACGTCAACCGCACAACTTGAGGTCCAGGGCGTGTATACAGTCGACGTCATTCATTCAACATTTTTTAGCCGTTGATATTTTATCATCATAACTTCGTCTTGACACTACTACTGTATGACACTATTGTATACTATTATGCTATTTGAAACTCACCTTTGAAGAACATACACTCACGTCAGAATCCAGTATAACGTCAGACTCCAGTATCCAGTTATATCCAGTCACCAAAGCCCACCCAGCACCGCACTTGGCAACCACACTTGTCTCGTGGACCACAGCAACAGCAACCCACCAATTGGTAAACAAACTGTGACAAGTGGAAGGCGAACTCCACCATTCAAACAGTGGCTGTGGCTGCTCGGCGATTGCTGCTCCTTGGTATCAGAGGAAACACTCGAGCGAGGCTTACTTCCATCTGTGAAAGTCTGGAAGCCTCTTGGGTGATAGGTCCAATTGATTGACAAATGCAGCCTGTCTCGCTAGAACAATATGGCTGTGCCAGCGAACTGTCTGTTTTCAGTTCAACTTGCAGAAATCAATGACACCCTCAATCGCAGTTTCTATCACCCTCTGATCTGTTGGTGATGCAGAATTTGTGTCAAATGCCAACAAACCTTTTTTTCACCTACAACGGTGGGCCCAAAAACCAAGAATAGTCAATGCCAATGCCTTTGGAAGGGAAGCGCCTATCCTTGTCTGCAATTGTACGACGACGCTGAGGGCGACACCTATAGGACTACGCAAAAACTCAAAAAGTTGTTTTGGTAGGGGTAGCTATGAGTCAGGATAGTCAGGGACCCCAATCTTTTTGGGGGAGTGGCGGGGAAACGGGGCTTCCCTACACCTCCAACATTATAAATGATATACCGTGCACATTTTCTGTCCAACTGGCAACAATCAGCCAGGACAGCAAAGACATGATGAAGGCTTCATCAGAATAGCAGCATGTACCATCCATGTTGCTAGGGTTCCAAAATGTTCCAAGGAGATTGAGTTCACAGCGCGTGGAACATGAGTTGCACGACATGATTCTACTCCACTGCTAGTGCCACTCTTACTGTCATCAGTCTACCTTTTCCCGCTAGTACGGCTACTGTTATTTAAAAGTCTGTGACATGGACGTTTCCGAACTAAGCTCCTTTCATGATCACCTGCAACCAATAACTGTCATCAAAATTTGAAATGAACAAATCCATGCCGCTGGGGTTCCGAGAAGATTGGGTTCTTCCGTGTTCAATGCAAAGCCTTGGTTTCTGAAAACAACCCACCCAACCCCCCGGAAATCTCTGGCCATTCTAAAAAATCTAGAATGATCAACCGTGATCAAACATGTATTAGTTCCGACACTTCGACATCTGCGCTGCCATAAATTGATCAAAATGGCTAGTGAGTCATTCTATACATGACATAGGTATTCAATATTCAAATGATGGAAGTGGAATAATATCAGCGCTTGTGTTGAGCACAAAAGTTGGTCTTCAAGCAGGACTGGGCCAAGCGCTTTCATCCTCCACCGGTTGCAGGGTTGAAGTTCCATCTGCGAAAAAGGTGAGACAGTATGCATATCCACAAAAATGCAAAATGCAAGTCAAGCAACGATCGCACCTAAAAGGTACGCGCGCAAACATCACACCATACACTATACCTATCCCACCTGCAAGTATACCATATACGAGAAATTTCACATGTCCAGCGATCTCCCGTTTTGACCCTGCTTGCAGATTGCAGCTTAGACATAAAAGCTATTGTCAAAGACTTTCCGGGGGACCCCGACAAAGTGACCCCCTCAAACTTGACAAATCCAAAAATATCAAAAATATATAGAAATACTCGACACCAGCTTGGGGTACACTCGCATCAAAACCAAATCACGCTTAATCAATGTTTTTGTATCGAGTGCAACCTGAGCAGCTCAAGTGTGCATCGAATCATGCTCGACACCAGATTTAGAGGTTATCCAAGTAGATTTTTTGAATGTCTAAATTATATTCGAATGATGGTTTTGGAAATCCAGTGTCCATAGTGTAAGAAAAACATCAGGTTGAGCTCAGGACCAACTCACCCCAGACTCATTTAGGAATTCGTTGCTGATGCAACTATGAGGATTCACCCGTGAAATCATTGACATGTGTGCAAAAAACTCTCTCGTTAATTTTCTAAAACCAGGATTTCCCTTTTGGTGTAATTTGGTTGCCATTTGAGATTAAGAGCGAATGACAAAACTTGTCAGCTCAGGATGTGCTCAGCATGTGCTCTTAGCTGGCTCATGTTTTGTATTTGTTTCATGTGTGGGATGAGTATTAAATGCACCCCCCAAGTATGTTAGCTAAATTAGCTATTTGTGGGTCAATCAAAACCTAGCCAAATGCCTTTAGGGCATGCCATGGAGTCATGCAACCTTGCTTGGTGAAACATCAAGCAAACTGATACATCTTGAAAAGCTTTGGAAAAAACCCAGCAAACTTTGAGTCAGGGAGTGTGAGCGTGGGGAATGCGGCTGATAAGTTCAGCGGTCACTTAAAAGATCCGGAACGCCAGTGAAAATTATAGCTTATGTTCCTATTACTATGCGGTTAGCTTTCTATATCAGGTATCATCCACGCAATGTCCAAACCCAATAATTACAAATGTGTGTACACAATCCCCAGAAAGCTTATACACTATTTCTATTTTTATTACTCGTCACTTAGCTACTGCATCAGGGAGCAAACACTATCCAAACCACACCCAATGCAAAGAATGATAAGTATGAATATGTATAAATGATTTGTCTTAAAACAGGATCAGGTGAAGCTCACAATGGCCTCAAAGGCTTATGATGGGCTCATCCAGGGATCAAGAGAGTCTCAAACCGCTAATTCTTTTTATTTTACATACACCACCCCTTTAATTCCCTCAGGAAAACCTTAGGATGAAATCGTACAGGAATCACATGGAGCTCAAACTAGTGACAAGTGATGCTTGCATAAGTAGTCAATACTGGGTGGTTGTTTCTCATGGTGAACTCGGTGGGCGCTCCCAGTTTGAGGGGGCCAGTTTGGCGGGGCCCACCGAAAAGTCTTTGATATTGGACCTACTGGGCTTGAGGTCATTCACAGTCAGACTAAAACTCCTCAAGCACTATGATGGGGATCAGGTTCCCAGCAAAGGAAGACCCAAAATACTCCAAACATCTCCAAACAGCTCAAAAACTGTCGCCACTGTGAGTGACTTTAATTGGTGTTGTTCCTGTTTGAATATTCTACTTGGCACCTTCTTTTCCGGGTTCATCCTCTCTGACACTTCAGTCTAGGAAAACAAGGGGAAGAGTGTGCAACCTGAGCTGGCCATTCAAAAAGTGTACCTATTCCACTTCTATTCCACTTCTGTGGAAGTTATCATCTTCTAGTTTGGGAAGAATAGAACTAGTGTAGCAATAGTACAGCAATAGTGTCGTAAGCTAAACTCCTTCACAAAAAGACCCACAGAGAATTCCGTTGGAGCAGAAGGTGGCGTTGGCAGCCTTCAAGGTACAGAAGTTTCAAGTAGCTTTTTGGTCGTTGTTCGTTAGGAACATTAGATCTAGAGGATCAATTTGATCAAGAGCATTGGTAGATCTGTATTAGCAGTTCTAAAGCGAAAGGCCTTAATTTTGCATTTGACAGTAGTTTTGGAGAGAACGTTCTGAGATTAGTTTAAAGAGAGCAGCGTCGACACCTTTTGTTTAGAGAACTAGTTTGAACTTCGTTTGCTAGGCATCAAATGCTCACTAGCGTATTTCTTTCAGTTTTGGGATCTGTACCTTGTAGATAAATGAAGGTATAGTTATTCAGAATTGAATTCCAAGATGATTTGATTGTCAACTTTAAAACCTGATGGGTTTCCATGTTTTGGATGTTAAAAAACATCGAAACATGTCGAAAGTAACCAATCCGCGTCAAATTGGAACCACTGGGGACTATGCCCGGAGCCATTGAGAGCTGAAACATGTCAATGTTTTGTGATCCTAACGACCATAGTTGGATGCCTACTGAACCCAATACTCATCAAATGATAAGAAAACCAATAAATTATATTATCACCATATAAGGGGTATTTCGGAAAAACATAGGTTTTCGAAAAAAACCTATGTTTTTCCATTTTTCCACATTACTTAAAAAAAGATAGGTTTTGAGTTTGTAACCCTAAAAAAGAAGGTATTGGGTTCAGTAGGTATACATGTACACCAAATGGACCCCCTGCTTCAAGAATGGCTATGCGACCGCTCCCGCCTCAATTGCTTAGAGATGAAACCACATTTGAATCGATTCACGTGATCAAACTTAAACATGTCACAACATGTCAATCATCAGCACATCATCACAGATTGCTATATCGACTTCTGTAAAAGGGTAAAACTTGGCGAATGAGAAATACCAAACTGCAGAAGTAAAAGGCCGCAAGGCACCACGTTTTCAACACCTTCGCTTCAAATGCTTTCATTCAAGCAATAGAGTGGCAGCGGTCAGATTGCCAATTTCGAAACAGCAGGTCCACTTTCTTCCCATGTATCAAACATGTACACATTACATCATCTTACCACATGGTCTCTTCTCTCCGATGTCAAAGCATGTCTGTTCATGTCCAGTCATGTTCGAACTTCGAAACTTGACCATGGTGGACCCACACCGGCTCTGCCGCCCTCTCTCACACATTGGCTCATCAGAATGCAGTCCCATATACCTGCAATGCTCACAATAATCATTGTGAGCATTGCAGGTATATGGCACTGCTGGCCTCATCGGGACAAAAGTCGTCTGACAACACACCCCAAACAACTCAATGTTTACATCCTCCGACATGTTTTCAATGTTTCATATCATGCTGACAGGTCAACTTGATCATTCATGAAAGCGGACATTAACATCCAATGACAACGAAGTGAACAACAAAACTCATCATTATCAGGGTGCCAAAGCCAGGTCCTTTTGCAAGGTGCTGCCACACTTAGGCATCCACACTTCACTTCTCGTGGACCGCAGCAGCACGCACACCGGAAAATGCTCATAAGCACGTACCAGCCTTTAATCTCTCCTTGGTCAATCAGGGAAAATTAAGTTGGGAAGTTGGGTCCAACCTACAACCCTAGTCCATTTCGAATTGAAACTTTCACTCTATGTTTGCCAACCCAAACTTGACATGCAAT
Source organism: Breviolum minutum Mf 1.05b.01 (assembly GCA_000507305.1). Taxonomy (NCBI): domain Eukaryota; class Dinophyceae; order Suessiales; family Symbiodiniaceae; genus Breviolum; species Breviolum minutum. The sequence continues at coordinate 169,658 of DF239150.1, forward strand.
GCATAGAAATACTGTCCAGGGCAATGCCTAGGCTTCTAGCTGTCAGCAATGCAATGCCACCAAATCGAAATATGCCGGCTTATCTCCAAAAATGGAAAATGTTCTTTGAGTTCTTGAATTGAAACAATTCCATACCGCTAGGGTTCCGAAGAAATTGGCTTCTTCCTCGTTCGAAGCAATGCTTTAGTTTTAGAAAACACATCGAAAGCACATATCCATCAGGAAACCTGCCCTGCCTAAAAGTTCATAAAAATCACCAGCTGATCCGCAAGCATGACAAAACATATTTTACGAATAAAGATGTGTGCATATATACATGCACAGTATATACATACAAAAATCGAAATGCTACATTGTACCATTGTACGACTTTAAATCTTGACAACTTGAAGGAGCTGATCCAATTTACACTGTTTACATTTGGAAGCCGTCAAAATTTCAAAGACTTCTGTTTCAGCACAATCATCGAGAAATTCAAGACACCTTCAGATTTCTCCGCATCATTGCCTGTTTGCAGATCGCCGTTGAAGAAGACAATGATTCTCTAAAGAAACGCATGAGCATGCATAAGCCGCATGGTAGTTCACTATGTTCACTTTCAGACTGTGTTTGTAATTGTGTGTTGGAACGCATCTGTGGCGAGTCAGACATGTCAGAAATGCATGTACTCTGTGTCCGGATACCTCCAAACCTGGACAACTGAGCCAGGTGACCAATCAGTTCATGAGCTGATGCTGTAATTCAGCGACAAAACACTTCTACACTGTACAATACTTTACACAAAGAAAAATACGAAACAGTAACAAACCTTCATCAAACCCCTTCAAGCTGCAAGCGCCTCCTGATCCAGAGGTCTTCTCCAGATTATTTGCAGCAGCAGCTGCTGAGGCACTCACCATGGGCCTTTTGATGCCCAGCTCGACGTCACTTTCACGCCAGCTTTGGGCGTAAGCACGTCCTGCCAAGTTTGTGGGCATATGTTGGCATCAAAAGTCGAAGGAAACAAACATGTCTTGCACATGGAGAGGACTACAGCTTGCCTTCTGGCCACTCTCTCCCATGGCAGCCTCTGAAACATCACAACAGCGCATCGCAAAAATCCGATGCATTGGATGCATTGGACTAGGACCTATAGGATGTACATGAATGTATATATATATATACAATGTATTCTAGCAATGCGCCACTTGGTGGCAAGGGTCCCTCTGAGCTCATGCTATGGAATCAATAGAACACGCTCCACAATGACTGGAAGTAACAAACAACGTATATATAATTCATGATGTTGCATGATGATTTCCCGTTTTGATCCAATCTGATCGTTTGAAATTTCGTGAATTCGTTGGCGCTTCGTTATTTCAACTTAAGGCCCGTGAACGTTTGTTGGTTCTGACACTTGCCTCAAAAAGCAAACATCAAAAAGTTGCAACAGAAGCTGCAGCCGCAGGTAACAGGTAGAACCCAGAAACCCAAACACCACAAAACACCCCATCAAGATCAATTGAAGCAAACCGCCTCAAATTCTTTGGAGGCAGTGGTTGGACTGCCGTCCTCCACATCACTGTCCATGGGTGCAGGGCGTGGCATGTTTCCACTTTGGTGGAGCGGCTGAAGACTACACTGGCACCGAGCACGAAAGCCACTTGAGCCGCAAAGCATGTCGCTCGATGAATGGGAACTTGCAGAGGAACAGTACTTTCTCATGCAAGGACTTGTCCTCCTCAATGTGTCTACAAGTTCTAAAACCTTGTTCAATGTTCAATGCTCACTTTGGATCTTTTTGGCATATTTACGCTCTAGCTGATTCAAACGAGAGTAGTGATAGTCGTGAGAAACCATGGTATCTAGTTGCTGTGGCAAAATCAAGAGCGAGCGGGATACAGTACTGATTGTATTGCGTTCTCATCAAATGCAAGCAATGCAATGGAACCACTGTCCGTCATCACAACTGACTTCGGTCGAACGTCAAGCGTAAAATCAGGACATGCAGTATATACAAATGAGCAATAAACGATGAAATATGACGTATGTACCGTATGTATATTTCTGCCAAATGAACGGGCCCAAGATGGCAGCATTTTTGATCACTCTCGCTTCAAATGTCATTTTCATGAATCTAATCAATGAAGTGAGCGGTCAGATAGCCATCTTTGAAACAGCGGGTCCACATGTACACCTAGAGTATATCATCGCATGTTCTTCCATGTTCTTCCACTCGTCCTCAAATGAGCTACGGACGAAATTACTTGTTTGGTTTTGAATAGGAATTATGGGGTGTTCCCTGAGCCGCTTCAAAGTTCAAGCCCTCACGCATTGGCACATGGGGACCGCTGCCACTCTATTGCTTGAATGAAAGCATTTGAAGCGAAGGTCAGATTGCCAATTTCGAAAGAGCAGGTCCACTTTCTTCGCATGTATCAAGCATGTACACATTACATCGTATTACAACATGGTCTCTTCGTTGTCAAAGCATGTTCATGTCCAGTCATGTTCGAATTTTGAAACTCAGTGGAGTGGACCCACACCGGCTCTGCCGCCCTCACGCATTGGCTTATGAGAATTGTGAGCCTTTCAGGTATAGCACTGCTGGCCTCATCGGGACAAAAATCATCTGACAACACACCCCAAGCAACTCAATATTTACATCCTCCGACATGTTTTCAATGATTTCATATCATGCTGACAGGTCAACTTGATCATACATGAAAGCGGACATTAACATCCAGTGGCAACGAAATGAACGACAAAACTCCCCATCCTCAGGGCGCCAAAGCCAGGGCCTATTGCAAGGTGCTGCCACACTTAGGCATCCACACTTCACTTCTCTCGTGGACCGCAGCAGCAGGCACATCGGAAAATGCTCATAAGCACGGACCAGCCTTTGATCTCTCCTTGGTCAATCAGTGTGCGAAAATTAAGTTGGGAAGTTGGGTCCAACCTACAGCCCTAGTCCATTTCGAATTGAAACTTTCACTCTATGTTTGCCAACCCAAACTTGACATGCAATGCATAGAAATACTGTCCAGGGCAATGCCTTGGCTTCTAGCTGTCAGCAATGCGATGCCACCAAATCGAAATATCCCGGCTTATCTCCAAAAATGGAAATGTTTTTGGAGCTCTTGAATTGAAACAATTCCATATCGCCAGGGTTCCGAAGAAATTGCCTTCTTCCTCGTTCGAAGCAATGCCTTAGTTTCAGAAAACACATAGAAAGCACATATATACATCAGGAAACCTGCCCTGCCTAAAAGCTTGTAGAAATCACCAGCTGATCTGCAAGCATAACAAAAACATATTTTACGAATAAAGATGTGTGCATATATACATGTACAGTATATGATATGCATACAAAATCGAAATACTACATTGTACCGTTGTACGACTTTAAATTTTGACAACTTGAAGGAGCTGATCCAATATACACTGTTTACAATCTGTTTACATTTGGAAGCCGTCAAACTTCAATGACTTCTGTTTCAACACAATCATCGAGAAATTCAAGACACCTTCAGATTTCTCCGCATCATTGCCTGTTTGCAGATTGCAGTTGAAGAAGACAATGATTCTCTAAAGAAACAAATGAGCATGCATAAGCCGCATAGTAGTTCACTATTTTCACTTTCAGACTGTGTTTGTAATTGTGTGTTCGAACGTATCTGTGGCGAGTCAGACATGTCAGAAATGCATGTACTCTGTGTCCGGATACCTCCAAACCTGGACAACTGAGCCAGGTGACCAATCAGTTCATTAGCTGATGCTGTAATTCAGCGACGAGATACTTCTACACTGACACTGTAGAATGCTTTATATGCAAAGCAAAATTCGAAACAAACCTTCATCAAACCCCTTCAAGCTACAAGCGCCTCCTGATCCAGAGGTCTTCTCCGGATTATTTGCAGCAGCAGCTGCTGAGGCACTCACCATGGGCCTTTTGATGCCCAGCTCCACGTCACTTTCGCGCCAGCTTTGGGCGTACTCGCGGCGTAGCTCCTCAGCCTCTCAGCGACGGCATCGGCTCTTTGCTCAGAAATAGCGTCAGCTGAAATCTCATTGGAAGAAATGCACTGCAAGAATCATGAACCCTCTCCACACCTGTACTACTGGGTATGCTTTGTCTTTATCTCTTTATCATCCTTGAAACAAATTCAAGACAAAACTGCTTTGCATCTTCAATGCTGCCAAGTTTGTTGGCATATGGCATATGTTGACATCAAAAGTTGAAGAAAACGAACATGTCTTGCACATCCTCAGGTCTACAGCTTGCCTTCTTGCCACTCTCTCCCATGGCAGCCTCCGAAACATCACACTTGCAGAAGTTTTCTCAATCCATTCACCAAAAATCAGATGCATTGGATGCATTGGACTAGGACCTATAGGATGTACATGGATGTATATATATATATACAATGTATTCTAGCAATGCGCCACTTGGTGGCAAGGGTCCCTCTGAGCTCATGCTATGGAATCAATAGAACACGCTCCACAATGACTGGAAGTAACAAACAACATGATGATTTCCGGTTTTGATCCAATCTGATTGTTTGAAATTTTGTGAATTCGTTGGCGCTTCGTTATTTCAACTTAAGGGCCTGGAACGTTTGTTGGTTCTGGCACTTACCTTAAAAAGCAGACATCAAAAAGTTGCAACAGAAATTGCTGCAGCCGCAGGTACCAGGTAGAACCCAGAAACCCAAACACCATCAAACACCCCATCAGATCAATTGAAGCAAACCGCCTCAAATTCTTTGGAGGCAGTGGTTGGACTGCTGTCCTCCACATCACTGTCCATGGGTGCAGGGCGTGGCATCTTTCCACTTTGGCGGAGCGGCTGAACACTACACTGGCCCCGAGCACGAAAGCCACTTGAGCCGCAAAGCATGTCGCTCGATGAGTGGGAACTTGCAGAGGAACAGTACTTTCTCATGCAAGGACTTGTCCTCCTCAATGTGTCTACAAGTTCTAAAACCTTGTTCAATGCTCAATTTGGATCTTTTTGGCATATTTACGCTCTAGCTGATTCAAACGAGAGTAGTGATAGTCGTGAGAAACCATGGTATCTAGTTGCTGTGGCAAAATCAAGAGCGAGCGGGATACAGTACTGCTTGTATTGCGTTCTCATCAAATGCAAGCAATGCAATGGAACCACTGTCCGTCATCACAACTGACTTCGGTCGAAACGTCAAGCGTAAAATCAGGACATGCAGTATATACAAATGAGCAATAAACGATGAAATATGACGTATGTACCGTATGTATATTTCTGCCAAATGAACGGGCCCAAGATGGCAGCATTTTTGATCACTCTCGCTTCAAATGTCATTTTCATGAATCTAATCAATGAAGTGAGCGGTGAGATAGCCATCTTTGAAACAGCGCGTCCACATGTACACCTAGAGTATATCATCGCATGTTTCTTCCATGTTTTTCCACTCGTCCTCAAATGAGCTACGGACGAAAGTACTTGTTTGGTTTTGAATAGGAATTATGGGGTGTTCCCTGAGCCGCTTCAAAGTTCAAGCCCTCACGCATTGGCACATGGGGACCGCTGCCACTCTATTGCTTGAATGAAAGCATTCAACACCTTCGCTTCAAATGTATTTCCTTCTTTCAAGCAATAGAGTGGCAGCGGTCAGATTGCCAATTTCGAAACAGCAGGTCCACTTTCTTCGCATGTATCAAGCATGTACACATTACGTCGTATTACAACATGGTCTCTTCGTTGTAAAATCATGTCTGTTCATGTCCAGTCATGTTCGAACTTCGAAACTTGACCATGGTGGACCCACACCAGCTCTGCCGCCCTCACGCATTGGCTCATGAGAATTGTGAGCATTGCAGGTGCGCTGCTGGCCTCATCGGGACAAAAGTCGTCTGACAACACACCCCAAACAACTCAATGTTTACATCCTCCGACATGTTTTCAATGATTTCATATCATGCTGACACTAGGTTAACTTGATCATTCATGAAAGCGGACATTTACATCCAATGACAACGAAGTGAACGACAAAACTCGCCATCTTCAGGGAGCCAAAGCCGGGCCCTATTGCAAGTTGCCACACTTGGCATCCACACTTCACTTCTCTCGTGGATCGCAGCAGCAGGCACATCGGAAAATGCTCACAAGCACGTACCAGCCTTTGATCTCTCCTTGGTCAATCAGTGTGCGAAAATTAAGTTGGGAAGTTGGGTCCAACCTACAGCCCTAGTCCATTTCGAATTGAAACTTTCACTCTATGTTTGCCAACCCAAACTTCACATGCAATGCATAGAAATACTGTCCAGGGCAATACCAAGGCTTCTAGCTGTCAGCAACGCAATGCCACCAAATCGAAATATGCTGGCTTATCTCCAAAAATGGAAAATGTTTTTTGACCTCTTGAATCGAAACAATTCCATATCGCTAGGGTTCCGAAGAAATTGGCTTCTTCCTCGTTCGAAGCAATGCCTTAGTTTCAGAAACGCACATAGAAAGCACATATCCATCAGGAAACCTGCCCTGCCTAAAAGCTTACAGAAATCACCAGCTGGTCTGCAAGCATAACAACAACATATTTTACGAATAAAGATGTGTGCATAATATACATGTGCGTATATAAATACAAAAATCGAAATGCTACATTGTACCGTTGTACGACTTTAAATCTTGACAACTTGAAGGAGCTGATCCAATTTACACTGTTTACATTTGGAAGCCGTCAAAACTTCAAAGACTTCTGTTTCAGCACAATCATCGAGAAATTCAAGACACCTTCAGATTTCTCCGCATCATTGCCTGTTTGCAGATCGCAGTTGAAGAAGACAATGATTCTCTGAAGAGAAACGCATGAGCATGCATAAGCCGCATAGTAGTTCACTTTCAGACTGTGTTTGTAATTGCGTGTTGGAACGTATCTGTGGCGAGTCAGAAATGTCAGAATTGTATGCATTATGTGTCCGAATACCTCCAAACCTGGACAACTGAGCCAGGTGACCAATCAGTTCATTAGCTGATGCTGTAATTCAGCGACAAGACACTTCTACACTGTAGAATGCTTTATATGCAAAGAAAAATTCGAAACAAACCTTCATCAAACCCATTCAAGCTGCAAGCGCCTTCCGATCCAGAGGTTTTCTCCAGATCACTTGCAGCAGCAGCTGCTGAGGCACTCACCATGACACCGCATGAAGAACTCATAAAGCAAAACACCTCAGAGTGGAAACATGCCACGCCCGGCACTGCCGGGCGTGGCATGTTTCCACTTTGGTGGAGCGGCTGAAGACTAAACTGGCACCGAGCGCGAAAGCCACTTGAGCCGCAAAGCATGTCGCTTGATGAATGGGAACTTGCACTATATTGTAATATATCATAAGGTGTAAACTGAGAGGAACAGTACTTTCTCATGCAAAGGCTTTTCCTGGTCAGTGTCTCTACAAGTTCTAAAACCTTGTTCAAAGCTTTTTGACATAATTTCGCTCTAGCTGATTGAAACGAGAGTATTGATAGTCGTGAGAAAGCAGAGTATCTAGTTGCCGTGGAAAATAAAGAGCGAGCGGGATACAGTACTGCTTGTATTGCGTTCTCATCAAATGCAAGCAGTGCAATGGAACCACTGTCCGTCATCACAACTGATTCCTACTTCAACTTCGGTCGAAGCGTCAAGCGTAAAATCAGGAAATGCAGTATGTACAAATGAGCAATAAATGATGATATATGACGCATGTATATGTCTGCCAAATGAATGACCACAAAATGGCAGCATTTTTGATCACTCTCGCTTCAAATGTCATTTTCATGAATCTAATCAATGAAGTGGGAGCGGTCAGATAGCCATCTTTGAAACAGCGGGTCCACATGTACACCTAGAGTATATCATCGCATGTTCTTCCATGTTCTTCCACTCGTCCTCAAATGAGCTACAGATGAAAATTACTTGTTTGGGGAAAATGCCATCACCAAATGGGGGGGCCCCCTATGGGTTTTGCAGGTTTTACTTCTTACTTTGTTCATCCACTATCTTTTCTACTCAAATCATGTTGGAGTGATGCAGCGGGCCCACAACAGCTCTGCCGCTGCGCTAAGCCATCAGGTTTCTGACCTCAGAATGTGGAGCTGCGAGAACGTCAACTACACAACTTGAGGCCCAGGGCGTCTTTCAACGTTTGATATTGTCCTATTTCATCTTGCCAACATGACACTAGTATTGGGCTAACTAATTCCATGCAAATTCCATGGTGCGCCGTGCTGTTTTGAAAAAAATCTTTGAAGAACACTCAGGTCAGAATCCAGTATCCAGTCAGCAGGGTGAAGTCCTACCGGCAGCTTGGCAACCACGCTTGTCTCGTGTTCCACAGCAACCCACCACTTGGGAAACAAACTGCGACGCCCAACTCAACCATTCAGATGGCTCCTCAGCACCTGCTACTTGGTAAGTCAGAGGAAACACTGGAGCCAGGCTTACTTCCGTAGTCCATTCGCGGATCACAAATTTCAATTAATGGATATGTTAGTCGATTCTACAATGAATCATGCTCAGGGTATTTTGGTCGGAATGCCCTGATTTTGAAAGACACCGGCGAGACAGGGCGCTTGGAAATCTGAACTGCCTGCTACCTAGCAAATGTGGACAGCAACAACAGGATGAAGAATTCAAAATAAGAAAAACATACCATCCATGTCGCTAGGGTTCCAAGGAGATTGAGTTCTGCGGAACAACATGAATGGCCAATTCCGGCCAATTCCCAGTGGATTCCACATGTCTCCAGCCATGAGCCTATCACTTCAAAAAACGAACCGAAGAATCAAATTATATACTTATGATTTATAGATATTTGATCACAACGTCAAACTGATACATAATCTGTACCAAAGGACACGTTCTTCATGTTGTTCCACTTTTTCAAAACATGTCTGTTTCATGCGTCGATCAAGACTGTAGATCCTCCAAACACCCTGAGCTAAGCACTTTGAGCTTCCAGATCCATCTCCGGCACCAATGTGCTCGCAAGTATAAAAGCTCCAGCTTCTCGGAAAATTGGCAAGAGTGTACAATATATCAATCTCTAAACATGTAAAAATGCAATACAACCAACAACCAACGCACCAAACGCACAGAAGTACGTGAATCACAATCAGTAGAACATCGCAAAATCTCGCAATTTAAAGAACAACTACATTGTGCCAGCGTACAACAGTCTACAATGCGTCAACAATTGTACAACTCAGCGACAATTCCAAACAGAATCAGCAAAGACTTATAACTTAATTGGAAACTTCACAATATTAATTACTTTGCAAACTCTTAGTTTCTTCATGTTGTTCCACTTTTTCAAAACATGTCTGTTTCATGCGTCGATCAAGACTGTAGATCCTCCAAACACCCTGAGCTAAGCACTTTGAGCTTCCAGATCCATCTCCGGCACCAATGTGCTCGCAAGTATAAAAGCTCCAGCTTCTCGGAAAATTGGCAAGAGTGTACAATATATCAATCTCTAAACATGTCGTAAAAATGCAATACAACCAACAACCAACGCACCAAACGCACAGAAGTGCGTAAATCACGATCAAAAAAAGATTTCAAAATGTACACAAAGTCAAAGAACAACTACATTGTGCCAATCGACAACGTTCTACAATGCGTCAACAATTGTACAAGTCATCCAAATTCAAAACACAATCAGCAAAGACTTGACTCTTTTGAACATTTCAAAACATGTCTGCTTCATGCGTCGAGCAAGAATGTGGATCCTGCATAAACCACCCTGAGCCAAGCACTTTGATCGTCAAACTCTTCCACAGGCACCAGTGTGCTTGCGAGTATAAACGCTCCATCATCTGCGAAAAGGCAAAAGTGTACAGTGTATCGATCTCTACACATGTAAAAATGCAATGCAACCAACACACCAAAAGCACAGAAGTACGTGGATCACATCAGTAGAACATCACAAAATATCCCCAAATTAGAGAACAAATGCATTGTGCCAATCTACAACATTCCACAACCAAAAGAATTGTACAACTCGGCCAAAATTCAAAACAAAATCAGCAAAGACTTGACTCTTTTGAACATTTCAAAACATGTCTGCTTCATGCGTCGAGCAAGAATGTGGATCCTCATTAACCACCCTGAGCCAAGCACTTTGATCGTCAAACTCTTCCACAGGCACCAATGTGCTCGCGAGAATAAAAGCTTCGTCATCTGCGAAAAGGCAAAAGTGTACAGTGTATCGATCTCTAGAGGGGTAAAAATGCAATGCAACCAACACACCAAAAGCACAGAAGTACGTGGATCACATCAGTAGAACATCACAAAATATCCCCAAATTAGAGAACAAATGCATTGTGCCAATCTACAACATTCCACAACCAAAACAATGTACAACTCGGCCAAAATTCAAAATAAAATCAGCAAAGACTTGACTCTTTTGAACATTTCAAAACATGTCTGCTTCATGCGTCGAGCAAGAATGTGGATCCTCATTAACCACCCTGAGCCAAGCACTTTGATCGTCAAACTCTTCCACAGGCACCAGTGTGCTTGCGAGTATAAACGCTCCATCATCTGCGAAAAGGCAAAACTGTGGAGTATATCGATCTCTACAGAGGTAAACATGCAAGGCAACCAGTGCACCAAACACACAGAAGTACGTGGATCACGATCAGTGGAACATTACAGAATATCCCCAACGTATAGAACAAATACATTGTGCCAATCTACAACTTTCTACAATACTTCAACAATTGTACAACTCAGCAAAATGTCATACCAAAATCAGGACAGACGTCACTCGTTTGAAAATAATCGCAGAGTACTCCTTTAGCAAACTGTTAGTTGTCAAACATAGTCTCAGAAAAAGCGAGCACGTATGTTGATCTCAGATCTTAAAAAATAAAATAAAATAAAAACACACAAGCAAGGCAGGCAATCAATGCACCAAAGTGTGTTGATTGTATGCAGTAAATATCCCAAAAGGTCAGTCAACAACAATAATAGTCCCGTAATCATATTAATCTTCATAAACGACACACTCGGCACGTTTGGCACAAGCATAGTCATGCTACATTAGACGACCGAATTCGAGCTGCCATGAATTGCCAAATCACTGCAAGGCTGAAGCAAGACGGTTGAAGCTCCATCTGCGAAAAAGGTAATACAATAACCGTATGTATATCCTTACAGATACAAAATTTTGCAAGTCAAGCACAGTCATCGCACCTTTAAGTTTTTTCATCATACTTGCAACCATCACACTATATCGTGCCTGCAAGTAGCATAAGACATATTATACATGTCCAGTGAAATGCTACCTTACGCCACTTCAAATTCTGACAACTTGAAGGAGCTATGCCTATGCCACCACTTTGTCAATTCTAGTTTCATACATGAAGATCGTGAAAACCCAACAAAAGTTTCAGGTTCGGTTGAACAACACAGAAAACTAACTCAATGCACCTTGTCGGTCTGCAGTGACATTGGCGGCAAACTGATCGGATTTCTCCGCATCATGACCTGCAAATCTCAGTCGAGTCGAAAGACTGACAATGCTTCTCTGGCCCCTTTAACTTAAGGTCATTCACTTTCACACAACACACCACCGGCACCCTATCACCAGACATCTCAGGACATTTGTCAGAGCTGGAAAGCCCAAACAGACTTCTCCATCTTGGTTTATCGTTGCAAAGTGTAGTTGAAGACTACAACGGTTCTCTGGCTGCTACATAAAACCCATGGGTCTCAAGGTGGTTCACTTTCAACCTTTACATGGATCATCTACTCTGCAAACACCATCGATTGGGATGCTTCTCAGCAAAAAACCCAAGGTTTGGTACAAAACAAGGATGCATACTAAATCTGATTGTGATAAATAAAATATATATATATATAGTGCTACAACAATCAATGTGTATATGAATCATAACTATATATAGGTTTAGGTTTATATAATGTCATGTGTTGAAAGCATTTGACGATTTGAATCGATTTGAACTGGAACAGCAAATAAGTGTTTTCAGCCCTGTGAGCATCCTGTTATGCCCAGGCACGTTCAGCTTCTCTATCCTCTGCAGCATGCGTTGCGGCCATGCCTCTGCATGGGAAACATGGAATGGTGATAAATGGTGTGACAGGAGCTCCGGACACTTCCAAAACGTGCAACAGAGCCAGGTGGAAAACTTCATCAATCAGACATGATCACACTTTACTTCTGCCCTTACCTACAAAAAGGATCAAGACACCTCCATATTTTCACACAACAAAAATGCAAAGCAAAATTCATCAAACTTTTTCGATCTTATTCGTGCTGTCAATGCTACATCATAAGAACGAATGCATCTTATATAAAATAGAATGCAATAGTATTGCTAGCACATGTTTCTGGGTTCCTGTTCAAATGACTGCTTCAATCTGCACACGCCTTCCGCTCCGGAGCTATTCTCCAGAACGGCGCCAGCTGCAACTGCTGCAGCACTGACCATGGGCCGTTTCGGCATTTTGATGCCGAGCGAAACGTCGCTGTCACGCCAGCTTTGGGCGTACTCGCGGCGTAGCTCCTCGGCCTCTGCATGGCGTTTTGGAAACCAGACAGCAACTACTTGCTGCTACTTACAATATCGGTTTTCAATGCCGAATATATATATATATAATGCGAGATTGGAATCTTCATCATCTTTGAAGAAATTCAAAACAAAACTGCTTGCATCTTCAACGCTGTCAAGTTTGTGATGTCAAGTTGAAGGAAACAAACATGTCTTGCGCATGGACAGGTCTACAGCTTGCCTTCTTGCCACTCTCTCCCATGGCAGCCTCCGAAACATCACAACAGCGCGTCGCAAAAATCAGATGCATTGGATGCATTGGACTAGGACCTATAGGATGTACATGGATGTACATGGATGTACAATGCATTCCAGCAATGAGTCACTTGGTGGCAAGGGTCCCTCTGAGCTCATGCTATCAATACACCCCGCTCCACAATGATTGGAAGTAACAAATAACGTGTGTATATATATATACATATACATATATCGTATATTATATTATATATCATATATATAATTCATGATGTTGCATGATGATTTCCGGTTTTGATCCAATCTGATTGTTTGAAATTTCGTGAATTCGTTGGCGCTTCGTTATTTCAACTTAAGGCCCTGGAACGTTTGTTGGTTCTGGCACTTGCCTTAAAAAGCAGACATCAAAAAGTTGCAACAGAAATTGCTGCAGCTGCAGTTAAGAGGTAGAACCCAGAAACCCAAACACCATCAAACACCCCATCAAGACCAATTGAAGCAAACCGCCTCAAATTCTTTGGAGGCAGTGGTTGGACTGCCGTCCTCCACATCACTGTCCATCGGTGCAGGGCGTGGCATCTTTCCACTTTGGCGGAGCGGCTGAAGACTACACTGGCACCGAGCACGAAAGCCACTTGAGCCGCAAAGCATGTCGCTCGATGAGTGGGAACTTGCAGAGGAACAGTACTTTCTCACGCAAGGACTTGTCCTCCTGAATGTCTCTACAAGTTCTAAAACCTGGTTCAAAGCTCGCTTTGGATCTTTTTGGCATATTTACGCTCTAGCTGATTCAAACGAGAGTAGTGATAGTCGTGAGAAACCATGGTATCTAGTTGCTGTGGCAAAATCAAGAGCGAGCGGGATACAGTACTGCTTGTATTGCGTTCTCATCAAATGCAAGAAATGCAGTGGAACCACTGTCCGTCATCACAACTGACTTAGGTCGAAACGTCAAGCGTAAAATCAGGAAATGCAGTATATACAAATGAGCAATAAACGATGAAATATGACGTATGTACCGTATGTATATTTCTGCCAAATGAACGGGCCCAAGATGGCAGCATTTTTGATCACTCTCGCTTCAAATGTCATTTTCATGAATCTAATCAATGAAGTGAGCGGTCAGATAGCCATCTTTGAAACAGCGGGTCCACATGTACACCTAGAGTATATCATCGCATGTTCTTCCATGTTCTTCCACTCGTCCTCAAATGAGCCACGGACGAAATTACTTGTTTGGTTTTGAATACAGTAGGAATTATGGATAATTATGGGGTGTTCCCTGAGCCGCTTCAAAGTTCAAGCCCTCGCGCATTGGCACATGGGGACCGCTGCCACTCTATTGCTTGAATGAAAGCATTCAACACCTTCGCTTCAAATGTATTTCCTTCAAGCAATAGAGCGGCAGCGGTCAGATTGCCAATTTCGAAACAGCAGGTCCACTTTCTTCGCATGTATCAAGCATGTACACATTACATCGTATTACAACATGGTCTCTTCGTTGTCAAAGCATGTTCATGTCCAGTCATGTTCGAATTTTGAAACTCAGTGGAGTGGACCCACACCCGCTCTGCCGCCCTCACGCATTGGCTCATGAGAATCGTGAGCATTTCAGGTATAGCACTGCTGGCCTCATCGGGACAAAAGTCGTCTGACAACACACCCCAAACAACTCAATATTTACATCCTCCGACATGTTTTCAATGTTTCATATCATGAAAGCGGGCATTAACATCCAATGACAACGAAGAGAACGACAAAACTCATCATTCTCAGGGTGCCAAAGCAGGGTCCTTTTGCAAGGTGCTGCCACACTTAGGCATCCACCTGTCACTTCTCTCGTGGACCGCAACAGCAGGCACATCGGAAAATGCTCATAAGCACGGACCAGCCTTGTATCTCTCCTTGGTCAATCAGTGTGCGAAAATTAAGTTGGGAAGTTGGGTCCAACCTACAGCCCTAGTCCATTTCGAATTGAAACGTTCACTCTATGTTTGCCAACCCAAACTTGACATGCAATGCATAGAAATACTGTCCAGGGCAATGCCTAGGCTTGAAGCTGTCAGCAATGCAATGCCACCAAATCGAAATATGCCGGCTTATCTCCAAAAATTGGAAAATGTTTTTTGAGCTCTTGAATTGAAACAATTCCATATCGCTAGGGTTCCGAAGAAATTTGCTTCTTCCTCGTTCGAAGCAATGCCTTAGTTTCACAAAACACATAGAAAGCACATATCCATCAGGAATCATCCGGCCACCTGCCCTGCCTAAAAGCTTATAGAAATCACCAGCTGATCTGTAAGCATAACAAAAACATATTTTAGGAATAAAGATGTGTGCATATATACATGTACAGTATATACTACATACAGAAATCGAAATGCTGCACGTTGTACGACTATAAATTTTGACAACTTGAACGAGCTGATCCAATTTGCACTGTTTACATTCAGAAGCCGTCAAACTTCAAAGACTTCCGTTTCAGCACAATCATCGAGAAATTCAAGACACCTTCGGATTTCTCTGCATCATCGCCTGTTTGCAGATCGAAGTTGAAGAAGACGATGATTCTCTAAAGAAACGCATGAGCATGCATAAGTCGCATAGTAGTTCACTTTCAGACTGTGTTTGTAGTTGTGTGTTGGAACATATCTGTGGCAAGTCAGACATGTCAGAAATGTATGTATTATGTGTCCGGATATCTCCAAACCTGGACAACTGAGCCAGGTGACCAATCAGTTCATCAGCTGATGCTGTAATTCAGCGACAAGACACTTCTACACTGTACAATGCTTTACACAAAGAAAAATACGAAACAAACCTTCATCAAACCCCTTCAAGCTGCAAGCGCCTTCTGATCCGGAGGTTTTCTCCAGATTGTTTGCAGCGGCAGCTGCTGACGCACTCACCATGGGCCTTTTGATGCCCAGCTCGACGTCACTTTCACGCCAGCTTTGGGCGTAAGCACGTCGCAAGTCCTCGGCCTCTGCATGGCGTTTTGGAAACCAGACAGCGACTACTTACTGCTACTTACAATATCGGTTTTCAATGCCAAATATGTAATGTGAGATTGGAATCGTATCTGAAGAAACGCAACGTAAGAATCATGAAATGTCTCCACAATTTTATCTTTACCACTTTATCATACTTGAAGAAAATTCAAGACAAAACTGCTTTGCATCTTCAATGCTGCCAAGTTTGTTGGCATATGTTGGCATCAAGACTTGAAGGAAACAAACATGTCTTGCACATGGAGAGGACTACAGCTTGCCTTCTGGCCACTCTCACCCATGGCAGCCTCCGAAACATCACGCTCTCAAAAAGTTTTCAAACATTCATCAGAAGACCGTCCAAGAATGCGCCACTTGGTGGCAAGGCTCCCTCTGAGCTCATGCTATGGAATCAATAGAACACGCTCCACAATGACTGGAAGTAACAAGCAACGTTTTATGATGTTGCATGATGATTCTCGATGTGATCCAATCTGAATTGCAATTTTGTGAACTCGTTGGCGGTTCGATATTTCAACTTAAGGCATGCTTAAGGCCCTGGAACGTTTGTTGGTACCCACACTTACCAAAAAAAACAAGCATCAAAAAGTTGCAAGTGAAATTGCTGCAGCTGCAGGTAACAGGTACCAGTAGAACCCAGAAACCCAAACACGCCATCAAGATGTCTTGAAGCAAACCGCCTCAAATTCTTTGGAGGCAGTGGTTGGACTGCCGTCCTCCACATCACTGTCCATGGGTGCAGGACGTGGCATATTTCCACTTTGGTGGAGCGAATGAAGACTCTGGCATCGAGCACGAAAGCCACTTGAGCCGCAAAGCATGTCGCTGGATGAATGGGAACTTGCACTATGGAAATATTGCAAAGTGTGAACTGAGAGGAGCAGTACTTTCTCATGCAAAGGCCTTTCCTCCTCAATGTCTCTACAACTTCAAAAACCTTGTTCAAAACTCACCGTAGATCTTTTTGGCATAATAGCTGATTCAAACGAGAGTATTGATAGTCGTGAGAAAGCAAGGTATCTGGTTGCCGTGGAAAATACAGAGCGAGCGGGGTGCAGCATTGTTTGTATTGCGTTCTCATCAAATGCAAGCAATGCAATGGAACCACAATCCCTCATCAAAACTGATTCCTACTTCAAGTTCGGTCGAAACGTCAAGCACAAAATCAGGAAATGCAGTATATACAAATGAGATCAAATGAGCTATAATAAAGGATGATATTTGACGTATGTACGTATAATGTATATGTCTGCCAGATGAATGGCCCCAAGATGGCAGCATTTTTGATCACTCTCGCTTCAAATGCGATTTTCATGACTCTAGTCAACGAAGTGGGAGCGGTCAGATAGCCCTTTTTGAAACAGCGGTTCCACATGTACACCCAGGGTATATCATCGCATGTTCTCCCATATTCTTCCACTCGTCCTCAAATGAGCTACAGATGAAATTAGTTGTTTGGGGGAAAATGCCATCACCAAATGGGGAGGCCCCCTATGGGTCTTGCAGGTTTTGAATATGGATTCCCTATTGGTTATGAAGCTTCCCTGAGCCGCTTCAAAGTTCAAAGGCAACTTCTTATTCAAATTGTTTCTACTCAAATCATGTTGGAGTGATGCAGTGGGCCCACAACATCTCTGCCGCTGCGCTAAGCCATCAGGCTTCTGACCTCAGAATGGCCCAGGGTGTGTAGCTGCAACATACGTCGACGTCTATCAGCGTTTGATATTTTCCTATTTTCATCTTGCCACCATGACACTAGTATTGGGCTTCTTCATTTTGTTGCACTTTTTGGAAAAACACATATCTGCTTCATGCGTCGCTGCGTCGACTGTAGATCCTCCACCCTGAGCCAAGCACTGTGAGCTTCCAGATGAAAGCTCCATCATCTGCGAAAAGGCAAGACTGCATGGTATATCGACCTCCACGTAAAATATGCAAGGCAACCAACGCACCAAACGCACCAAAGTACGTGGATCTGCAAGAAACTGTGGATTTTAATGCCAGAAGTCAAACATACTGTAGATGGTGACTCAACATGGCGCAACAGTAACCCAAATTAGCACCATTGCGGACTATTGCAGTCAGGTGGGTCAATCTACCACCCTGACTTTCGCATATAATACTCAAACATGATTCAGAGAAACTCCAAAATCCTGGGGCAAAATGGTCGCTCAGGAAATGGTTCCCTCCTAGGGTCTCGTTGTCAGGCCTCTTGAATGAAGAAACAGCAGATAAGGCGTGTAGCAAACATGCTGAAGCATGCTGAAACACACTTGGTTTGCTTCAAAAACCACAATGGTTTTCATCAGCACAGTTTGTGATTTCTTTGGCCAATTGTACTACAATTTCAGATCTAAAAATATCATGAAATATAGAGATCTAAAGCAACATGCATTCTGACAAGTCAAAGTAAGAAGGGAGATCTAAAAATCGTCTTAAAAAATAAACTATTTTACTTCGAGTGATCCCCACCATGACATGTCGGGTGGGAGTTGTCAGGTGAGGGTTGATAGAAAAAAATACTAATTTATTACCTTGCCACTCATCACCTTCCCATATTCGTGATATGATACTGAACCTGCCAGTCTCTGCTTGCAAAAAAAAAAAAACACATTTTTTTGGTCACCTGCATAGGGACATCAGATCTGCTAATCGATTTGGGGGGAAACAAGAAAATCAACACAAAACACAATAGGCATAGTAAATCGCCCAAATCATGCATGCAGTTTCAGTGCCTGAATGCATACCACATACCCCTCTAGACTGCAAGTCGAGGGAAGATTTTCAAATGGATCTAGCATGGTTTGGTGTCAATGAACTGCCCAGAAAATGCTGCATTTCCGGAATGAATCTTTCAATGTGCTTGGCTACCTAGCGGCAAACCCCTTCAAGCTGCAAGCACCTTCCAGAACGTCTGCTGTCACGCCGTCGTAGCTCCTCGGCCCCCTGCACCACCGTCTCTCTCCGCCGGATAACGTGAGCTCAAATATCCATAGCTTTATTATCGTTTATTATCCTCTATGTATTCATCCTTATCTCGTTATGATGTTTGAAGAAAATTCAAGACAAAACTGCTTTGCATCTTCAATGCTGCCAAGTTTGTTGGCATATGTTGGCATCACTAAGTTGAAAGAACGCAACATGTCTTCCACATCCACAGGTCTACAGCTCGCCTTTCAAAAGTTCTCAATCATTCACAAGAAGACCGTCGAAAAAAATACAAGCATTGTACTAGCAATGATGTACTAAGTATTCTAGCAATGATCCACTTCGGTGGCAAGGGTGACTATGAGCTCACGCTATCCTACGCAATCAGTTTGTGAAAATCCGTTCCAGGGTGACTGGAAGTAATATTTAATAGGCAGCATTTTATCCCACTTCCAGGCAACCTTGGATTGCAACCGCTGCGGCACTGACCATGGGCCGCTTCGGCTTTTTGATGCCCAGTGCCCAAAACTGGCGTGAAAGTGACGTGGAGCTGGGCATCAAAAGGCCCATGGTGAGTGCCTCAGCAGCTGCTGCTGCAAATAATCTGGAGCTCCAAATTATTTGCAGCTGCAACCGCCGCAGCACTGACCATGGGCCGTTTCGCCCAAAGCTGGCGTGACAGCGACGTCGCTTTCACGCCAGCTTTGGGCGTAGGCACGTCGCAAGTCCTCGGCCTCTGCATGGCGTTTTGGAAACCAGACAGCGACTACTTACTGCTACTTACAATATCGGTGTTCAATGCTGAGTATATAGTGTGTGAGATTGGAATCTTATCTGAAGAAATGCAACGTAAGAATCATGAAATGTCTCCACATCTTTTTATCATCCTTGAAGAAAATTCAAGACAAAACTGTTTTGCATCTTCAATGCTGCCAAGTTTGTTGGCATATGTTGGCATCAAGACTTGAAGGAAGCAAACATGTCTTCCACATCCACAGGTCTACAGCTTGCCTTCTGGCCACTATCTGCTCCAATGGCAGCCTCCAAAACATCACACTCTCAGAAGTATTCAAAGCATTCACAACAAAACGTCGACAAAGACGCAAGCATTGCACTAGCAATGATGTACTAAGTATTCTAGCAATACTCTTCTTTGGTGGCAAGGGTGACTATGCGTTCATGCTATCCTATGCAATCAGTTTGTGAAAATGCATTCCAGGCGGACTGGAAGTAACAGGCAACATTTTGTCACACTTCCAGGCAACGTTGGATAATTGCAAGTTCGCTACTTAGTTGGTTCCATTCCATGAATTTGGAAATGGCGCAGACAACGGCAAAAATTCGGAAAGTTACAGGAAGCAAATGTCCGCCTCAAATTCCTTCGACGCAGTCGTTGGACTGGCGTCTTCCACATCACTGTCCAAGGACATTGGTACCGGTCGTGCGCCAGTTTAGCCGGAAAGCGGCCTACTAGAGGCTAAACTGGCACACGAGGCACGATAGCGCTTGAGCCGCGAAGGATGTCGGTGGAAATTTGCAGAAACTTAAACATGTCTTAACACGTCAATCATCAGCACATCATCACAGATTGCTACATCGACTTCTGTAAAAGGGTAAAACTTGGCGAATGAGAAATACCAAACTGCCGCAGGCAGCACGTTTTCAACTTCGCTTCAAATGCTTTCATTCAAGAAATAGAGTGGCAGCAGTTAGATTGCCAATTTCGAAACAGCAGGTCCACTTTCTTCGCATGTATCAAGCATGTACACATTACATCATCTTACAACATGCTCTCTTCTCGCCGTTGTCAAATCATGTCTGTTCATGTCCAGTCATGGTTGGAACTTCGAAACTTGACCATGGTGGACCCACACCGGCTCTGCCGCCGTCACGCATTGGCTCGAGAATTGTGAGCATTTCAGGTATAGCACTGCTGGCCTCATCGGGACAAAAGTCATCTGACAACACACCCCAAGCAACTCAATATTTACATCCGACATGTTTTCAGTGTTTCATATCATGCTGACACTAGGTTAACTTGATCATTCATGAAAGCGGACATTAACATCCAATGACAACGAAGTGAACTACAAAACTCGCCATCTTCAGGGTGCCAAAGCCAGGCCCTATTGCAAGTTGCCACACTTGGCATCCACACTTCACTTCTCTCGTGGACCGCAGCAGCAGGCACATCGGAAAATGCTCATAAGCACGGACCAGCCTTGTATCTCTCCTTGGTCAATCAGTGTGCGAAAATTAAGTTGGGAAGTTGGGTCCAACCTACAGCCCTAGTCCATTTCGAATTGAAACTTTCACTCTATGTTTGCCAACCCAAACTTGACATGCAATGCATAGAAATACTGTCCAGGGCAATGCCTAGGCTTCTAGCTGTCAGCAATGCAATGCTACCAAATCGAAATATGCCGGCTTATCTCCAAAATGGAAAATATTTTTTGAGCTCTTGAATTGAAACAATTCCATATCGCTAGGGTTCCGAAGAAATTGCCTTCTTCCTCGTTCGAAGCAATGCCTTAGTTTCACCAAACACATAGAAAGCACATATCCATCAGGAAACCTGCCCTGCCTAAAAGCTTGTAGAAATCACAAGCTGATCTGCAAGCATAACAAAAACATATTTTACGAATAAATATGTGTGCATATATACATGTACAGTATATGCATACAAAAATCGAAATGCTACATTGTACCGTTGTACGACTTTAAATTTTGACAACTTGAAGGAGCTGATCCAATTTACACTGTTTACATTTGGAAGCCTTCAAAACTTCAAAGACTTCTGTTTCCGCACAATCATCGAGAAATTCAGGACACCTTCAGATTTCTCCGCATCATTGCCTGTTTGCAGATTGCAGTTGAAGAAGACAATGATTCTCTGAAGAAACGCATGAGCGTGCATAAGCCGCATAGTAGTTCACTTTCAGACTGTGTTTGTAATTGTGTATTGGAACGTATCTGTGGCGAGTCAGAAATGTCAGACATGTATGTATTATGTGTCCGGATACCTCCCAACCTGGACAACTGAGCCAGGTGACCAATCAGTTCATGAGCTGATGCTGTAATTCAGCGACAAGACACTTCTACACTGTACAATGCTTTATATGCAAAGAAAAATTCGAAACAAACCTTCATCAAACCCCTTCAAGCTGCAAGCGCCTTCTGATCCAGAGGTTTTCTCCAGATCATTTGCAGCAGCAGCTGCTGAGGCACTCACCATGGGCCTTTTGATGCCCAGCTCGACGTCACTTTCGCGCCAGCTTTGGGGGTAAGCACGTCGCAAGTCCTCTGCCTCTGCATGGAGTTTTGGAAACCAGACAGCGACTACTTACAGCTACTTTCAATATCGGTGTTCAATGCCGAAAATAAATAATGTGAGATTTGAATCTTCATCATCTTTGAAGAAAATTCAAAACAAAACTGCTTTGCATCTTCAATGCTGCCAAGTTTGTTGGCATATGTTGGCATCAAAACTTGAAGGAAACAAACATGTCTTGCACATGGACAGGTCTACAGCTTGCCTTCTTGCCACTCTCTCCCATGGCAGCCTCCGAAACATCACACTTTCAGAAGTTTTCTCAATCCATTCACAACAGCGTGTCGCAAATATCA
This sequence comes from Breviolum minutum Mf 1.05b.01, assembly GCA_000507305.1. Taxonomy (NCBI): domain Eukaryota; class Dinophyceae; order Suessiales; family Symbiodiniaceae; genus Breviolum; species Breviolum minutum. The sequence continues at coordinate 191,993 of DF239150.1, forward strand.
GATGCATTGGATGCATTGGACTAGGACCTATAGGATGTACATGGATGCACATGGATGGACAACGTATTCTAGCAATGCGCCACTTGGTGTCAACGGTCCCTCTGAGCTCATGCTATGGAATCAATAGAACACGCTCCACAATGACTGGAAGTAACAAACAACGTGTATATATATATATATACATTTATATTATATATTAAAAATCATATTATATATATAATTCATGATGTTGCATGATGATTTCCGGTTTTGATCCAATCTGATCGTTTGAAATTTCGTGAATTCGTTGGCGCTTCGTTATTTCAACTTAAGGCCCTGGAACGTTTGTTGGTTCTGACACTTGCCTTAAAAAGCAAACATCAAAAAGTTGCAACAGAAATTGCTGCAGCTGCAGGTAAGAGGTAGAACCCAGAAACCCAAACACCATCAAACACCCCATCAAGATCTCTTGAAGCAAACGACCTCAAATTCTTTGGAGGCAGTGGTTGGACTGCCGTCCTCCACATCAATGTCCATGGGTGCAGGGCGTGGTGGCATGTTTCCACTTTGGTGGAGCAGCTGAAGACTTAACTGGCACCGAGCACGAAAACTACTTGAGCCGCAAAGCATGTCGCTCGATGAGTGGGAACTTGCAGAGGAACAGTATTTTCTCATGCAAGGGCTTTTCCTCCTCAATGTCTCTACAAGTTCTAAAACCTTGTTCAAAGCTAACTTTGGATCTTTTGGGCATAATTACACTCTAGCTGATTCAAACGAGAGTAGCGATAGTCGTGAGAAACCATGGTATCTAGTTGCTGTGGCAAAATCAAGAGAGAGCGGGATACAGTACTGCTTGTATTGCGTTCTCATTAAATGCAAGCAATGCAATGGAACCACTGTCCGTCATCACAACTGATTCCTACTTCAACTTCGGTCGAAACGTCAAACGTAAAATCAGGAAATGCAGTATGTACCAATGAGCAATAAATGATGATACATGACGCATGTATATTTCTGCCAAATGAACGGCCCCAAGATGGCAGCATTTTTGATCACTCTCGCTTCAAATGTCATTTTCATGAATCTAATCAATGAAGTGGGAGCGGTCAGATAGCCATCTTTGAAACAGCGCGTCCACATGTACACCTAGAGTATATCATCGCATGTTCTTCCATGTTCTTCGACTCGTCCTCAAATGAGCTACGGACGAAATTATTTGTTTGGTTTTGAATAGGAATTATATGGAATTATGGGCTGTTCCCTGAGCCGCTTCAAAGTTCAAGCCCTCACGCATTGGCACATGGGGACCGCTGCCACTCTATTGCTTGATTGAAAGCATTTGAAGCGAAGGTATTGAGAAAACACCTTCGCTTCAAATGTATTTCCTTCAAGCAATAGAGTGGCAGCGGTCAGATTGCCAATTTCGAAACAGCAGGTCCACTTTCTTCGCATGTATCAAGCATGTACACAGTACATCGCATTACAACATGGTCTCTTCTAGCAATGCTCTTCTTTGGTGGCAACGGTGACTATGAGCTCACGCTAATCTATGCAATCAGTTTGTGAAAATCCGTTCCAGGGTGACTGGAAGCAACAGGCAGCAGTTTATCCCACTTCCAGGCAACCTTGGATTGCAACCGCTGCGGCACTGACCATGGGCCGTTTCGCCCAAAGCTGGCGTGAAAGTGCCTCAGCAGCTGCTGCTGCAAATAATCTGGAGAAAACCTCTGGATTCCAGAGATATTCTCCAGAACGGCGCCAGCTGCAACCGCTGCGGCACTGACCATGGGCCATTTCGGCTTTTTGATGCCCAGCTCCACGTCATTACGCCCAAAGCTGGCGTGAAAGTCACGCCAGCTTTGGGCGTAAGCACGTCGCAAGTCCTCTGCCTCTGCATGGAGTTTTGGAAACCAGACAGCGACTACTTACTGCTATTTACAATATTGGTGTTCAATGCCAAAAATATAATGTAAGACTGAAATCTTATCTGAAGAAAGGCAACGTAAGAATCATGAAATGCCTCCACAACTTTATCTTTACCACTTTATCATCCTTGAAGAAAATTCAAAACAAAACTGCTTTGCATCTTCAATGCTGCCAAGTTTGTTGGCATATGTTGGCATCAAGACTTGAAGGAAACAAACATGTCTTGCATATGGACAGGTCTACAGCTTGCCTTCTGGCCACTCTCTCCCATGGCAGCCTCCGAAACGTCACGCTCTCAAAAGTCTTCAAACATTCACAAGAAGACCGTCGAAAAAACGCTAGTATTGTACTAGCAATGATGTACTAAGTAAATTCTAGCAATGCGCTTCTTTGGTGGCAAAGGTGACTATGAGCTCAGACTATCCTATGCAATCAGTTGATGAAAATGCATTCCAGGCTGACTGGAAGTAACAGGCAGCATTTTATCCCACTTCCAGGCAACGTTGGATAATTGCAAGTTCGCTACTTATATAGTTGGTTCCATTCCATGATTTTGGAAATGGCGCAGACAACGGCAAAAACCCGGAAAGAAGCAAATGTCCGCCTCAAATTCCTTCGACGCAGTCGTTGGACTGGCGTCTTCCACATCACTGTCCAAGGCCATTGGTACTGGTCGTGTGCCAATTTAGCTTCTAGAGATCCGCCACGACCACTGGTCGTTGCATCTCTCTTTGGTGGAGGCTGCTAGAGGCTAAACTGGCACAGGAGGCACGATAGCGCTGGAGCCGCGAAGGATGTCGGTGGAAATTCGGAGAAACTTAAACATGACAATCATCAGCACATCATCACAGATTGCTATATCGACTTCTGTCAAAGGGTAAAACTTGGCGAATGAGTAAATACCAAACTTCAGAAAGAAAAGGCCGCAGGCAGCACGTTTTCAAAACCTTCGCTTCAAGTGCTTTCATTCAAGCAATAGAGAGGCAGCGGTCAGATTGCCAATTTCGAAACAGCAGGTCCACTTTCTTCGCACGTATCAAGCATGTACACATTACATCGTATTACAACATGGTCTCTTCGTTGTCAAATCATGTCTGTTCATGTCCAGTCATGTTCAATTTTGAAAGTCAGTGGAGTGGACCCACACCGGCTCTGCCGCTCTCACGCATTGGCTCATGAGAATTGTGAGCATTTCAGGTGCACTGCTGGCCTCATCGGGACAAAAGTCGTCTGACAACACACCCCAAACAACTCAATATTTACNGATGTGTGCATATATAATGTAGATACGGATACGTATATACATACAAAAATCGAAATGCTACATTGTACCGTTGTACGACTTTAAGTTTTGACAACTTGAAGGAGCTGATCCAATTTACACTGCAGTTACATTTGGAAGCCGTCAAAACTTCAAAGACTTCTGTTTCAGCACAATCATCGAGAAATTCAAGACACCTTCAGATTTCTCCGCATCATTGCCTGTTTGCAGATCGCAGTTGAAGAAGACAATGATTCTCTAAAGAAACGCATGCGCATGCATAAGCCGCATAGTAGTTCACTTTCAGACTGTGTTTGTAATTGTGTGTTGGAACGTATCCGATCCGTGGCGAGTCAGAAATGTCAAAAATGTATGTACTATGTGTCCGGATACCTCCAAACCTGGACAACTGAGCCAGGTGACCAATCAGTTCATCAGCTGATGCTGTAATTCAGCGACAACACACTTCTACACTGTAGAATGCTTTATATGCAAAGAAAAATTCGAAACAAACCTTCATCAAACCCCTTCAAGCTACAAGCGCCTCCTGATCCAGAGGTTTTCTCCGGATTATTTGCAGCAGCAGCTGCTGAGGCACTCACCATGGGCCTTTTGATGCCCAGCTCGACGTCACTTTCGCGCCAGCTTTGGGCGTAAGCACGTCGCAAGTCCTCTGCCTCTGCATGGAGTTTTGGAAAGCAGACAGCGACGGCATCGGCTCTTTGCTCAGAAATAGCGTCAGCTGAAATCTCATTGGAAGAAATGCACCGCAAGAATCATTGAACCCTCTCCACACCTTTACTACTGGGTATCCTTTTTCTTTATCTCTTTATCATCCTTGAAGAAAATTCAAGACAAAACTGCTTTGCATCTTCAATGCTGCCAAGTTTGTTGGCATATGTTGGCATCAAAGCTGAAGGCAACAAACATGTCTTGCACATGGAGAGGACTACAGCTTGCCTTCTTTCCACTCTCTCCCATGGCAGCCTCCGAAACATCACAACAGCGCGTCGCAAAAATCAGATGCATTGGATGCATTGGACTAGGACCTATAGGATGTACATATATATATATACAGTATATACAATGTAGTCTAGCAATGCGCCACTTCGTGGCAAGGGTCCCTCTGAGCTCATGCTATGGAATCAATAGACCCCGCTCCACAATGATTGGAAGTAACAAACAACGTTTTTTGATGTTGCATGACGATTTCCTTTTTGTTCCAATCTGAATTGCAATTTGTGAAGTCGTGGCGGTTCCATATTTCAACTTAAGACATACTTACGGCCCTGGAACGTTTGTTGGTTCTGGCACTTGCCTTAAAAAGCAGACATCAAAAAGTTGTAAGTGAAATTGCTGCAGCTGCAGGTAACAGGTAGAACCCAGAAACCCAAACACCATCAAACACCCATCAAGATCAATTGAAGCAAACCGCCTCAAATTCTTTGGAGGCAGTGGTTGGACTGCCGTCCTCCACATCACTGTCCATGGGTGCAGGGCGTGGCATTTTTCCACTTTGGCGGAGCGGCTGAACACTACACTGGCCCCGAGCACGCAAACTACTTGAGCCGCAAAGCATGTCGCTCGATGAGTGGGAACTTGCAGAGGAACAGTACTTTCTCATGCAAGGGCTTTTCCTCCTCAATGTCTCTACAAGTTCTAAAACCTTGTTCAATGCTCACTTTGGATTTTTTGGCATAATTACACTCTAGCTGATTCAAACGAGAGTATTGATAGTCGTGAGAAAGCAAGGTATCTGGTTGCCGTGGAAAATAGAGAGAGCGCGCGGGGTGCAGCATTGTTTGTATTGCGTTCTCATCAAATGCAAGCAATGCAATGGAACCACAATCCGTCATCAAAACTGATTCCTACTTCAAGTTCGGTCGAAACGTCAAGCACAAAATCAGGAAATGCAGTATATACAAAAATGAGATCAAATGAGCTATAATAAATGATGATATTTGACGTATGTACGTATAATGTATATGTCTGCCAGATGAATGGCCCCAAGATGGCAGCATTTTTGATCACTCTCGCTTCAAATGTGAGTTTCATGAATCTAATCAATGAAGTGGGAGCGGTCAGATTGCCATTTTTGAAACAGCGGGTCCACATGTACACCTAGAGTATATCATCGCATGTTCTCCCATATTCTTCCACTCGTCCTCAAAAGAGCTACGGACGAAATTACGTGTTTGGGGGAACATGCCATCACCAAATGGGGGGCCCCCTATGGGTTTTGCAGGTTTTGAATATGGATTCCCTATTGGTTATGAAGCCTCCCTAAGCCGCTTCAAGGTTCAAAGGCAACTTCTTACTGTAATTTTGTCTACTCAAATCATGTTGGAGTGATGCAGTGGGCCCACAACAGCTCCGCCGCTGCGCTAAGCCATCAGGTTTTTGACCTCAGAATGTGGAGCTGCGAGAACGTCAACTACACAACTAGAGGCCCAGGGTGTGTATCCTCCACCTGCGACATAAGTCGACGTCTATCAACGTTTGATATTGTCGTATTTTCATCTTGCCACCATGACACTAGTAATGTGCTAACTAACTCCACGGAAATTTCATGGTGCCACGTGCTGTTTTGAAAAAATCTTTGAAAGAACACTCAGGTCAGAATCCAGTATCCAGTCATTTGTCCAGTCAGCTGGGTGAAGCTCTACCCGCAGTCTCCTCACTTGGCAACCACGCTTGTCTCGTGGACCACAGCAACCCACCACTTGGGAAGCAAATTGCGCCCAGTGGCTCCTCAGCACCTGCTACTTGGTAGGTCAGAGGAAACACTGGAGCCAGGCTTACTTCCGTAGTCCATTCACAGATCACAACTTTCAATTAATGGATATGTTAGTGGATTCTACAATGAATCATGTCCAGGAAATTTTGGATCGGAATCTTCTGATTTTGAAAGACACCGAGAATATGGCGAAGGCGAGACGGGGCGTTTGGAAATCTGAACTACCTGTTACCTACCAAATGTGGACAGCAACAACGGGATGAAGAATTCAAAATAAGAATAACATACCATCCATGTCGCTAGGGTTCCAAGGAGATTGAGTTCTGCGAAACAACATGAATGGCCAATTCCGGCCAATTCCCAGTGGATTCCACATGTCTCCAGCCATGAGTCTATCACTTCAAAAAACGAACCGAAGAATCAAATTATACACTTATGATTTATAGATATTTGATCACAACGTCAAACTGATACATAATCTGTACCAAAGGACACGTTCCAAAACATGTCCCGACATTGTCCCCTACAGGTTGATGTGCCACAAATGCCGATCTTCAAGCAGGGCTGAGCCGAGCACTGTGAGCTTCCCGATCCATCTCCGCAAATGATGAAGCTTTTATCCTCGCAAGCACACTGGTGCCAGTGGAAGAGTTGACTGGCACCAGTGTGCTTGCGAGGATAAAAGCTCCGTCATCTGCGAAAAGGCAAGAGTGTACAGTATATCAATCTCAGAACATGTAAAAATGCAATGCAACCAACAACCAACGTACCAAACGCACAGAAGTACGTGAATCACAATCAGTAAAACATCACAAAATCTCGCAAATTTAAAGAACAACTACATTGTGCCAGTGTACAACAGTCTAACAATTGTACAACTCCGCAACAATTCAAAACAAATCAGCAAAGACTTCATTCATTTACAGTAAAAGAAATCTCAGAACAATCACTTGCATAGCAAACTCTTAGTTTCTTCATGTTGTTCCACTGTGTCAAAACATGTCTGTTTCATGCGTCGAGCAAGACTGTAGACCCTCCAAACACCCTAAGCCAAGCACTGTGAGCTTCCAGATCCATCTCTGGCACAGTATATCCACCTCCACAGATGTAAACATGCAAGGCAACCAGCGCACCAAACGCACCAAAGTACGTGGATCACAATCAGTAAAACATCAGAAAATCTCGCAAATTTAAAGAACAAATACATTGACATTGTCCATTGCAACTACTACCACTATTACTACAACTACTACTACTTCTATACCTCTACCTCTCCTTCTAATGCAACTATTATCATTACTAGAACCGCGACCCCTACTGCCATTACCACTGCTGCATTACTGCCACCACTACTACCACCAAAGTATCAGAGGACCAGGGAACCACAGCACCAGGGCAGCCGGGGACCAACAACAAGCACACCAAAAAAGAAATAGAAATGGCATACCTCTCAAAGGGTCTGGCAAAACGCAAAGGTAGTACCTACGAGTACCACCCTTTCTTTCCTCCTTCCTTGTTTGCTTGCTCCCTTGCTTGCTTGCTTGCTTGCAGTCGTGAGAGAAACTGGTAAAAACTGCCGAAAAAAGTGGAAAAAACTGCTGAAAAAAATAGGTCTCCTATGAAAGGACACGGTCGAAAGGTCACATGCAACATCGTGACACCACGCCTGCCACTGGTATTCATGGCTACAGCAGCTAATGGCTGCAGATGCAACCACCACCTGAAACAACTGGATCTCTGTTCACTAAAGCTGCTTATCAGAGGAAGAATTAGCCATACTAAAACTGCTACTTTTTGTTGAACTCACCCTGCCATTTCTTTTTTGAGAATCAAACACCCTACAGATTGTCTGGTGCTTAGCCCCATGCCAAATTGGTACAAAAGTGGAGGCAAACAATTAATTTTGAGATCTTCAAATTCGGATGACGATCGAACATGTTGGATATCACTATAGAGTGTCTGGTTATCTTATCTTGATGTTCTCCTTTTGGGTGGTGTTTTTCTCCCAATGAAAAATATCTTCGTCAAACGTTGGCAAACATCTTCCGCCAATGTTGGGGGAAGATCATGTCCTCAAAGACAACTAGGCAAAACTTAGGCTCCCTGCTAAAAGTCTATATAACCAGCGCGTTACATTCAAAACCCTCCCAAACCCACAGGAACCGCTCAGGTGTCCCTTGTTGGAAAACAAGCATTTTGGATCCAAAAATATCCCAAAATGATGGTTCAGAAAACAGAAGATGACTCTCCTGCTCAAAGGGGTGATTGTTCAGATTCACAAGTTCGTTTACGGGTGTGTACAGTAGTTCTGTTCAATGGCTGAGGAACATCGCTTTGAATCTGCCATTTTTGAGCTGCTTCCAGCCTTTGTAGCACTTGACGTCATGGTGGCCCTCCAGCCATGACTGCCAAAGAGACGGCGTCCTGTCGAAGGTTGTGTCAACTTATGTGACATAGATAAAACTGTTTCACATCCGAAGTTGATCTGAAATGTTTAGTGATTGATTCTGCTTGCTAATTTTCGAAAAAAAAAAAAAACAGAATAAATGAATTTCAGAATTAACAGCCACATGTTTGTTGGATTCCAAATATTCGCCAACTTGTCAAATTCGATTTGAAGCCAGTGTCAATTCCCCCGAGTTGCTGAGTCCCGTATAGTTGATGTAACCGGGCAGCCAAATGCCTTGAGAACTGGCAATTTCGGTTTAAAAGACAGCACGGTTTTTAGAGGGATCAAAGCCCAAGCCAAGAAAAAGATTTCTCCTGCTGGAGTTGCGTTATCAATGGTTCCCAATCCTCGGCACATCATCACAGATTGCTACATATCAACTTCTGTCAAAGAGTCAAACCTGGCGAATGAGAAATACCAAACTGCAGAAATAAAAGGCCGCAGGCACCACGTTTTCAACACCTTTGCTTCAAATGTATTTCATCCAAGCAATAGAGTGGCAGCAGTCAGATTGCCAATTTCGAAACAGCGGGTCCACTTGGTTCGCATGCATCAAGCATGAACACATTATATACATCATATTACAACATGGTCTCTTCGTTGTCAAATCATGTTCATGTCCAGTCATGTTCGAATTTTGAAACTCAGTGGAGTGGACCCACACCGGCTCTGCCGCCCTCTCTCACACGTTGGCTGATGTTTGAGCATATGCAGGTATGGGACTGCTGGCCTCATCGGGAACAAAAGTCGTCTGACAACACACTTCAAATCATTTCAAGCAACTCAATATTCACCATGTTTAAAATGTTTCATTTCAAATCCTGTTGACACTAAGTCAACTGGATCATTAATGAAGGCATAATGAACACTTATTTGGGACAATACCAGTAACATACAGTGACAAAGAAGTGAACAACACAACTCATCATTATCAGGGTGCCAAAGCCAGGCATCCACACTTCACCTCTCTCGTGGACCGCAGCAGCACGCACAACGGAAGATGCTCATAAGCACGTCCCACGTTTTGATCTCTCCTTGGTCAATCAGTGTGTGAAAATTAAGTTGGGAAATTGGGTCCAACCTACAACCCTTGTCCATTCGGAATTGAAACGTTCACTCGGACTAAAGAGTTGCTATGTTTGCAAACCCAAACTGGACATGCAATGCATAGAAATACTGTCCAGGGCACTGCCTAGGATTCTAGCTGTGAGCAATGCAATGCCACCAAATGCTCCACAAACAGAAAGTGTTTCTCAAAGAAAACATATGGAGCACCTCTAGAATTGAAACAACTCTATATCGCTAGGGTTCCGAAGAAATTTGCGTCTTCCTCGTTCGAACCAATGCCTTAGTTTCAGAAAACACATAGAAAACACATATCCATCAGGAAACCTGCCCTGCCTAAAAGTTCATAGAAACATACATAAATGTACAGTATATAAATACAAAAATCGAAATGCTATCGAAATGCTATCGAAATGCTACATTGTACAGTTGTACGACTTTAAATTTTGACAACTTGAAGGAGCTGATCCAATTTATACTGTTAACACCTTGGAAACCGTCAAAACTTCAAAGGCTTCTGTTCCAGCACAATCATCGAGAAAATTCAATGGCGAGTCAGAAATGTCAGAAATATTCAGAATTGTATGTATTATGTGTCCGAATACCTCCAAACCTGGACAACTGAGCCAGGTGACCAATCAGTTCATCAGCTGATTGCAGTCAAAGACGGAAAAAGACCACAGCGACAAGACACTTCGGGACACTGCACAATGCTTTACAATGCTTTACACAAAGAATAATACGAAACAAACCTTCATCAAACCCCTTCAAGCTACAAGCGCCTTCCGATCCAGAGGTTTTCTCCAGATCACTTGCAGCAGCAGCTGCTGAGGCACTCACCATGGGCCGCTTCGGCTTTTTGATGCCGAGCTCCACATCGCTGTCACGCCAGCTTTGGGCGTACTCGCGGCGTAGCTCCTCGGCCTCTGCACAAAAAATATCCGAAACCAAGCAGCAACAGCGAGGGCGACTTCTCCTTACCCTATCGGCTCTCTGTGCAGAAATAGCGTGAGTTCAAATCTTATAGGGAAAAAAATGAAGAAAATCAAGACAAAACTGCTTTGCATCTTCAATGCTGCCAATGCTGTTGGCCTATGATAGCATCACTAACTTGAAAGGAAACAAACAGGTCTTGCACATCCACACGTCTACAGCTTGCCTTCTTTCCACTATCTGCTCCGATGGCAGCCTCCAAAACACCAAAACACCACACAAGAAGACTGTCGGAAAAAAACGCAAGCATTGTACATATTGTACTACTACTAGTAGCAATGATGTACTAAGTATTCTAGCCATGCTCCACTTTGGTGGCAAGGATGACTATGAGCTCACACTATCCTATGCAATCAGTTTGTCAGAATCCGTTCCAGTAAGAGACAGCATTTTGTCCCACTTCCAAGCAACGTTGGATATTTGCAAGTTCGCTACTTAGTTGGTTCCACTCCATGATATTGGAAATGCCGCAGACACCGGCCAAAGCCCGGAAAGTTGCAGGAAGCAAATGTTCGCCTCAAATTCCTTTAACGCAGTGGTCGGACTGGCATCTTCCGCATCACTGTCCAATGCCATGGGTACTGGCCGCGGCATCTTTGGTTTAGGTGGCTAGAGGGCACAGGAGGAACGATATGGCTTGAGCCGCAAAGGATGTCGGTCGCAGCATGAGGGCGCAAGCGGAATTCAAAGCCACAAAGCCAACTTTGGATCAATAGAGGTGTCAAACCACTTTGTAAGTGTTGTATTGTCATGATCATCGTAGAAGTTTCAGTTTTGGAGCCGGAGGGGGGTGCTACCGAGAAGGACGAGGAAGCAGAGGAGGATCAAGAAAATAGCGATGATGATGGAGAAAATATGAGAAAATGATGATCACCACGTCGACGATGAGTGACATCTCCTGGAATTAAACCTCCTACGCTACGATATATCGCAGGATGATGCAACGCAGGGGGCTTGAAGTGAAAAGTACTCAATGACTCAGAACATAACTTTGCTCTAACCGCTACAACGGCTAGGAGTAGCTAGTCTTTTCTATACTGATCTGATGCAAGAGTTGTAATACACATGTCACGGTGGACTGTGTTCCAAAGATCCTGTTTGAAAGAAACCGTGACACTAATCTCAGTATCTCAATGGACTAAACCATGGAGTAGTTGTCCTTTGGATACTTTGGATGTTATCAAAACTAGGCATCGAACCTAACTGGTTCAGCACGACTCCATACCTGCCAGGACAAAGATCTCAGGACAAAGATCTCAAACTTCAATAAACTTGGCAAAGAATCTAAAGAACCAGAGCTCTTGCAAAAGAATGAAAGAAACATCAAAATAAATATGAAAGAAATATGAAATCGGCGGAGCCCCAACTGCTCCAGGAAAAGTGCCCACCTATTCATGCCATTTGGACGATCCAACACCTGTGGGCATCCACTACTGACAAGGACTCCAAGGACGCTGAAGTATCTCCACTGAAGAGAACAAGTGGCATGGAATGCACGATTGAACCCCGCAAATGCTCACTTCCAAAAAGGAAAGCCAACATTTGTCTGAAGCCAACATGTGTGTGATTTCCTTCAGCTACTTCGATTGCATCCAGTTTGGGATGTTTTTGGTATTTGGTCTGAGTCCAAGAAAAAAATACAGCCTGAGTCTTGCAAAGACTTTGGTTTGTTGGTGTTTATTGTCAGCTCTCTTTGGTCAGCCAACAAGTCTGCCGTCCCAAGAAACCGGCCTCACGGGCGGTTTGCTGCCCATGATCAATCTCTTCAAGCAATAGATTGCAGAACCTGACGAATTTGAGATACACATCGTGCAGAAAGGTGGAAAAAATAATGCAAAGGTTCGCACGTCGAATCATCGAATCCCTTCATATCCTTCATCCGAGAAGCTCCGTGTTGAACATCTCGAAAGAAAATACCCCAGGCGCTTCTCGCAAGACCTGGGTTGTATTTCTTCCCTTTCTGTGGTTGCATGTGTGTCATGTGGCACCCCTATCCACACCAAGAGCAAGGCACAAAAGTCATGGGGAATAACACAAGCCGTCTGTGCACAACACACTTCAAGCAACTCAATGTTCACCATGTTTGATATGATTGAATGTTTCGTTTCATTTTACGGTAATGTTGACACCAAGTCACAACTCGATCATTCATGAACGCGTAATGAAAGCTGCTTGGGGAGAATAACATACAATGACAAAGAAGTGAACAACAACAAAACTCATCATTCTCAGGTTGACAAAGCAAGGTCCCATTGCAAAGTGTTGCCACACTTGGCATCCACACTTCACGTCTCTCGTGGACCGCGCGGAGAGATCAAAACGTGGCACGTACTTACAGTACCCGCCACCCATTGATCTCTCCTTGGAAAAGGAATGACAAAAGCAACACATCGAAAACCTGCGACTCTATTGTGTTGATGCCTCTGGTTGCCGGTTCGAACGTATCTGTAGCGAGTCAGAAATGTATCTATCCCGACCATCCGGATACCTCCAAACATTGACAACTCAGCCAGGTGACCGATCAGTTCACCAGCTGCTGTAACTCTGCCACCTGATCGCAGCGACAAGACACGTCTGCACTTTACAATACGTTTACACAAAGAAAATTACACCATCGTAGACCAGACAACAGCGCCATAAAGACCTGAAAGTAGCAGGAAGCAAATGTCTGCCTCAAATTCCTTCGACGCAGTCGTTGGACTGGCATCTTCCACATCACTGTCCAATGCCATGGGTACTGAGTCTAGCCGCCTCCAAAGAGAGATGGTACTGGTCGTGGCATCTCTCTTTGGAGGCGGCTAGAAGCCAAACTGGCACAGGAGGAACGATAGCGCTTGAGCCGCGAAGGATGTCGGTGGAAACTTGCAGACCCTTGCACACATCAATTGTCAGCACATCATCACAGATTGCAATATCAACTTCTGTCAGAGTCAAACATGGCAAATGAAAAATATAAAATTGCAAAAATAAAAGGCTGCAGGCAGCACCTTTCAACAACTTCGCTTCAAATGTTTTCATTCGAGCAATGGAGTGGCAGGGGTCAGATTGCCAATGTCGAACAGCAGGTCTACTTGGTTCTGTCAGTATCATGCTGTACATATTGCGACGTGTCGAACTTCTGTGGCGACTCTCTTTGGTCGATGTGGTGCATCAAGGGCCCATGATACCAGTCTATGATTCGTATGATGTTGTGTCATCCGATAGCAATAACTTCTGTTCTGGTGTTTTGAACTGCGGATGACAGTATGATTCTTCACTTTCTCAGCCAATCGACTTGGTCACATTGAACTCGACTATGTAAGGAGGCTTTGTACATGGATCTGCAACACAGATCCTTATCTTTAGTTCATTTTTAGCATCAGTTGATCACAACAGCGTACAGCCAGATCGAGCCTTCGCAACGCAAACATGGCAAGGAATGCAAGGAATGCAAGGTCCATCCCCACAAAGGTTGCTTGGTATTTTGATTTTCTATGGAATGATCAATGATCTATATAGAGTCTGGAAAGTGTCCTTTAAGACCAGGCTTTTGATTGCAACTCGGAAGACTCCCAGAATCTCGCATTCTGCCTTTGCCGACGTTTCTGCTTCAGTAGATGCTGGCCCCTCACACTGTCGGGGGCATGAAGAGCACACAAGACAAGAAAACACTACAGTGTAAGTCACACAAAAAAAGCGTATGTCAATGTCAATACATAAATGCAAGAGTAGATAAGCTTATGATGCAACATACCGGAATCAGTATGTCGATAGTTTTCTGTCCATAGTTTTGTGGGGTCCGGGTACTATATAGTACCCAATTATGCTGCAGGAACACCCACACCTTATGCAGCAGATCTATACACATGTATATCTTGACTCCACAGCCGACATTTCGTGTGAAGAGTGTTCACGTAAAAGTGCTTCATTCTCAGCTCTAGATGTCAATGGTGGAAGTGAATGTCTTAACGACTTGCCTGGCTTTGCTGCCAGCGTTTGGTTTCATCGGTATCGCCATCTGGAACATCACTGGGACCCATGACCTCTGCCTCACAGAAATCAACACAGATTCCCTGACATTAAAAAAAACATGATTAACATTTGACAAACGTATGATTGACATATGATTGATATGTGATTAACATATGATTAATCTATGATTAACATATTGCAGGTTAACCTATTAACAATAATAAGATCTCTCTGAAGCCGTGCACCTTCAGCGTGCCCTCTCGAAAAGCTGCCACGAAATCACGCATTTCTGCAATGTCCAGATCCTGCACGACTCCCAGCAAGTGTACAGGTGATGAAATTTCAATCTTTTCCAGGAAAAATGTCGGCAATGAATAGCATGGCATAGCATGGCATAGCATGGCCTGCCTTGTCAGATTCAAAACGATATCGCTTCTGACCATCCACATCAAGGATGACCAGAGAGGGACTTGCTGTCACCCCACTCATCTCTCGAACCTGATCATCCAATCTCCATGGAAAAAACCAATCCAAACCTTTCCAAAATTTCGAGCTGTAGCCTGGGGTACGGCTCCCGAGGGTTGGATAGCAACGAAGAAGATGATGCGCGGGACCTTTGTAAAAATGTTGAGCTTCAAAGTAACAGAAAGATCGTGAAATTCAATGAAATTCATGTATAATTCCATTCATCCAACTCCCGGGCTTTCTGTGGCTCTAAGTGTGCAACCCGCCCTTCAACACGTCCCAGCGATTCATGCACCTTTTGGCGGTGTTTGGGGAGCAAAATTTTCGTTTGGTCCAACTCATTTGGCTGAGTTCACCTCGTTGGCAACTTCAATGAGGTTCTGAAACAGCTGGTGTTGCCTGGGATGTTGTAGATGTTTTATGGTAATTTTCAGGTTGAAAGAATGAAGCTTTATGGATGCCTGTAGGGTGGCAGACCCTCAAGGAAGAGGCAAACACTGGGAACCTCAAGGTCCAATTCTTGTTCAAACATGTTTGCTTCGGCAAAGAACAGCAGTGAAAAAAAGAAAGATCAACTCGAAAATAGGTTGCAAGGCGGAATTGATCTCTTCAATGGGCCGCGCCAGATCCAACCTCAGACTGTCCACCACAAAAAATCTTCCAAGTCGGGTGTTGAAAATCATCAGAAAATTAACATGGCGCCTGAAAATGGATGGTTAGGATGCTAGTTTCTTTTTCGGACGGCCTATTTTCAGGGGCGAACTGTTAGGTTTGGGGGAGGGTGTTTACCCTCCCGTTACTACGGGAAAGTCTCTGAGTATCCGGACACTGGTCTCTGATACATGTCCAATCTCCTCTCCACCACCTCCATGATGACGCCTCTGGATAATGCCTATCAAATTCCAAGGGTATTTTTTTCTTTTCTTGCTAATCTGTAAAAATTCAGCTGAAAAATATCTCCCTTGTGTCTCGGGACCGGCCGCCTCACTCTTTGTCGGCTTCGGAAGATATTTGGTGTAGTCCCGGTCGTGCGTGTACGACAAACATCTGGTCAAAGGCATCTAACATTTAATTATCCTATTCATACAACAATTAAAAAAAAAACAAAAAAAACAATATAAAACACATCTTCAAACCTTGTTTTGGTTGCTTTCTGATGCGATGTTGTGCCCTCTGAAAAACCATCTTTTAACTAACCTATGACTCCATAAGCATCAGGCATTGGATCTGGAGTCTCAGCTTTGGAGCTCCGAAGACGATGTATCTGATAAGCCTTCGAAAAACCGTCATCACTCGACGTTTTGAGGTGGCACAAAATTATGGCAAATTTTCAACACCCCCTTTCGGTGCTTGGATGTGGATGATTAATTCATATCCCATGTTAAAACGTTCATGAAGTTTTCATCATCTCTGTAAAAAAATCGAAGCTGATCTTCAGACCAAACCCGTTGTGAGTTGCTCTATCGCCTCTGAATTCCGATAGGTCTCGCTGACCGACCAGAGGATAAAGTTGACACGCTCCCCGGATTCAATGTTGTCAGCACCTCGAAAACAGAATGTGAGTGACATGGAACGAATGACCAAGGCTGGAAGCATTGGGTTTCCTCGGTAAGTTTCATGTATTCTTACGTCTGTATGACATAGAACTCAAAGAAACACATGTTTTACTGTCGTTTGCTTGCTTTTCTATCTCAAAAAGATGGAAACACAATTTCAAAAACCGAGGCCCGGTCCATGGCGATGTCTTCCTGGCATCGGATTTCGTATATTTTCGTATCATCATTTGTTTCCCTTCTGCGGTTCCATGTCTCTCACTCCCCCACCTAGGTGGATCACAGCACGTCCCTGACGGGGGGAGTTTCGGCAATGCGGTGATGTTTTTTCCAGGAATGGATGAAAAATAAGACTAAAAAAGAATACCCCAACAGCAACGACATGATGGGAAAAACGGATCCAATGTTGCGCACCTTCTCATGGATGTAGGTATGCTGCATCTTTCTGTGCTTCTCATCAGTCACCAAGCCACAGAAGGACAGTGTTGCTCCAGTGAATTCCTTAGAAAAAATCCCAAGCCAAAATACCATCCATGACATACAACGCCCATGGAAAATGCACTTCAAATGGATGGAAATCCAACAAAATCCACTTCAACAACTGGACCAAAAGTTGTTAAGTGCCACGCTTTTCCCAAACAAGCGTTGAGAGTGACGTCGGAGTCATCCTACCAATGTTGCACTCTCATGTCGTCTTAGTAAGTTATGATATTCCCAACAGTACAAATGAATAAGAAGAAGAATCATGATATAAAGAAAACATGAATATACTGCTGTAATGAATATGAAACAAGAAATATGAATGTAAATATGTATATATGATATATGATATGTACGGGTATATTACACTATATATCACTTTTCATTGCCAGGCTTTTGTGTCCTAACGACTCAGCTCTAATTACATGCAATCACCCTCTTGTACAATCAGCTCCTTCTGCCGGTAGGTTGATACGTCATTAACAACCATAATGGGTAAAAGATTGTATTATATTGAGAATAGATGATAGAGAACAAATAACAGAAAGCGAATTAGATATTTGAATACTAAACAATGAAACAATGAGTAATAAATATTTGAGTAAGTAATAAAGAGTGTATTACAAATAATATCATCTAATAATATACACATTCCTCACCGACTTCTTTTGTCTCTAAAACCTCGTGGCACCAGAAATCCAATTGCGCTGCCTCCGAAAAAACAAAAACGTCCCCCAAAGAGCTAACTGTCTGGGATTTGAAGTCCAACCTGCTCGTTGACTCCTTGATTTCTGATAGGTTGAGATTTGATAACAACTGCCAAATCACTGCGAAGTCCTCATGCATGTCAAGGCCCACATCCTCATCATGTCTATACCTCACCCAAAAGGTGAAAACGGTGACAACATGTGACAAAAGTGATAGAAGTGACAACCGTGACAAGAGCCACAGTGACAGTGACAGCGCCCAAACATTGCTGCTGGACACAATTTGAATAGAGGTTGGATGACTTTCGTTACAAAAATTTGTGTTACTGACACTTGAATTGGAAAAACTGCCAGTGGATCATTCACCTTTAAGCAATATTTCAACGGGTGCCACCCTCGGGAAAACCAGTTCGCCTCACAATGAAGCAATGATGATCTTCACATCCGTTGGACTCTGTTGGAAATAGCGAGGTCATCAATGGCATCAAGTATTCCTCACGGATGACAGTTCTGCCAACTTGTGAACTGGTAATATTATTCCAGGAAACCTGGATGTTACATAAGAGAAGTGTCATGTACATGTTTTTTAATATACTTGGGATATATATATATATATATGTTAGATACATGTGTTTTGACTAGGAAACCACCACCATTATTGATTGATTTCGTCTATTTTATCAAAGCCCAAGTCAAGAAAAAGATTTCTCCTGCTGGAGTTGCGTTATCAATGGTTCCAATCCTTGGCACATCATCACAGATTGCTATATATCAACTTCTGTCAAAGGGTCAAATTTGGCGAATGAGAAATACCAAACTGCAGAAGTAAAAGGCCGCAAGGCACCACGTTTTCAAGACCTTCGCTTCAAATGTATTTCATCCAAGCAATAGAGCGGCAGCGGTCAGACTGCCAATTTCGAAACAGCGGGTCCACTTGGTTCGCATGCATCAAGCATGTACACATTACATCATATTACAACATGGTCTCGTCGTTGTCAAATCATGTTCATGTCCAGTCATATTCGAATTTTGAAACTCAGTGGAGTGGACCCACACCGGCTCTGCCGCCCTCTCTCACACGTTGGCTGATGTTTGAGCATTTGTTGGTATGGGACTGCTGGCCTCATCGGGAACAAAAGTCGTCTGACAAAACACTTCAACTCAATATTCACCATGTTTAAAATGTTCCATTTCAAATCCTGTTGACACTAAGACAACTGGATCATTAATGAAGGCATAATGAACACTTATTTGGGACAATACCAGTAACATACACTGACAAAGAAGTGAACAACACAACTCATCATTATCAGGGTGCCAAAGCCAGGCATCCACACTTCACCTCTCTCGTGGACCGCAGCAGCACGCACAACGGAAGATGCTCATGAGTACGTCCCACGTTTTGATCTCTCCTTGGTCAATCAGTGCGTGAAAATTAAGCTGGGAAGTTGGGTCCAACCTACAACCCTTGTCCATTCCGAATTGAAACGTTCACTCGGNGATTTTGACAACTTGAAGGAGCTGATCCAATTTATACTGTTAACACCTTGGAAACCGTCAAAACTTCAAAGGCTTCTTTCAGCACAATCATCGAGAAAAGTCAATGGCGAGTCAGAAATGTCAGAAATATTCAGAAATGTATGCATGTATTATGTGTCCGAATACCTCCAAACCTGGACAACTGAGCCAGGTGACCAATAGACAACTGAGCCAGGTGACCAATAAGTTCATCAGCTGATTGCAGTCAAAGACGGAAAAAGACGACAGTGACAAGACACTTCTACACTTACAATGCTTTACACAAAGAAAAATACGAAACAAACCTTCATCAAACCCCTTCAAGCTACAAGCGCCTTCCGATCCAGAGGTTTTCTCCAGATCACTTGCAGCAGCAGCTGCTGAGGCACTCACCATGGGCCGCTTCGGCTTTTTGATGCCGAGTTCCACGTCGCTGTCACGCCAGCTTTGGGCGTACTCGCGGCGTAGCTCCTCGGCCTCTGCACAAGAATTTCCGAAACCAGACAGCAACAGCGACGGCGACTTCTCATTACCCTATCGGCTCTCTGCTCAGAAATAGCGTGAGTTCAAATCTTATAGGGAAAAACTGAAGAAAATCACACAAAACTGCTTTGCATGTTTACTGCTGCCAATGTTGTTGGAATATGTTGGCATCACTAACTTGAAAGGAAACAAACATGTCTTGCATATCCACACGTCTGCAGCTTGCCTTCTTTCCACTATCTGCTCCGATGGCAGCCTCCAAAACACCAAAACACCACACAAGAAGACGGTCGGAAAAAAACGCAATCATTGTACATATTGTACTACTACTAGTAGCAATGATGTACTAAGTATTCTAGCAATGCTCCACTTTGGTGGCAAGGGTGACTATGAACTCACACTATCCTATGCAATCAGTTTGTGAGAATCCGTTCCAGTAACAGGCAGCATTTTATCCCACTTCCAGGCAACGTTGGACAATTGCAAGTTCGCTACTT
Source organism: Breviolum minutum Mf 1.05b.01 (assembly GCA_000507305.1). NCBI lineage: Eukaryota > Dinophyceae > Suessiales > Symbiodiniaceae > Breviolum > Breviolum minutum. The sequence continues at coordinate 212,057 of DF239150.1, forward strand.
GGTTGGTTCCACTCCATGATATCGGAAATGCCGCAGACACCGGCCAAAGCCCGGAAAGTTGCAGGAAGCAAATGTTCGCCTCAAATTCCTTTAACGCAGTGGTCGGACTGGCATCTTCCGCATCACTGTCCAATGCCATGGGTACTGGCCGCGGCATCTTTGGTTTAGGTGGCTAGAGGGCACAGGAGGAACGATATGGCTTGAGCCGCAAAGGATGTCGGTCGCAGCATGAGGGCGCAAGCGGAATTCAAAGCCACAAAGCCAACTTTGGATCAATAGAGGTATCAAACCACTTTGTAATTGGTGTTTATTTTTGTTTATTGTTGTCAAGAAAAAGATTTCTCCTGCTGGAGTTGCGTTATCAATGGTTCCAATCCTCGGCAAATCATCACAGATTGCTACATATCAACTTCTGTCAAAGAGTCAAACCTGGCGAATGAGAAATACCAAACTGCAGAAATAAAAGGCCGCAGGCACCACGTTTTCAACACCTTTGCTTCAAATGTATTTCATCCAAGCAATAGAGTGGCAGCAGTCAGATTGCCAATCTCGAAACAGCGGGTTCACTTGGTTCGCATGCATCAAGCATGTACACATTATATACATCATATTACAACATGGTCTCTTCGTTGTCAAATCATGTTCATGTCCAGTCATGTTCGAATTTTCAAACTCAAAGGAGTGGACCCACACCGGCTCTGCCGCCCTCTCTCACACGTTGGCTGATGTTTGAGCATTTGCTGGTATGGGACTGCTGGCCTCATCGGGACCAAAAGTCGTCTGACAAAACACTTCAACTCAATATTCACCATGTTTAAAATGTTCCATTTCAAATCCTGTTGACACTAAGACAACTGGATCATTAATGAAGGCATAATGAACACTTATTTGGGACAATACCAGTAACATACACAGACAAAGAAGTGAACAACACAACTCATCATTATCAGGGTGCCAAAGCCAGGCATCCACACTTCACCTCTCTCGTGGACCGCAGCAGCACGCACAACGGAAGATGCTCATGAGTACGTCCCACGTTTTGATCTCTCCTTGGTCAATCAGTGTGTGAAAATTAAGTTGGGAAGTTGGGTCCAACCTACAACCCTTGTCTATTCCGAATTGAAACGTTCACTCGGACTAAAGAGTTGCTAGAGCAACTCTATGTTTGCAAACCCAAACTGGACATGCAATGCATAGAAGTACTGTCCAGGGCACTGCCTAGGATTCTAGCTGTGAGCAATGCAATGCCACCAAATGCTCCACAAACAGAAAGTGTTTCTCAAAAAAAACATATAGAGCACCTCTAGAATTGGAACAACTCTATATCGCTAGGGTTCCGAAGAAATTGGCCTCTGCCTCGTTCGAGGCAATGCCTTGGTTTCAGAAAGCACATAGAAAATACATATCCATCAAGAAACCTGCCCTGCCTAAAAGTTCATAGAAACATACATAAATGTACAGTATTTTTTCTTTATGAGACGCTGCACTGATCATCGGCACTGAGCGTTGCTCAGCACTGCGTGAAGATAGGGGGTGATTGCAATCTCCAACAACCGCATAATCTATACAAGAGCGGATTAACGTTGAGGTGAACACGTATGGATCGCAGTCAGTCATGCAGTAAAATGTGAAATAAATAAAAGTGTGCACACAGGGACGTGGTGATTCGATTTATTCGATAAAGAAATTCGATGATGAATTCGTTGAAATATTCGATGAAATATTCGATGGAAGTGACACCGTGGAGTATCTGAAGACCAATGTCAGCTATTTTGTGGTGTGGTAAACGGAGTTTCTCGGCGTTGCGCTTTACCATGAAGGGTTTGAATTTGTTGAATGTCGTTGATGTCAAACGGTGTGACGTTGTCAATAATTGTATGAGCATCCTTATATGTTTCAATCAACCAGTTTGCTCGTGGTTTACCGACACGACGAATGTGTTCAACCCTTGGCCTAAACGTACCAGTTTCAAAAAGTACTTCTCTCATTGGATCTTCACTCTCAGCTCGAATAATGTGCCCTAAGAGGGTAATCTTCTTATGTTTCCATTTGGTTGAAAGTCTGATATGTTTGTATCCATACCTTTGCGATAGTTCGTGTAAAACAGTTTGGTTGGTCCATGCTCTATTGACATATGTGGAAGGCACACCTAGAATCTTACGTAGCATTTTCATCTGGAAGTTGTCGATAAGCTTTTGTTCACTCAATGTCAGTTGCATTGATTCTAAGCCGTACAGAAGTTTGCTGGCCAAAAATCGAAATGCAAAAATTGTAAATCAGTATATAAATACAAAAATCGAAATGCTGCATTGTACCGTTCTACGACTTTAAATTTTGACAACTTGAAGGAGCTTGGAAACCGTCAAAACTTCAAAGGCTTCTGTTTCAGCACAATCATCGAGAAAATTTAATGGCGAGTCAGAAATGTCAGAAATGTATGTATTATGTGTCCGAATACCTCCAAACCTGGACAACTGAGCCAGGTGACCAATAAGTTCATCAGCTGATTGCAGTCAAAGACGGAAAAAGACGACAGTGACAAGACACTTCTACACTGTACAATGCTTTACACAAAGAAAAATACGAAACAAACCTTCATCAAACCCCTTCAAGCTACAAGCGCCTTCCGATCCAGAGGTTTTCTCCAGATCACTTGCAGCAGCAGCTGCTGAGGCACTCACCATGGGCCGCTTCGGCTTTTTGATGCCGAGTTCCACGTCGCTGTCACGCCAGCTTTGGGCATACTCGCGGCGTAGCTCCTCGGCCTCTGCACAAAAAAAAATCCGAAACCAAGCAGCAACAGCGAGGGCGACTTCTCCTTACCCTATCGGCTCTCTGCTCAGAAATAGCGTGAGTTCAAATCTTATAGGGAAAAACTGAAGAAAATCAAGACAAAACTGCTTTGCATCTTCAATGCTGCCAATGCTGTTGGCCTATGATGGCATCACTAACTTGAAAGGAAACAAACAGGTCTTGCACATCCACACGTCTACAGCTTGCCTTCTTTCCACTATCTGCTCCGATGGCAGCCTCCAAAACACCAAAACACCACACAAGAAGACGGTCGGAAAAAAACGCAAGCATTGTACATATTGTACTAGCAATGATGTACTAAGTATTCTAGCAATGCTCCACTTTGGTGGCAAGGGTGACTATGAACTCAATGCCGCAGGCACCGGCCAAAGCCCGGAAAGTTGCAGGAAGCAAATGTTCGCCTCAAATTCCTTTAACGCAGTGGTCGGACTGGCATCTTCCGCATCACTGTCCAATGCCATGGGTACCGGCCGCGGCATCCTTGGTGGAGGTGGCTAAACTGTCACAGGAGGAACGATATGGCTTGAGCCGCAAAGGATGTCGGTCGCAGCATGAGAAGCGCAAGCAACAAGCTCCAGGGCGGAACTGAAAGCCACAAGGCCAACTTTGGATCAATAGAGATATCGGGATGAGGGTGCTACCGAGAAGGACGAGGAAGCAGAGGAGGATTAAGAAAATAGCGATGATGATGGAGAAAATATGAAAAAATGATGATCACCACGTCGACGATGAGTGACATCTCCTGGAATTAAACCTCCTACGCTACGATATATGGCAGGATGATGCAACGCAGGGTGCTTGAAGTGAAAAGTGCTCAACGACTCAAAACGTAACTTTGCTCTGACCGCTATGAGTAGCTAGTCTTTTCGATACTGATCTAATGCAAGAGTTGTTTAGACATGTCACGGTGGACTGTGTTCCAAAGATCCTGTTTGAAAGAAACCTTGACACAAATCTCAGTATCTCAATGGACAGACCATGGAGTTGTTGTCCTTTGGATGCTATCAAAACTAGGTATCGAACCTAACTGGTTCAGCACGACTCCATACCTGCCAGGACAAAGATCTCAAACTTTAGTAAACCTGGCAAAGAACCAGAGCTCTTGCAAAAAGAAACATCACAAAAAACATAAAAGAAATGTGAAAGAAATATGAAGCCCCAACTGCTCCAGGAAAAGTGCCCACCTATTCATGCCATTTGGACGATCCAACACCTGTGGGCATCCACTACTGACAAGGACTCCAAGGACGCTGAAGTATCTCCACTGAATAGAAAAAGTGACATGGAATGCACGATTGAACGCCGCAAATGCTCACTTCCAAAAAGGAAAGCCAACATTTGTCTGCTGAAGCCAACCCGTGTATGATTTCCTTTAGCTACTGCGATTGCGTCCAGTTTGGGATGTTTTTGTTAATCTGGTCCGAGTCCAACAAAAAAGGAAAAACCAGAGTCTTGCAAAGACTTTGGTTTGTTGATGTTTATTGTCAGCTCTCAACAAGTCTGCTGACACCCAAGAAACCAGCCTCACGGGCGGTTTGCTGCGCATGATCTATCTCTTCAAGCAATAGATTGCAGAACCTAGCCATTTGAGATACACATCCTGCAGAAAGGTGGAAGCATCATGCAAAGGTTTGCATGTCGAATCATCGAATCCCTTCATCCGAGTAGCTCCATGTTGAACATCTCGAAAGAAAATACCCCAGGCGCTTCTTCTCGCAAGACCTGGATAGTATTTCAAAGAATAACAATTCTGTGGTTGCATGTGTGTCATGTGGGACCTGGGACCCCTATCCACACCAAGAGTAAGGCATCCTTGAAATCTGGATGCTCCGCAGTAGCAGCTCTCAAAAAGCTGGGTGCAAGCCACCTTCGGAGAGTTGAAATCATAGCGTTGTCATGATTTGTTTCAAAGCAAAGGGCGAGCCTCTTCAGATTCTCTCGCTGGTTCTCAAACAACTCAGGATGCAAGGGCTTGTATTTGCCTGATGATGGCACTAGAAATGCTGCGCACACTACAGAATTTTGGCCCGAGGGCAAGTGAAGTGCAGGACCTGCTTGATAAACGTCTCCAAAGTAGTGTTTGCGGACCTCCTGCTTTCCTGCAAAAGCAAGACATCTTCAAATGACGATTTTCGACCATAAAGCCAATCCAAATTCAGAATTTGATCTCAAGAAAGTCCTTGATCTCCTCCATCACCCCCGATCCCTCTTTTTGATGCTCGCTGCATTTGATTTGGCTTCATCGCGGCCAAGTCTCCAGCTGTGATAGGTGAAACCCGGTGTCAATCAACGTCGACGTCTGCGACTCACACTGCGGCTATCCCGACGGCGCCGCTCACGTCGACTTCGGCTTTTGCTACCTTCACAAAGAGATCTTATTTTGCATGAATCCCATTGACTGTTGTCATACATCTCCGCTATAGGAGAATGATGATCTTAGAGTTCAGCACCTTCAGATATTTTCAGCGAGTCCTTTCAAAGTCAACCTAGCCTTCCACCGGCTTGCTTTTGCGGCTTCGAACCGGTTCTGGTGAGCTAAATTCCTGTGGACGCCAATGGCTAGCACTGCGACTCCTGTGACAGGTACATCTCAGCGCATCTCAGGAGAACACAGAGAAAATGTCAACCGAGTTCGAGCAACTTCAATGAATGACTCACAAAATTTAAGATCCAAACCAATTCCAGAATTAGAAGCCAAATAAATCCACTCTGGTAACAGTTTCAGACTTTGCAGGACATTGTGCGGCAAGATTCCGGTCAAAGAATGTTTCCTAAGAGTTTATCCCCAAATAACACTGGCGGGGCATGATGGACAAGCATGCAATGATGACCCTTTCTAGTACTGCTTGGTAACCATGTTCCAGCACTTCCCAAGCCTGCTTCGGCTTTCAACTGGACTCCTGCGACATCCGCCGGGGATTTCTAGTTTTGAGAGCATAACACCGCCATCGTTCCAAAAAAAAAATACGTCGGCCGTCATGGACCTGGGGGCACTTCGACTGCGCCGGACCCGTCGTTTCGGAGCCTCGGACGGGCGAAATGGAACTCCCGACGTGTGTAAGGTTGGCGAATCAAAGGTTGTGGAATAGATCAAAGGGATTATTCATCTTATGATTTCATAGTCTAGTCTCATCACTTACTCATCATAAGTCATACCCTCCAGGGAACTAACATATTGTCACCTGGGGAAAAGGAACATCATCCTCAAAATTGCCGACCGGTACAGTAGGGGATATGGTAATTCCCTGGAGGGTAAGATTTCGACTCTAAGGTCTAAAGTTTCACTCTGCTTCAAATCTTCTGCAGATACAGGGGTCATTATCGGACACCAACCCAAACAATGCACTATGAAAGGGGAAATCCTTCAGATTTACCATATATTTGTAGTGTTTCATTCATGCCCCCCAGATGGGTAATTTGTACTAAATTATGGTAATTTAATAATCCCTGAGATATTTCCCAAAACTCCTGAAGCTGTAAACCCTTGAGTTTCCCTACTGTCCGACTGCTGCGACCTCGTCTCTGGCTGCGGCTGCGACTCTGGCTGCGGCTGCGACTCCTGCTCCATTTTGGCAATGATAAAGGCATACCCTTCACATACCCTTCACTAAGCACGAAACCCAGGTCGATTTCTATCAACCCAGGTCATTTTTGAAGGGTCTGGTCTGGTGATTCAGTGATCCCTTTGGCATCCCCAGACTTGACACCCAAAAGTCCAAGTCCTGTCTGCTGGCCGAAACCTTGTTGACCATTGATGCGGGTATTCCACGATCTTGCTGCTTCCATTGGATAACAACTGAGGCGACCAACTTCGCAGCCAGCAGCTTTTCATGACTGGCAGTCTGAGGTATCAATTCCTAGGCACCATCTGTGAAAAGTGCACCGAGAGCTGAACACATCTTTGTAGACCATAGTATCAAATATCATTGAGTATATGTATATCTGTGCATGAGTCTAATAGTTGTTTGCTTCTTCTGCAAAAAAAGGTAGTTGTTGTGGCAAGAAGTCGTAGAGCGACCATCGCCTTTTCTAGTCTGAGGTTTCTGCTGGGACCCCTCGACGGACTGTTGGAGTTCCCATTCCAGCAGGAGCAGTTCGTGCAAACCTTTTGACAGCAAACAGTGTGGTTCTATGGTGAAAGGCAATCAACAACATGTTGCTGTCAAGTCAAAAGTTTTAGCGTCATTAAAAGTGACCAAATACTGTGACTGTGAAACTCTTGCGGTCTGGTATATGACTCTTGGGAGCGAAAATCGACGCATCATGGGCCTGATCATCACGCACTTCCCTTGGACGTTTCGGCCATTCAACCCCTGGTGAGTGCAATGCCAAGAAAGGAATAGATGGAGATGTCAGATGCCCAAGGGCGTCTAATCATCACACTTAATGAATCTCAAACGTACCAGGAACTCAGTTGAAAATAGAGACTTGATATGACTTATATAAATAATCCTGGTTGAGAAAACATTATATAGCTTCCTTGATTCATCTGTTGAATCAGGGGTGGTGCCTTTCACACAGCGACAAACAAGAAGTTCAGGCACCTATGAGGGTGTCGCTGTAATCACCATGGCCTGCATTGCCTTTCGGGCATCATCCCGACGTGCAAACTCCACGATGGCAATTCGAGTGTCCGGCGCCTCAAATTTCGAGCCGGTGGGCAAGGGTTGTTCATAGGGCATAGGGTAGAGGCATGGGAAAAGCATGCAAAACAAAAGGCTTCGGGTCCATTGAATCACTGGACCTGGGCGGAGACATTAAAATGATTTTTCAGTATGGTAAAGTGAGACTGAAGCAAGGTCCAGGCCCCTTTCATATTCTTGTTCTGATTGATATTCACATTTTTGACCTTAAGGCAGTACAAAATCCTTCATGTTTTGCAGACTCTGTGAATATGTTTTCTGATAATCCACTGATGCAAAATGTGGCAATATAGTCTGTTCTGAGGCCCAACCCTTCCATAGTGTTCAAATTGTGCTTGCAAAGCCTCTGTGGTCACGCCATCCTGAGCTTGATGGGAGTTTGTTGGAAACTGCGGTTTTTCCCGTGATGAAACGCCCCAAAGGTGCCTTGATTCCTTGCACGCACAAGGTTGCATAGGGAAAGGCCGTCATCTTGCGTTACATCGGGAGACTTTCAGTGATCACTTACTCGAAGGTGAACTACCAACAAAAAGATGGGAATCCAAAATTGAAAAATCTAGTAACCAAAATCACCTTAAGAAACTTAGTAACAATTAAAAGACCACTTACAGTAATTCAACGTGGCATCATTCCCAGTTTAAATATGCTCTGCGACTGGCGACTGGCTGTGTGAACTGGGACTCCACAAAGGAGCTTGAGCCAAATGCAGTCAACATGAAGTCATCACCAGAAATGTTCCGAAAACCTAGGAACCAGAAATCGCCAAGCTAGGAACATTGGAATGAGAATGACCATTCCCAAATGGAACCCCAAAATAAACAACCAGAGTTCATCAACTGTGACCTGCCTCCAGCTTCAGAAGACATGGCACAAAGAAAGCGCGGTCTCTGCCTGCATGTGAAACCTGGAAACCTAACACCTTCATGAGACATTTCCAAGGTATCACCGCAAGCCAAAATCCAAACGAATCAAAAGCACCTTGCAAATTCTTTATAAATTGTTGAGTTTGAGGCATTTCCGGGAGTCCCAGAATTCGAGATTGGATTTTCTTTAACGGCTGTTTCACACCCCTGGCCTTGGGAGGAGAAATCCTTACAGATCAAAACATGTCTGGGAATTACATGGATCCACCCAAGCAAATCTCAGCAGTTGACGTGGAGATGAGAACGCGTGGCTGGGCCTTGGCCGAAATGACATGAACCGGTGAGAAAGCTGGAGGTTTGCTATTGGAGTTGTGAATCAGACAGAACCCGCGGCAGCAAAAGTGGCCTGAAGAAAAAACAAGGAAAGGATGGCATGGGTCATCATGACAGCTTCCCAAAAAGGAGGCAACTAACAAATTTAGTCCCACGCAGGCTTAGGCTTGCAGTTGCCTGGTGAGTGAAACTGTCGAAAACTGCAGCTGTGCCAAACCAAAGGAGCAAAAAAAGAACTACTCCGATACCAGTGTATTGTCGAATGGAGACTGGGATACTGAGCTCAAAAACATCTGGGAAGGACTCGCATTCACTAATATAGACGAGATAGATTTTTCATTTTTCACATGATCTTTGCTTTCTGCCAGGTTGTTCTCCAGCAAGCTAGTAAATGACTTCGAAAATGATGGCTGCTTTTGATGAAAATGGGTCCGTCAACAAGTCAACAAGTCTTCTATCATTTTGTACGGATAGGACCCCTTGCGCTTCGCCCTTTCGCTCTCTTGCGTGCGTGTGGATTTCGGCATATCCCATCTATCACATGAAAAATATGCGAAGTTGATAGAAGATTTGCTTCAAAAGGGATTCAACCACATGTGTATACAGCTGTATAGTTGAAGTATGCATAAATATAGATGCAAACATGTAATAGCATGTATAATATCTGCATGGTGATCAGGTATTTCTTGTGCTCGCCCTTGCGCCCTCTTGCGCAGCCCTGCATTTTTGATCTCTATACCGTGCTCTCAAAGTCCTATCTGACCCGAAGAGGAGATTGAAAGGCCGGGTTTTTGAATAAATCCTCGGGTAGTTTGTTTGGCGTCTTCCGACATCCACACGATTTCACGATATGCGGGAGTTGCGGGGTTCTGGATTACTTCCTGCGTCCCTGCCAGTCTGGATTACTATATCCGAAGCATTGACAAGAACTTCTCTGGTGAGCAATAAATCACATGAATGAAATGATTTTTGCTGCAGGTCATCTGTGTTGATTCACGGTGAATGATGTGGATACTGTGTGGATTAAAAACAATTAGCCTGTCAGGTTAAAGTTTAAAGCTAGTGTCTTTTCCACTTTTGCCGAACTTTGAATCAAATACGGGGAAGCACGGTTTTTCATCGCATCAACCATCATTGGAGTGATGAAAAAAGCTCGCCAGGCCGACACACAGAGCCAATGCACGAAGTTCGCGCACAGCGCCTCATCCAAAAAATCATCAAAACACAACAACCCACGTTGTTTCAACATGTTGAAACTGTCTTTTCCACACAACAACCAGAAACAACCAGTCAACCAGAAAGTCAACGAGTCGATAAGGCCTCGGAAAGTGTTGCGCCGATGGGGAGGCCTCGAATGCTGCTGCTTTTCCCGACTGCAAAAATTCCACAGCTGTTGGGGTGAATTTTCCCACTTCGTCTTGACAGTTAACATTCAACCAACCTTGGATACCTCTTATGATGAGATCCACCGGACATCCCCTCTTTTCCCCAACCTGGAAAACCACATCACTACATGGTTTGCGATTGGAACTTGAGCCATGAGGCAGAAATCAAACGACTGCGAGGTTTGTTGTACAGGATATCTGCAAGCCAATCGCAAAGGTGCAAAATCAAACAAGTTCACATCCAAGCCATCTTTTCCGTGGGGACATTCAACTTGTTGGCTGCACCAATGAGAATTTGCTGTCTGGTCTGGCTTCCAATACACAGTCACAGAGTTTATTGAACATCCTGGAGCTACATAGCATCTAACGCCAACAAGACTCGCAAATCTTCACCAGCACAGGTGACATTTGCCGAGGCTGCATTGCATGCTACCAACCACTCTTTCTTTTGAAGATTGGATGGGATGCAAAGCAGTTTGTACATTTGCATTTTCGAGAAGTCAAATCCTTTCACTGTTTCTGACAGACTTTCCCGTTTTCACGCAGTCACAGGATCACTGCGTTGCTGTTTCGTGGTTTCCCCCCCCCATCAAACAGTGCGTGTCACGCAGTGAGTTCCGGTGGGCTCAGAGATCTTTGCCTGCAATCGACTTTATGTCCAATTTAAGTCCCAGAAAAGTATGGAAAATCAAAATCTCTCACTTCGTCACTTTGTCTTAAATGTTTCAGGCATCATTTCAGCCATGTTGTCCAACAAAAAAACGAAAAAAAACATCTGTTCTACAGCAGCAAAACCGCCACTTGCCCACAAAGGCCTTCTTCCTTGAAGTTCGGAGATTTGAGCACGAAGGTGCGCCGCTACAGCAGGAGACGTGGTTTCTTGAGCTTGTGCCTTGAGGCGGTTTTTGGTTTCATGGTTTCTGCAAGATGGATGTTCTTAGCTAAGCCTACCTAAGCAATATCTAAGCTAAGCCTAGCAAAGCAATATTGATTCAACATAGAAAAAAACATAGTGACATAAGTGGTGGCAGCTTGGTGGTGAGTCGGTGAATTCTTGAGGTTTGGTGCCTTTCAACATAAACCACATCCCCAACCGAAACCCGGTTTGCTGGTGTTTAACAAGTACCCTCCGACACCCTCCCTGAACCCATGAATCAAGGAAACCAGCCTCCATCTCCAAAAGGACTTCGGCTTCCGAGGAGTCACTCTGAGCACAGTTTCAAACACCGAAGTCACATCGCCAGGGAAACATGGCAACTGTGGCGACACTGCGACACCGATCAACGTTGATGCTTGAAAAAAGATCGCGCCTCCTCCAGCAGAAATGCCAACATCTCCACCTCGTGCTCAGCCTTTGCAAGTCTCAAGCCATTGAAAAGCATACCCCAAGGATACTCCAAGTCTGTTCAGTTAGACCAGTTGGACATCCATCCTTTGGAATCCGATTTGCAAATTACACATCTGTGACTTTCATAAGGGCGTTTTAAAATCAGATTTTCCGCAGGTCAGTACCTCCAGGATAGTCCTTTCTCGAGGCTTCAGGCCTGACATGTAAACGGTAAACCTCTCTCAAGCTGTTTGTTACCATCAACTCCAACCCCGCTACTTGTCACAAATAAAAAACATCTCCAGGTCCCACGGTCCGCCTTCCTTCCTTGCAATCTCAGCCTGCACGTTAGTGTTTAAACATGTTGAACTTACAATGCTCGGCAAAGCAATTATGCAGCTCCCAGCCGTTGCCTCAACACGAAGTTTGGCTGCTTTCAGCACCACATTCACGAACTGCAGAATTTTGTTTCGAGAGAATTGTGGAGAAAAAACATGTGTTGAAAGCAACAAATGATTACAAACAAAAAACTACCTTCCAAACAAAGCGTCGCAAATCATTTTTCTTGTTGCAAGCATTCAGCAGTTTTACATCTGAGCAAAGCGTCTTGCTGCTCAGTCTAAAGGCACGAGGGGGTTGCATGTCGCAACTGCGCCCTGGAACGCTGTCCTTTTCTTAACGGTCCTGACCCTTGTGACGGTCGTCTTTGTTGGGAACCTCATATTTCATGTCCCATAAAACATTGAGGTTGTCCCGGCAAATCTACATATGTACAATATCTTGAAGATCCTTGGGACACAAATTTTTGATTATCACCAGAATGGCATTCATAGAGTCCCCAGGTGTTGACATCCTCAGTCGCAAGTTTGCTCTCATTGCAACCATTCAATTCATCCAGTTTTTGAAGGTCCTGAAACATCATCAACTGAGGTCACAACCTCATCTGACCAAGTGTCCAGGCATGCCATTGATTCTGCCTGCTTCATCTGCTGGTTTTCGTAGATGAAGAAACCGCAATCCTGGCAACGTTCGGGCATCACAAAGCGTTACCATTTTCGGACTCAAAATGCCCTAAATCTGGCACATGTTGGATGAGGATGAAACCACCTGGCAGGAAGGCATTGAACACCATTTTAGCAGGTGGTTGAGTCCTCCCCGTCCACGAACTGGGCTTCATTGTCCAGACATTGTCCATCTTGCCAGAACAGTTTCACGCACTTTCGGCCTTTAGCAATGGCAAGATCATTCTACACTAGCACGAGTCTTGGAGAAAAAGAAGAAGCGCAGGAGAAGGAGAGCTGCTGCAATTGCAGTTAAGTAAAGACAAAAATATAGGTCTTCCTTTTGCTGACAGCTGACGGCTTCAAGTTCACTCTTGTATCTCACTGGAAGTCAAACCGCACCCATACTGTTGGGGCCTTCTGGTGGTTGGTACGTGCTCGTAGATGATCCAGTTCCCCTTTTCCAATACTCTTCTTGCTAATTGATATGACGAAAAAGCATCCACCTCATACGTACTTACACTTACACCACTCCGTCGCAAAACGGATTTGGTGGTTGCTGATCAAAAACTCTGACGACGGGGAGCGCCTCGTTCCTTACATCTGCTGGGCAAATTGCTCTGCGATGATTCGCCCATCTGAGCATTCAGGCGCGCAAAGACCTGCGCAAAGCAGGGAAGAGCAAGTGAAGCTGCAAACAAGAATGAAAAAAAATGCCCATGGTTGGTTATATAAAAAGGATAGGTAAATCCACCTTTCAAGTTGTAGTTTGCATAGCAACAAGAAAAAAACACTTAAAAAACAAAACAACAAAAAGAAGATTGGCCTCAGGATGATCTCGTTGTGCTTTCCGGTAGAGTTGCGTCTCAATCGGAACTTTGGCACCAAACTTGGAAAACCTCGTGTGGTGATTGAGACACTGCGACATCCTGGTGACACGGGAAGTGACATCCTGGTGACACTGTTGTTACGGCCTGCTTGCACCTCCTTTGTTTCGGAAAGACATACAGGGAGCCTCACACAAAAAAAATGGCACATCCTACTGTGAGGACACGATAACAACATCAAGCGTTTACGCCAATTTTGCCACTTCAAGGCCTCCTTCAAGCCTGGTTTGTCCACATTCTCAACCCCGAGGCATGAACCGCCCCTTTTCAATTGGCCATCCTTGGTGTTCAAAACCACCAAGTTCCTTTGGTTAAAATGTCAAATCTGCACCTATCAACTTGGGCTGTAAAGCATCTAAGCTGCACTGGTCAAGGACCATCCTTGAGCACCATTGGATCCCGACAGTTCACCTCAACTTGAAGACTCCATATGGCAGGTGGCATCATTTGACCATGGCATCTACCGGTGATTTGATCCGATTGAGTGGAACTTCAACTGGTGCTACAGTTTTTTTGTCCTGAAGATTTTTTATCCCAAAAAAAAAACAAATGTTCAAAAGGCCTCAGTAGATCCAACAGTTTGGTGATGTGTCAAAATCATACAGCCAAGGTAGAAGCAATCCACCCAATGTATCCCCTCACAGGGAAAAACCTGGATCCCCAAAAAAAAAAATGTTTCTTTCCTAACAACAAATTCTTCAAAACAATGAAAGAAAAAAAACTAAAACAAGTTTTTCCGTAAAATAATCTTCGCCTTAAAATAAGACCCCTGTGCTGGGATTGCTTCAGGGAAAGAGCTGGCAACAGGGAGAGCGGCTCGTGCTAGCAGCTTCCAACAGCAACATGCATTCCAAGTGACAAATGCTAGTAACTCCCCGGCCACCATTCTGGCCGCCCTGCATAAAACTTGGAAAAACAGCAATTGTCAGCAAAATGGAACGTACACGTGGATGTTTGTGAGTAGATACCCTATCCCTTTACGAAACGACCACGCTGGACACCGGCAGCAACAGCGCGACAGCGCCTGCAGGCATTGATCGGTATTCCAGGCTCGCAGACCACTGCAGCATTTCCTGGGAAGCAATTCTCGCAGTTGAGGGGTTAAATCTGAAAATCGGTCCAGTTACTTCAAACCTATGAACTTCAATGACACGACAGCCTTAGCAAAAAACCTGACATGGTTTCATGAACTTTTTCGCAAATTCCACCAGTGAAAAAATCGCCACTACTAAGCTCCCGACTTGGATCTCCTTAGCTGCAGAAAAAACCCGCCCCATCACCCCAGGCTGTCGGCCCCAACTGTTGGTCGGAAAGGTGAACAAAAATTTCTGCTGCCCAGATACCGATTGCGATTCCCCAAGTGCCAAAAGAAACGATGATTGCTCTCATCACAAGGGGAAAGCCTCAGGTTTTTTTGAATGGCTGGGAGACGGATTGGATCAGATAGGTTTGTTGGAACGCGAAAAAAACCAAAGAATTTTACAAGAATATCAGCTCCTTATGTTTGGTTGGTGATTTCTCATGGGAATCCCCTAAAATGTGGAGTTTTGTTTGGAATGTGTCTAGAATCTTTTAAACGGTCATAATAATCAAGCACCAACCGACCAACCGACCATTTACCATTTACCTGTACCCAAATACCAAGCCCAGAAATGCATTCATGCAGCTTTACTCCTTCATTACCAGATCCACTAGTACCAGCTCCACCCAAGAAGTGTAAACATAGACCAGTTTGCTCCTATCCCCGGCCAGAGTGATAATCTGCTAAAATTCACAAGTCATTCAATATGATTTCAGATCATTTCGACTCATTTCCTGATTTCTAAAGGTCTTGTCTGACGTCCATCACTCTGAATGGCCACAGGAACCATTCCAAACTCAAAGACATCTGACATCTTCTCTCAAAGCAGTATCTATCTAAAATATTCAGTCTCTAATGATGACATGATATGTATCTCAAGGCCTTCCTTTCAAAAATCTTCAACAAATAATCCGGTTCCACTGATTTTCCACTAAAAAAAAAACGAAGAGTCCTCGCGAATCATGAAGATCTCTGGAGGGATCAAACCCGCATCTTCATAGACAGCTTTGAAGCGCTTCAGATACCAGGCAAAGGGTCGACAGCCATTGAGTCTCTTGCGAACATTTTCGAAGGTGCTCATGTCCTCAGGGCCCAGGGGAGATTCTAAGACGACAGGGAGACTTGGAGGTTTTTTTCAGACGTTTCCCAGTGGGTTTATTTTCAAAACACAGGGATTTGTATGGGAAAAGTCATGGCAACATCCGAAAATCAGAAGCGTTTCTTCCAGGATGTTCGGACAGAATTGTTTTGGAAAAAAAAGAATGCAGTCCAAAGGAGTCAATTCGAACAAGTCTCTCCAATCCAATGTTCACCACTAGCAGCTTTGCGACTTGCAAAAGCAGGATAATCATACAGTTTGTCACTAAACTCTTGGAGCCAAGCTTTGATAGCTCTCGCACGATTGAAGAGTGTATCTCCAACGCGTTTGTAGTGTGCACTGGTCTTTGCCGAATGCGTTCTCCACATGTGAGCCACTTGGGAATGAGGGGCAGCTACAATCTCCCCACCACAAACCCACATCCGAACGCCTTGATCGATGTTCTCACCACCCCAACCCATCATCTTTGAATCAAATCCTCCACTCTCAAGCCACCAGAATCGAGACAAGCCTGCTAAGCCACCAGACAACATGCCCATGTACATGTCATCAGTGCCTTGGTATGCGATTTCAAATGTGAAGTCAACACTTTCCAAATCATAGAGAGCAATAACAATGAAACCGATACAAGTACAAATCTATATTTGATGCCGCATCATGCAAAAAAAAACCTACGGGTGGTCGCAAGACTTCGAACCTTGCCCAAAGAAAAATAAATAAAAAAACACCACATCTCTGTGGATCTGAATTTTAGCTGACAGGCACCTCCCCACTTGAAATCTCCATCCCATGTGAGGTAGCACTTTGACATACCTCCTCCACTTCCAATCTGTGTCCAGGTGTCTATATCCAGCCCTGTGATTTGCGGAATAACCATCCTGCGATAGTTTTCTCCGATGAGCTGCAAGAAATCCACGTGCCAATTGGGCTGTGGACCTCAAAGGCGATTCGCTGGTGCAGCTGAAAAACGTGAAAAACACCGTTGGCAACAAGTCTTGAACCAACAAAAGTGACAAGTATGAAGGATTACATGAGTTGAGTACTGAAGCCTGAACATTCTTGACAAAAGATTTCTTTGGCCAACAAACATTTATGCCTATCTTGCAAGCAAGACTCCCACATGACAATCAAAGAACACAATGATATCACCAGTCGCAGCATCCCCTCCAGTCTGTTTAGCTCCAATGAGTCCAACCGTCTGTTCATGCCGCTTGATCAGCACCTTGTATTTTTGACGCACCTCATCGTTCAAATGTGTCGCAGATAGCGGTGGATTGCCTGAAACAAATTGCGGCGGTTGTGATGTGCTGTTGTTGGAATTAAGATGGAAGCTGATTGCTTTCAAAACACGGAAAGTACACACAATCAACAGGAGCACGCGTCAGACATGCAAAATTACACCAGCATAAACACCAAATCGCATGTCAAGATGCCAGGAACCGCACCCAGAACAGCACCCAAAACAGCATGCTGTGGAAACAGCCCCTTACAACAGCATGCTAAACAGCACCCTCCTGCCGAGCACCAGCAACGCCTGGGAACCAGCACCACTACAGCACTCTCAACCACAGCCCCTTGAAACAACACTCTCAGCAACACCAACCCACAAGATCCTTCCTTACGAGAAGTAAGAACCTTTATAGCCAAAGGTATCCGGGAAACAAGAGCAACAAACGGAACAAACAAAAAGCTGACTTTCCGAAAATATGTCTGACATGGTGCTGCCATCGTCGACCACCACAATCTCATGCAACACTTCCGTCGGGGTTGTCTCGTAGACGGACTTGACTGTTTTGAACTCGGAGCAGCAAAATCTGATCCAGAAAGAAATGACAGAAAAATAGCAATATCAAATAGTTGCGAAAAATTATCAACTGTTCGGAATTGTTTTGGTTCCAAACAACCGGCAAAGAGTAGTAACTACAGTTCGTACTATCATCTTTTTTTCTAGCCAAGAGTCTGCCAGGTCCCGCTCCTCTGCGCAGGGAAGAACCTGAAAATAAACAAGGCATGAGGGCAGTCGTGATATACGGGTATACGGTCCACATCGTTTCTACTTAGCCCGAGAGAGTTCCAAACTTGATTAGCAAAAATTCAAATTAAAAGATCCATGTCTTTTCTCTTCACTGGGCAAAAAGGAAAAAAATTGGAAAAAAGGTAGATCTGTAACAATGCGGCCAGGTCACAACTGAAATGGTTTTGGGCGACCATGCCAAATCTTGAGGCTCGGCATCTAAAACAAAATTGCCTTCCCCGACAAAGGCCAGCGAAGCTCGAGGTATATTTGGAGGTGGCCCGACTGGCGCCGCATCTGTCAAAGCTTTCTCACTTTCTGACTGCAGAAGAAAGGCCTGAAACAGGGCTGACTACAAAAATGAGAACAACACAAAGGTGGAAAACAAAAAATTTCAGGGAACAAACGAGATGCAGTCAGAACTGACTCCGACAGTTTTCCAAATCCAAAAGCCTTGGAACCACGCATCGCAGGTGAATCTTCTAAAATGCCAGCTTCATCGAAGTGCCCATGTGGCGGGTGTTCATCTGGCCTGATGCTTTCATGTAATAGCAAAGACCAAATCCTTGGGTCCACGTTTTTGGTTGGGAAAGGAATGCCGGAATGCCTCGGTTTTCCTGAAAAGCCGAGTTCAGAGAATCCCAAAATGGAATAAATTCCATTCCAGGAGACTGGAGTATACACAGAATGGCCCATCGTAGAAAAAAGAATCGCCATGAAGATCGTCGCTTTGGACTGGAGGTCAACCAATGATATAAGTCAAAGATGGACGCAGCGCAAGAAAGGATAAGACCGAGCCTCAAGAAGGTTGCTGTAGATATTTCTAGCATCACTGAAAGTGAAGGAAATCTGGAAATCATGAAACCCTTCATTTTCATAATGCTTCAGAAATCCTGTAAACCTTCAATGCTTTGCTTGGATGCCAATCTTCCAAACAGCTTCAGACACTAGGGCTGTGACGCATCCGGAGCTATCCCAAGAACAAGTGCAGCCACTGGAACACACCACCTTAGCTTCGACACGGCAGGAATTAACAAGTTGGCCCAGAATGTGCGATGTCACACAGACACACCCAATCAATACGGATGTCACTAACTCCATATGGATTTCACTAAATCTCACCATCACCAGGCAGTGAAGTGATTGCATGGGAGGGAACACTGAAACATCTTGGTCTCTGGCAGTAGCAATACACGCACTAGCAGCTGGGCCATCAACGCGATGCCGTGTGGCTGATTCTGACAGGTGGCAACAACACCTCCTGGAATATCTAGTTGGATTCTTGAACCTTCACATAAACTTCAAATTCAAATTGACTTGATCTGGTCCTTTCGAAATTAAAATCTGTCAAGTATCACGGAATGAAGGGTTCCGGTGTGAAGAAGACTAATTAGAGTAGATGGCCCTATGTCTCTTTTAGAAAGTGATATTGATCTTGTTGGAAAGTATGGACTTCCATGATATGGCAGCCCTTGGGAGTAGACTTAAACTTGAAGCTTGCCGTGTCATCGATCTCTTTGGAACCAGATACGCTAGAGGCATGAAGAATAGATCGAAACGTGAGGAAAAAAGTTGTCGACATCAAAGGAAAAACAAAAAAAATGAAAAATACAGATGGCCAGCATAGACCGCAACTAGGCTTTAAAACAAATGACCTCATCCAGCAACCTTTTTGCCAACGATCCGTTATGACAAAGGCGGGATAAACCAACCATGGAAAATGAAAACCTTAATGGCCTTAATGGAAAACCAACCGTTCAAATCTTGCTTCAAGAGCATTCAAGAATTACGTTTGATTCAGTGAGCGTTGGCTTCGACAACAAAACCACAAGGGCAGAGCAAGAGGAGCCTCACCAGCTGGATGTGGAGACCTTACCCGGCAGCATAGTGGAGGGCATGGAAGACCGGTGGCTAGCAGCTATGGCTCAAAATGACTTTTTTTTTGACCGCTTAATTTTGACTGCATTTTTATCCATGTTGATCATGATTCGCATATTCATTCATTCCTTTCATTTTGGGGGTCGAGAATTTGCCATCCCCATCAAAAACGAGTCACCATTTTCCACATCAAAATTGTTGGACACTCTGCGAAACTGGCAGAGATCTCATTTGAAGCGATGAAATGCCGCTTCTAAAGCCCGACGTCAAACCTCAAAACGAAGCTCGCTTTGATCATTTCGCGTCCACACAAGGTATGATATTTACAATCAACAACCATTGGGCCATTGGGGTTTGATTCCAAGGTAAGAGCCGCGGCCAGGTTGGGTCAAAGTTGCTGACATCCTGGAATGAACATTAGAATCATTTAGATGAAGAACTCCGAGAAACAGCAAACCGTTCATGTCTTGGTTTGTCTCAAGGTCGTCGCTATCCACAGGTGAATGATGAAAACTCTCAAAACTGTGATTCCCACCTGGATTCGAAGGAACGTCCGCGTGCTGGAGACTCCAATGTCATCCTCACACATCAGAATCGCCAAAATGTTTGAAGCTGACATGGCGTAAGTTACGGTATCCACCTTGTTCCTACGTGAATTTCGCTGTGCATCTGAAGAGGAATACCAATTGGAATCGACTTTACCCAAAAAAAGTCCTGGACCTCATTGGTGTCTTGATGGCCGAGACTTCAGGCCACAGTGGTTGCAAGCCTCAGAGAGATTGCCACAGGTGGGAACCTTTGTTGCGTGATCCACCTTTTCCTGGCTGAGCTGCTGGCTCCTATCCACGTGACCTGAACGGGTTAAAGTGCTGTTCAAATCAAAGGGCACAGTTGCACAGATCTCTAAGTTTTAGGGCCAAAGCGTGTGGGTATCCGATTTGCGCTCCCAACCTACCAAATCACCAGTGGAAAGTGTCTGAAAAATCCTTAAGCAGTCTGAAAGACAACTTCTGTCGACATGATCCAAATCCTTTTTCTCAAACCCAATTTTTTCATTGCCGAACGTTGACTCGAGCAGTGTTCTCACCTCTGTTTTGTAGCCAGCTTTGCTCCAGGCACCAGGACTCACGGTTTCAGATCACTTTTTTCATAAAAAGACTCCATCAAGGGTCGTGTCCCACAGAAAGTTCAATCAATTCATGGCCCGACTCCTTTTGCAGCGCTTTGGCAACCATGACGCTGAGTATGACAAAAAGAATGGACTGTTTCACTGAAGCTCATCATTGCCTGGCTGATGTCACCGACTGAATTTCAGCCTCACATGCGAGCCAGGTCTTGAATTTCTCATGCTTGTGAGATCCTGTGAGATTTTGTTGGCAAGCATGTTGCCTGCAGTTCTACATCTTCTCGACGCATGCGCAATCCTTTTGACTCCTGTGCCAGACTTGGTCATGTGACGTGTGCATTGAAACAAAATTGAATTAAAAAAAGCACTGCCTCGTGAATCAAATGCCCTCTTGTATTTTTCGTAAACATGGCAGGAACACAGCTCGTCGTCTCCAAACTTCGCAATCCCCATGCTTGCGGACCAAGGCCTATCACACCAAACGTTGCCAAACGACTGGGCCAAAGACTTAGCCAAACCTCACGCCACTCTGCAGCAGTTTGCTGAAGGAGCACGTAGCGCTCGCGGACCTGGACACCACAATCACTTCAAGGGAAAGGGAGACAAAATCCTACCGGTACCTGCAGCAAATCTTACCGAAATCAAGAATGTTTTAGATCAACGCTTTTCTGATTTCCACAATTTCCACACTCCTCTGTCCTAATTGCTCTGTGGTTCCGCACAGCTTGTAGCTCTGCCTCTCTGGCAGGTGCACCAGCCTGAATTTCTATTTGAAATCACAGAAATGCAGTCCTATTGACCGCCAAAACAAAGCAAAAGTTGCAATTGCGCGAGAATCTTTTGTCTGAACCTATCTTGGCCACTTGCTATTTGATTGGTTCAGGTGCCAATGGGCACGAAAAGTTCATCTAAATGCCGCTATGGCAAAGAAACTATGTACAAGAACAGGATATTTTTCTATCTAAGGTGCTGTTACGAAGCAGCATGGAAGAGAGGATTCGGAGCTGCGGGCCAACGACCTTGCCTGTAGCCTCTTAAAAGTCTTGCAAACATGTTCTCCTCTATGGTTTCATGTTTCTTGATCTGAAGATTCTTGGTTGTCATCACGTCTGGCTAACAAGATGACGTTTCCATCATTGCCATGAAAAGTGCTTTGAAAAGGAAAACCAAGGGCACGAAGCATGGCCAACATACGCTGACGCCGCACATGAGGCCTGTCTTCTTCATCTTCCTCTGAGTCAGAAAAATCGGTTGGACTGCTGGTCTGACTTGTCTGACTGGTCTGACTGATTTGTCTTTCCTGGGCACTCTCTGCATTGGGAGTATTGGATTCGATTTCTTTCTCTTTCTTCCCATGTAGCTTGTAGTAATCTGGTCGATTGGGAAATTCCTGACCATCCAAGTTGAAGTACAACTCTGCACGCGCAGCTGTTGAACTTTCAGGTTCCAACCATACTGATGAAATTCGACGTCCCCATGAGGTGGTCGAAACATGCTCTCGCAACACGCCAAGTTCAATCAATTCCTGAACTACCGACATGGCTCGTCGTCTCGAGGTGCTAGTGGCAATACCACGTGGTGCACCAACACCTGCATGTGCATCAACATGAAAGGTGAGTCTTGGATGTTGTTGAGCAAAGAGTGCAGCAGCATGAATGAGTTTTTTGGTCTCTTCCAATATACTCAATCCACCACCATATTCAAAGTACAA
This sequence comes from Breviolum minutum Mf 1.05b.01, assembly GCA_000507305.1. Classification (NCBI taxonomy): domain Eukaryota; class Dinophyceae; order Suessiales; family Symbiodiniaceae; genus Breviolum; species Breviolum minutum. The sequence continues at coordinate 234,219 of DF239150.1, forward strand.
ATGGTTGCTGCTGTCTGATGAGCAAATCTCCATTACTTTCAATCCAACTGCAAGTTGTTCCAGGTTGATGCATCCTTTCGCCCAGGTATAACCATGATCATAGAAATCTTGAGCTCGTCGTTCGGCAAATCTGCGAGAGAAGATCAGCTGTCTTAAGTTCATGTCTGCGAATCCAAGCCTCACGTGGAAGAGCAAGGATCTTAAATGACAATGGCACAAGCCATGGAACACCTATAATTTCATGTGTATATATACATTTATATACAGCATATATAAATAGGTCTAAAGGTTCACCAAGTCAAGATACTGTCAGTGTCGACTGTTCTAACACTGTGCAAATCATTGAAGAAACGGTGGTTGCTGCCAAGAAACCGTGCCAGTAAGGATGGATTACAGCAAGCTGCTCCCAATGCATCTGCAACATCTGGTAAAGCAAAGCACACAGCTGCCAGACCTGACGACAAACTCGACCAGATCCACAAAGGCAAGGATTGATTCCGCAACCGCTTAGAAAGCTATGATTGATAGGAACCTTGCCTTTCTTTAATTTCATCCAATAAAATACATCAACACCTATGACCTATGATGACTAGACTAGACCAATCATATAAAAGTATCCAGGCCTCCAGAAGTGGATTCACGACACTCCTTCTCGGATTCAGCCAACGAGGCTTCCGTTGGGCTTGGATATCCAGCGAAGCTCTGGCTCGCCATGCCAACTAAACACCAAAGCGGACACAAACTACAAGGATCTCCCGGATTACTCAGGGATCATCTGTTCAACATCATCATTGTGAATCATGCACAAATTTGATTTGAAATGACTTAAGTTGAATGTGATGTTGAGATGTCACTCCACCATCTTGTTCTCCTTTGTGTCATGTTCATTTTTTTCATCGAGGCTTTGGCTGCAACAAAAAAACATAGCAGCTTGCAAAGCAACACTCCCAAAAACGCCCAGCGTTTCAAAGTTGTTCTCTCCACCGTGACAACTACAGTAAGTTTTCATGTCGTCAATGAAACCATGGCATGGGCCTCTGCTGCTCGAAGTGCCTCCAAACGAACTGCCAGCTCCAGTGCCTATCCAAGCCCCGCAGTCTCTGTGAATGATCAGCATGTTCAGTTGCTCGAGTCAATAGCTATCATGTATACGCAGCAAAAGTATCCAGAAAACATCAATAAAATGATGATGTCGATTCAATTCGATTCGATGCATGGACCATGTGAATGAATATTTTGCTGGATCTTCCAGGGTATACGCTATATTGTGCTTGGAGAATCGGAAGATGCAACACACAGTGCTTGGATGTATGTCACGATGCCTCCTGGCGAGCTTCACCATGCTTCTTGGCCAGGCGCGCATTTTCTCGCTGCCTGCAAGGAGCCAAGGCCCAGTGATCTTTGACACTATCACTACAATCTACCATCTTTTGATGTTGACATTTGTTTAAAGACATTTTGTCTATTTTTGTCTCATGTTCATCTTCTTTTCATCGTTTTTTCCAAATATTTTTCCACCATGGCCACATCCGGTTCCCTACCTCAGACAAATCTCTCGGACAGCATCCTGAATCACTGAAGCTGGGAGGTAGCAACAGTTGTGAAGCAAGGTGACTTCATGTCCGTCTTGCTGTTTGTGCCTGATGCTCCCGCACGTAAACGTCTGCCTGATATGAGGTGTCAGAAATTTGTTGTTCTCCAAAATTGGCAAAACATGAGTGAAGCGGACTTTCATCAGTGAACCAATCTCATATCCAGCAACAACTGCAAAAGCCAACTGCTTATTTGATCTGTCTTGGACTTCAATTCTTCTTTGATTTGCCTCCCCTGTCTTCCGTCTCCCTTCTTCTTGTTTTCTATCTGTTCATCTTCCCACATCCATGCCTGCCATCTTGCTGCGCTTAATGATGATCTTAGCTCATCGATCTCCTGGACCCATGTGACCAAATGTGTATCCCTGGTTCCAAGAAAGCCATGGCAACACCTCAACCGTTCCAATTCCCCCAGGGCCTCGGTACTCACTCTTCTGAGCTCATCGATCTGGATTCAGAAGATTTCAAAAACACACACCTTCTGGCGACCATTCCTTGCAAAATCTATCAAAATCTCACATACACCTCTAGACTCTGTCTGTAATTTCATACCTCTCACCTTTCTTTCCAACTCCCTTTGTTTGTCAGAGAAATGAAAACATGAAAACAAACCACACAAAGTGGCCTGCTCAGTCTTGGAGCGCTCGAGTTCAGCAATCTGGCAGCGAACACACTGAACGGTTCACCATGCATGCGCGCGTCCCCCGTCGGACGCTTTAGCCAATTGCAAAATTCCCAAGGAGCAGTATGCCTGCAAAACAAATATAAATGTTCCTTCTCTCAGTGTCAAGGGCAACTTTGATCAGCATGTCACACCTTTCTGGGTTTGTTTCTTCTGGTTCTCGACAAACTTCGAAAAACCAGTCGAAAATGTTTGGACAAAAAAAAGACGTACTGAAGTCTACGCGGAGCCCCTCCTTCGTTCCGAAGGATGATGGGATCCCCTGGCGCGGTTTGCATCCACCCCTGGACACTCGCTCTCGGCCACTGGTGCGATTGCTTCAGTGCCATTGGCAACCAACGGGTCCGACTTCGCCGGGTCGGTTGTCGGAGTGCACCCGGGGGGGATCTATGAAAATGGTACCTGACAAAAGGGCCTTGGATGCGGTGATAGATGATTTATAGTGATTCACGTTTGATGGAAATGAGTGTAGCTATTTGGATTGAAAGCACAAAAAAAGATTTGAAGGCCCGCGGACCCCCAGGATTTTATTGGGGAAAGATGGGCCAACCACGCATCCAAAAAGCTACTAAGCAGGCAAAAAATTCCCGCCCAAAATAGCCCCACAAGCCGTGGGAACATCAAAAAGGACTTATATAGGGAAATGTGAAAATTTGGACCAACACCATGCATGAACAAAGGACACAAAACTCCACAAGCCGTAGAGAAATGGCCCATTGTCCAATGATCGTAGCACACGTTGCAAGACTGGTTTGGGGGTGTCACGACACGTTGGAGATTGCCATCTGTGCAAAACAATCCGTTAGCAGCAGACAGTTCCCCACACGGCAGCCGTGAGGACGAAACAGCTTTCATGAATGATCACTGTAAAACTTGAGTGAAATGGGGTTGACAACCAAACAGCAAAATATGAAAGTCAAGAATTACCACCCCGGATCTGAGATCTTGCAGACGTTCAATCGGAAACATCAAAGGTATTTTTCTGCGAAACTACCCCTCTGCAATGGCCAACTCACTTCTGAGATTGCATCTGCAATTTGTAGTATACACCTTTCAATGCCATGAGTTCGCTATGAGTGCCAGACTCCACCACACGACCATCCGCATTGACCAGGATCACATCACAACCTTGGATTGTAGAGAGACGATGTGCAATGGCAAAGGAGGTACGTCCCTGAAGAGCAGCTTCCAATGCCTTCTGCACGATGGCCTCGCTTTGAGTATCCAATGCACTGGTGGCCTCATCCAACAACATGACCTTTGGATCACGCAACAAGGCACGGCAGATGGCCACACGCTGCTTCTGTCCACCAGACAATCGACTACCACGAGGTCCGACACTCGTCTCCAAACCTTGGTTGCCATTCTTGTAGAGGAATCCCAGGTTACACATCTTCTCACACTTTCGGACATATTCCTCATTCACATGAGTGTCGCTTTCATCAAGGCCGTACATCAAGTTGGCACGCACCGTGGTGTTGAAAAGCACAGGCTCCTGTCCAACAAAGCCAATCTGCTTGCGCCACCAGCGGATATTCAAGGAGTGCAATGCCAGTTTCTCAGAGCCAATCAGCACTGTTCCTTCCTGTGGATCATAGAATCGTTGCAACAAGGACATCACTGTGCTTTTGCCACCACCTGAAGGACCAACAAGACCAACGGATTGTCCACTGGAGATCTTGAAGTTGATACCTTTTAGCACTTGGATTTCAGGACGGAAAGGATAGAAGAACTTCACATCCTTGAACTCAATGATACCAGCATCCAACTTTGCAGGACTATCACCTTTAGGCTCTAAACCTTCGATCTGCGACTCACGGTCCATCAGCTTGAACATGTCGTGGCAGGCCACCTTGGCCTTAGTAGCATCGCCCATCATCACGGCGGCCTGTCCAGCACCCATGCCAGCATAGAAGATACCCATGAAGGCCATCATGACACCCTTGAAATCCGCAATGCCTTCCTGGATCAAGATGGATGCCACATAAAATCCACCAGCCATGATGAAAAACATCACACCTGAAGCCACACCAAAGCCGATGCCTGCTAAGATGTTGCGCTTGTACATACCCGTCATGGACTTCTCCACCCAGGTCATGTACATGGACACCAAACTGGTCTCAATGCCCAAAGCCTGGACAGTACGCGCATTCATCAAGGAATCAGTGACGATCTGCTGAGCGTTGGTGAGGTTCTCGTTGTCGTTCTTGGAAGCTCCTAGAAGCACCAACATTTGAATTACGTTGGCTCCGATCATCACAGGAATGGAACACAACATAACCAAGGCCATCTGCCAGCAGTAGGCGAAAGCCAAGATCAAACCAACCAACAATGAGCTCATAGCAGCTGCCTTTGCTTGGATGGATTTGCACAAAGTTGCCACACGGAAGGCCCAAAGTTCAAGAGCTTTAGACAACATGTGTGTTTTCAGGATTGTCATGGAAACCCACCTCCTGACGGAACATGGAGGTCAGAATGGCCACGCGCAAACGTTGTGTCATGGCCTCCCCCAGGATGGAGAAGCAGCCATGGGAAATGGTGCTTCCAATAAAGCAACTCACTGCAATCAAGACGAAGATGATGCACATCCACTCCAAGTCCTCCCTCATCTGCTCTTTCTCTTTGAAGAAACCTTCCATGGATCCTACCAAAGCAACGGTGCAAAGAGGCATTGCCGAACCATCAATCAAAGCACCGAGGATAGCAGGGATGAAATATGGCCACTCCGGACGGTTGTAACTGAAGAGGCGAGCCATTGGCACCTTGTAGTTCTTCTGGATCAGCTTTTCACGCTCTTCCTCTTCCTTCTTCTCACGCGCAATACGAGCATTTTGAGACTCGCCACTTTGCTCGCTCAACTGTCGAACCAACATGGCGCTGGTGTGGTCGTGTGGAAGCTTGTTGCCATCCTCAACCTTTTCTTCTTCTGCCTTTTCGGATGATTCCTGTGCAGCCACCAATGCATAGTATGCACCCTTCTTCTCCATCAGCTGCCCATGATTGCCAGACTCCAACAAACTACCACGTCCCAAGACATAGATCAAGTCGCTGTTCCTCACCGTGCTGAGACGATGGGCGATGCTCACAATGCCCAAGCCACTGGTACTGTTGCTGCTGATATTGTCAATGGTCTGTTGGATCATCTTCTCAGAAGTGTTATCCAAGGCACTGGTCGCTTCATCCAAGAAGAGGAAGGAAGCTTTTTTCAGCAGAGCTCGTGCAATGGCAATGCGTTGTTTCTGACCGCCTGACAACTGACCACCACCAGCACCCACGAAAGTGTTGTACTTCTCTGGCAAGTTATCCACGAAGCTCAATTGAGCATCCGCGCAGGCCTTGGTGAAGTCTTCCTTGGTGGCATTTGGGAAGCCTTGCATGATGTTGTGACGAATGGAACTGGCAAAAAGCACAGGCTCCTGTCCCACATAACCAACGCAACGGCGCAAGGCGCTGATCTTGAAGTTCTTCATGTCCTCGCCATTCACCAAAACCTTGCCACCAACTGGGTCATAGAAACGTTCCAACAAAGCCATGACTGTGCTCTTTCCACTGCCACTCTCACCCACCACGGCCACTTTCTGTCCACGTTGGATACTCAATGATAAGCCATTCAAGATCTTCACCTCTGGTCGTGCAGGGTAGTTGAAGTGCACTTCTTCCAGTTCGAACTTCTCAATGCTCTCCAGGTCTTTACGCTCGTCGTCTCCTCGGCATTGCACCTGTGGCTTGTTCTCCTTCACGGAGAAGAAGCGGCCCGCAGCCATACGAGCTGCTTGCATTGCCTTCAAGCTCGGGTCCAAGTTGCCGATCATGAAGCTACCAATGAAGATGCAGAAGAAAATCGCCATGATAGTGCCAGGCTGCCACAACTCGCCGGTGGAAGGATTGATTTCATCATTGTAGCGCAAGATCATGCCATAGTAGAAAGCCAAGGCATAGCCCAAGAAGATGACACACATGGTGTAGCCCATGCCAGCACCAATCTTGAAGCCATTCTTCACTCCTCCGCGACGTGCTTGGACTAAGGCTGCACCGAACCGCTCCAACTCCTTCCGTTCGCCGCCGAAGGCCACCACCGTGCGCATGGCGAACAAGCACTCCTCCACGACAGCAGAAGCTTTCGCATACCAACTTTGGGACTCCATCTGCACCTCCTGAACTGCCTTGCCCATTAAGGCAGCTCCAACTCCCATAAAGGGCAGAATGGCACACATCACCAAGGCCACCAACCAACCAAGGCCAAAGGCACAGGCGAAACCTCCAAGGAAGGCGCTCAAGGCCATGACGCCGTTACCAAATTTGTCACCGAAGGCATCCGCAATCTTCTCCAAGTCATCGTTGATCTCCGCAGGCAATGCAGCCACTTCTTTGAGGTCGAACCAACTGACATCCTGGTGGAGGACGATATCAAAGTATTGGATGCGGAACTTCAGAGTCTGCAACTCGCTGAAGATCTTGAAGCAGGCACCCTGCAAACTGGCTGCCACAATATTGCCCACACCCACCAAGGCCATGATGAGACACAACTCTTCCATCTTGCTCATCATCGAATCCATCGCCTGCTGCTCGATTTCTGCCATGGCCTCAGCAGTCATATTGGCACCAGTAAAGGCAGCAGCGCCAGACATTGAGATACCCATGCTGTCAATGAGATCACCGAAGACGATACACAACAAAGGTTGGGAAACGCCGTTACCAATGCCTCCAATGATACCCACCACCAAGATCACCACTTCCTTTGCATCCATCATGCTGAAGAGTTTGCAAATGGACGCCATTGGTGGCCTCTTTGTTTTGGGCTCCTCAACCAGGTCTTTCTTCACTTCCACGATAGGCATCTCATCGTCGAAGTCCTCAGCCACCGCGACAACATCCGTGTCTGGCATCTTCCCGGTGCAGCAGCTGCAAAGCTACAGAAGCGCAAGCAATCCCAAGGGAAGGGCAGAGCAAATCTACCCCCGAAAATTCCGAACAGGACTCTGGACCAAACTTTTTGCAACTTGAGCCAGTTCGGTCATCCAGTTGGCACTTCTGAATTGCACAATTTCTTGATGTCAAGTTGTCAAGTTGTGAAGTATCATCACATCACAGTAGCGCCTTCACAGCATGTTCACATCGTAGCTCTTCTAACTCCTGAAAACCAACGAATCTTCACTTGCCGAAAAGGTTGAGGTCAGCTGAGGCCAGTAAACCATGCGCCAGTGACACCAGTGTCAAATTTCCGGCTTGTTCCTGCCCTTTTTTCCAACCGCCTAATCTATCTCACTAATTTGCGAATTCCACCATTGCCACTGTGCATCTTTGGCACTTCGGGTGGCCTCATCTTTCACTGCCTGTCACGCTGTGTATCCGTGTTTTAATTGAGCAAGATTTTTCACAAGAACTCTCATGGCAGCCTTGGACTCCAGCAAAACATCCTTCAAACGTCGCAAGGTCAAGGAGGTCCGACGTGGTGCTCGAGGAATCTTTTCACCAGCCCTGGCCACCACAAGGGTCACTAAAGAGTGCCACAAATCCAGCAATACTATTGATGGAAGAAATCCCAAACAACCACCTGGGATGTAAATAATGGGATGAATTACCAACCTCAAGTGATCTTTTACCGGATTTCTGAACCATCACCAGGATACAAATTTTAATCAACAAGAATGCGTATCCGATATCCGGTGGCCTCGTGATGTCCACCTGTCCAAGTTGCAAGGCGTTAACTATGGGAATCTTCCACTGGGAATCCCTGGTGCACCTCCACATGGTCAATGCGATGAACATACAGTTCGTAAGCGTCACGGCTCATCAACAGCAACGACCGTGGTTCTAACAGGACCTCGCCAGGTGAAAAAGCTGCAAAAACCCAGCAGAATGACATGAGAATTTTCTATGATTCATCAGTTTCCATCAGAACTCTACGATTCTAACATCAATTCTTCGGAAAAAATCTATCCGTTCTATTTTGCCATCTGCTGAATTTCTCGCAGCCTCCAGGCGCGGCGGATGCAAAGGATATGCCTGAAACTGCAGGATTTCTTCCGACATCTGACACCGAATCAAGGCGCACCTTCTTCTCCACCAGGCCGAAATACATCAAGGCTGGCCCTTCCAAAGTCAGAATGGCAACTTCAGATTCGAATCTGGGCCCATCACCTGAAGTACAAGTTGAGGCTTGAGGCAAAGGCCATCAGGAAGAAAAATCTAACAAGACAACTTGCTGCCAAGGGTGCAGTGAGCATCAATGCCCTGGCCAGGAAGGTAGCTGTTGATGAGGCATTGATTGGGTACACCTCCAGGTGACCCAGCTTCAAAATATATTGTGATCATGGCTTGGTACAAGAGTTTGAAAAGAATCCAGGGGCACATTCCTTACCATTGGCCAACACAATCACCAACAACATTTCCATTCACAGCAATCTGACCTGCCATTCCATCAGCTTCAACCAATCCATGACCTATCTCATCAATTGCCAGTGGTAGATCTTCACAGATCGCACCATCTGGATGAGGCACACCTTTCAGCAACTTTGATGCAAGATTTGGTGTCAAAAGCAATCTCCAGAGCCTCCAATTTGCTGGACATCTTGGCCCTTACAGCCCTTGCACGTGGATCCCTTCAGTATCTAGCAAACAATTCCTACCACCAGCCTCCTAAGCACAGCAGTCTTCGACTTGAGAGCTGCGTCCAACGATCCTGGTAATGGAAAATGTGCAGCGATGGAACCGGAACACCACTGAACACCCCAAGCGGGACCTGCAGGGACTCCCCGTAGATCACTGAGATCAGCGACGCCTGGTTCAGCTTTCGCGTATTTTTTTGTGTGGGTTTGATGTTTCCAACGTAGTTTTTCGGAAGAACAACAAAAATAGTGACCGGGTCCTCTCACCTCCATTTGATGAGTGATGTAGTTTCGAACCAAAAACAGCGGTTCAAGTTGTGGATGTACTCGATGTCGCTCCCAAGAAGGTCGCAGGAAAGCCCTCTTGGAAGCTTCCTGACGAATTCTGAGAATCAACGGGTGAAACATCAGTCAACCCATTCGCTGAGTTTTGCCCACGTTGCCTGTTGCGAACTTCGCCAAAGATCATGAAACTCTCTGAAATCTTCCTCCAGCTTCGTTGGAGCCCAAGGCCTTAACAGCTAACCATGGGTGCCTTGGGTGTCGTTTCAGTCGTTTCAACTTCGGGCCCTGACTTACCCATGACGTAGTGCAACGCAATGCAATTGTCAATCTTCAACTCTTCGTGCTTGGGATTTCGCAGGGCATGCTGCAGGACCTGAGAAGAAAACCACTGAAGGGAGAGGGTGATGTCTAACCCAGTTTGCCCCATGAATGCAGCTATGCAACATTAAAGACTGGTGGCAGTCTCTGGACTTTCTTTTTGAAGAAAATGTTGAGAAAGTCCTGCTCCGCAAAAGGCCTCTCCAAAAACCATATCAGGCATGCTGATGTCAGTGTTCAGTGGGCTACATGGCCCATGGCATTATGTTTTATTATATCATATTATCATATCAAATTATATTATATCATATGAAATCATATTATATCAAATCAAATATATCAAGTATATCATATCATATCACATCATATCGTATCTTATCATATCTTATCTTATTATATCATATCTTATCATAAATAGCATATATTATGTAGACTATATAAGCTTACGTATGTACATATATATATATACATATATGTGTGTGGTTCCTATCGTATATATCATACTATATGGATAATGTGTATGTGGTGTTGTAAATATCATATTATATTGTATCATATTATATCTATCGTATCATATCATATCATACCACATAATATCAAAGCAGCATATAAATAATATATCAAGTCACAGCATATCATATATATATAATATCATATCATAATCATATTGGTGTATTCATGATATTACATGATATCACATGACATCATACTATGTTGCATTGAATCCTATAGTATTATCGCATACTATATATTATAATTTTATGTATGTATAATACACGAATCTCCAAGGAATTTATCAAACCACAATGTCCAAAACAAATACAAGCCCAGTTGCATGCCATTGCTGCTCTCCAACTCAGAGTTCCTTGGCTGCAGATCAAAAGGAATCAGGATTGATGAATCCACGAGAGAAACGGAACGGTCATCTCTCAAAAGAAAACGCAAACATCTCCACTGCGAATTGCCTAGGATCTGAGAAGCAAAGCGACTGCTTTCTCTGTGGAGCCAGGCCAACATGTTGGAGAAGTCCGATTTGCTTGGCCGGAAAAGCAATACACCGGCATTGAAGTAGAAGCCAGCATCATCTGTGTAGTGATCTGCAGGCACCCGGGCTATAAACTTGGCCGTTTCCTAAACTTTAGATTGTCTCAAAATGAATCAAATTTCACATGTGACATTGAAAGAATCTCTCACTCACAAGGAAGGTCTGCCAAATTCAATTCACTTGCCTGGAGTTGTGTAGTTGCAGATTTCACTTCTCCAACACTCACAGGCAGGCACAGCAGCAAGCCTGGATAGGTAAATGATGAACCGTGGACAGAGTTGATAATATTCTTGTCAAACATGCAATAACCTCAAAGCAGATTCACAAATCTGCCAAGTTCAAGGTTTCTAATTAAACTTCAAATTAAATTCGCAGTTTTCATCAGGGTCTAGTGGTTTCTCATGATCCCTCCAATGGCTTCCTCCTGCAACCAAGTCGCCTACCAAGTGGAGGAATCGACTCCAGGATGGATACGATATTCCCGAGAATTAAGATGTCAGCATCCATGTAAACGATCACATCATACTCCTGGAGTTGGAAATGAGACTTTCAAAACACAAGCCATGTAACTGAAAGCTGAATAGACTTGGGTCATGTTTTTCATATTGAAATCCTTTAAGAGCCCATTGCTCGCCTCCAAGCACCACAAACCAAGTTTTTTCCAGCAAAAAGTGAAGTTTGGCCTCAGCACATCAGACCCGAAACGGCCGAAACGTGCAGGTTGCGTCAGAAAACCGTGCTAAGATCAACACAACAGGGGTTCACCCACAAAGTCATAGATAGGCACATCAGGCAAAGTGGAGAGTGGTCTTATCTCCACTCCTAAAACAAACTGACGTAAGGGCACCAAAAAAAAAACGGCATTGCGAACAACAAAAGCCCCACCCAGTAGAAGGGACTCTTGACAAAGGCATGTGTTGTGTCCATCAATCAGTGCTGTTGGCATCTGTTGGCAACAAAGGGTAACAAAACAGAGGCAACGGTGTTTCAATATGTTTCCATGCATCGATCTCATATGTCAAAATCTTTGGTGAACCCTGGCGGCCTGGCACGAGAAAAAGCTCCGCATCACTGAAAACGATCACATCCACCCACTGTGGCAGTCGAGACCGCAAGCCAGCCTGCAGAGAAAGATTTCATAGAGTCTCATACATCGACAACCCTAAATCAAAGTTTCAACATGTTTCAACCATGTTTCATCCAAGTGTTCAAGTTTTATCTTGTGCCACCGCGCCGTCAGCACAAGAGCACCCTGACTGTAGTCTTCCGTGGCCAACGTCACAAAGGCTGTGCGCTTGGCAATCCCCTGAACTCCATCCTTTTCACCTGCAGTTCGAGAAAAGAAAGAAGAAAAACAAAAAAATGGGGATCCCAAAATTTCCAAATCATCCAAATATAGAAATTTGGGATGCTTTGAGATCATCCAAATAGAAACTTGGGAAAATGGACATTTCCAAATCACCCGAGTTGTTTCAGCAGCAAAATAGACAAACCCTGCCATGAGGTTCCAGACCTCTCCCCCTCGGAGAACGTGAGAGACTTTTTGCCATACATCAGCGGCCCGGTTTCATCCAGATTTCTCATGGAACATCTGGGTGTTTCTAATGTTCCATGGTGGGGGTCCATGGTGGGGGGGGTAGGCATATGTATATGTGTGTGTATATATATATATATTATATATATATATATATCCGAAACAAGCCACAAAATTGATCGTCCTTTCTGACACTGGAACTGTTTTGAGAGAGAAAGTAGGACTCAGGTGGATTTGCAAAGGTAGTAAACATGTTTTAATTTTTGAACGCTGGTTGAAGTACAACTCCTTAAACCAGTACAGCAGCAATTGCACATCCGCCAACTTCCAAACAACCCAATCTGCTGCGAGTCAACATATCAACGAGTCGATTCACAAAGCTCCTCTGCATGCAAAGCTTTGAGGAGTGCCACCTGTGTAAAGTCAGGCTGAAAGTCAACACATTTTGTTTGTTCTTCCTCCTACATCAAGAAAGAGCCTTAGGAAACACCTCAATGAATCACGAAGCATGACGCTATTTTAAGGGCAGGCACTGGCGCAGCCAACATGTCGTCTTCAGCATTTGTTTTTCCCATTCAATGGACGTAGTTCTATTCATTTTGATGAGTCATGCTTCTATGGCGAAAAGATGCGAAAAATGGACGATCAATGCTGATATTGTATGCAAAGGATTTGAACAGCTCCTATTCCACGTGGCTCGAAGCCGTGGTGCGCAATTTTGTTTGCCCCTGCCTCTTCGGTATGTGACGCTTCCAGCTGCGCAATAGCTCCAGCACATTCAGCCTTCAGCAAGAGAAGCAGGTGTTCGTACATGTCAGAACAGACAAGTTGACACAAACATACATTTGCCCCAAAAAAAAAAGTGGAGATCATGAAAATAGCCTCGTCATCCTCAAACTCCGCGAGCTTGGGAAGCCCTTGTCAGGGAATGTAGAGATTGGTGTCAGCCCAAACCGTCGTTGCGAATCTGTTTATAAAAATCACAAGAATCCCCAAAAAAAAACTCGAACTCTGAGATGCCTTCTTTTAGCTCCTCTTTACAGGCAACCACTTCCTGCTTCAATCTCACCAAATCCTCACTGCAGACCTGCGGAAAGCCAGCGGCCAATCCCCAGCCCTCCCAGGCCACCGTTCAGAAGCTCCACGTTTTGGGCCTGAATCTGCGAGCGCAAAACCTCCGCCTCCATGAAACGTGCAATCACCGGCGCAGTTTCTTCGCGAAGCTGCTTGACTTTGGCCTTCACCAAAATTCCGCACAGGAAAAACATAGGGTTTCACTGGGTTTGGTTCACCAAATTCAGCATTTTGAGCCTCCATGTCAGCACGTTCTTGCTCTGCCTCAGACTCTTCACAAAGATCAGATGTCTCGTGACGATTGCAAATCACTAATTGACTAATTGTTTTGAAGCTTTCAGGATATCATCAGGAGGCTTGGGGTTCTAATTGTCCAGTCTCAGGAATCTTAGGGTGTGGCAAGTGGCATGGTGATCATAACTCTCCAATTTCGATAATCATTTCAGGGAATAAGTCCGTTACCATCGCCCCAGTTCTCAACTCCGAGTGCAAGTTTACTAGAATCTTCGACAGCACTTGCGGTTTTTTGGGAGTTTCCTCCGAGACGGTTGCTATGTCACGATCTCTTTCTGCTCTTGCGACTTTTCGTTCTAGAAGCACTCGCTTCTCCTCCAAGCTGTCAGCCTTTTCCTGGAGATGAATATGAAGTTGCGTCAAGAAATTCAAGGTGGCCAAATGCTGATCAAACCAGGAACTTGTGGGGTATCCATGAATTATGTCCTGTAGATCAGCAACAAGGGGTTCGCTTTCTTGAAGCTGCACTTGAAGTGATTCGACGATTTCCCGTACCTTGACAGGTACAAAACACCAGGTGAAAGATGGAGAAACAAATGAGCCACGAAAAAACCTTCTTACTTTCCGTTATACTGGGTGTTTAATAGGGATCCTTGAAATGATTTATTATAATCCCCACATAACTGATTAGGAAGTTATCCCTATATACCCTAAACAACCCGGTGATTTTTCATTGTTCAAATGGAATTTCTCCCATCAACCAAATCAGGCCTGTCCAAAGACCAACTGTTTGGCTTCTTCTGTTACTGCAAGCTCAGAATCTGCGCCTCAAGTCCAGAGCTAACAAACCAACAGGTAGAAAAAATGTTGGAAACATCTTCACAAAAATGTTGGAAAAATACCCAGTATTCTGCGGATTTGCTAGTCTACTTGTAATCAAAGGTCAATCAAACAAAAGAAGAAGCACACCTTGAACAAACTCTTCCAGCTTTTTGAGCTTCTCTGGGCCTTAAGTATATACCGGGCATCAAAGGTTCACTTGTGCATTCTCCCCCCAAAACATGGCTTGCAGATGTTCACCATCTCCCAGATTCGAGATCCCTACCCAAGATGTGAGCAAGCGGAAGCTGCAGGCCTGAGAAGCCGCCATCTGTACTCCCATCACCTGGCATCATAGGCATCCTTCCCAAAGATGTCCACGTCACTCCCGGTCCAGAAGCTGCCACCTATACTTTCTGGGCTCTGCATGCAGCCAGGATCCTTGGCATTCCAAGCATCAACCAATGCAATGGTTCCATGACTCGATATGGATGATTCAGCGCAGTTGTTGACCCTTCAGAGAAGCCAACGCAAGACCCATCGTCAGCGCCGCAGCTTCATGTCAGGGTTTTTCGTATCCCAACTGCAAATAACCCTGCTGGGTACTTTTGACTTTTCAAAAGTGACATGTTTCTTGTGGTACTTAGTATAATCATATACAGTTACAATCAAAATCACAGTGTATGTGGTTAAATTCTAACCTGACATGTTGAGATCCATTGAGGTTTATTGAGGTTGACAGTGCTTTCGGAATGCTACATAAACCGCTAAATATAATATGGATTGAAGTCAAATCTTAAGGAGTTCAAGATACCTGCCTGTGGTGCAATAGATTCTGCAAGCTTCGTGGCTGCAATACAAATTGCGGCATCACAACCAAGAGTGAAGAAACTGAAGAAACCCTTGCAAAATCAAGAAAGCACCATTGATGTCACTGTTGTTTCCCCATTTTTTGAGCTGCAGGTTGCTCTCACACCGGAGCATCCATAGCTGCGTAAAGCCTCAGCACTTCGACCTTGGAAGCGAAAAATTTGCCCAACGAGTAGCATACACTTGCGAAACTTTGAGTCTTGAACACATGTTAGGAACAGCTCCATCTCTTTCACATCCTTCGCACTTGGACTTGTGGTGTGACTTGGACAACCTCCATTTTGCTGTGTTGATCAAAGCTGATGGTCGGTTCGAAAGTGCCATGAGCAAACAATTTTCGATTGTTTCCTGATTCTGAGAACATTGTTTCTTGACTGTGGCATATCTTAACCAAAACATCAGCAATGAAGGTCCTTCAGCACCACGGTGACAGATTGTGGAACACGGCCAGCAGTTGTCTCTCCTCTATAAATTCATCATCAAAACACAAGATACATATAGATACATAGATGGTACTTCAATATTCCAGTATATTTCAGTGCCCCCACCTCCAGAGCTCAAAAGGAGGCTTCGCTTCAGATCTTTTGAGTTGGATTTCCCAAGGAAGTCCTGGTCAGCTGGGATCGTGC
Source organism: Breviolum minutum Mf 1.05b.01 (assembly GCA_000507305.1). Lineage (NCBI taxonomy): Eukaryota > Dinophyceae > Suessiales > Symbiodiniaceae > Breviolum > Breviolum minutum. The sequence continues at coordinate 249,909 of DF239150.1, forward strand.
GACAGGACTGAAAATGTCCATTTGAGATTTGGCTATATTTGGGAAGCAAACCCATGAGCCTCTTGTTCGTAGACTGGCAAATGCTGAATTGAGATCAAACGTGAGATCCATGAAAGCTGTACCTCACTGGGAGATTCAGAAAGTTTCTTCACAAACGACTTGGAATTCAGAGATTTTCACCATGGAAATTGCCAGCCGGGCACTTGTGCCAATGTCGCTCCACTCGAGCGGCCGGTAAATTTTAGCCAGCTCACTGAGTGGTCGAGCTTGTAAACTGCCTGACAACCATCTGGCAAAACACCAGTGAAGGTGCCAATCTGAAGAAGCAAGAAGCTGAGTCTGAGCCGCCTCCACTTTGGTCAGCGTCCTTCTTTCTACTATCGTACCTTTTAAATTTGAAAAAAAAATGTTAAAACACTGAAGCATCAAATTCAGTGCGCTATTGTTTAACAAAACCACTCTCCTCTTAGGGTACACTCAACTCCCTTCAAAGCATCAGCGGTGAAGTTGTGCACCTCAGACTATGAAACTCCAAAAAGGAATGAAAAGAAGATGATGAAACTCAGCTTCTGTGTTTTCCTGACGAGCTCCCGCAATTTGTCCTTCTTCATCCTGGCCCATTCGCCCCCCAAGTTTCTGGAAAAAAATTGATCAAGTTTCAGCTTCAAACCCCGGCCTCTCATCATCGGAGCCGGAAGAGAAGGAGGCGGTTCGCGCCTCTGTAGGTGGTGCTGAAGATCCCCAGGCCTCAAGGGATAGAGAATCCAAGGATTCTAAGGGAGGATAATTTTTTGTGAAGTTTCAACCAACAACATGCATGCCACAATCAAATAAAACCATCTTCTCTTGTTTCCTTTGGTTCCCCACCTGAGGTGCACAGCTGGAATTGCAAGAATTACAAGGCCTCAAAAGTAATTAGTAGATGGCTACTTGAACAATAAGGTTAAGGAATTCGAGAGTACAATTATTGTTCTCACTAGTGTTGATGTGAACATGATTGACCTCAAGCACTAAGCACTCCACGTTGGATGCCGGCAGACCATGCACGAAGCAAAGAACATGGCGACGGTGTCGGGAAACAGCAAGATTCTAAGACTCTGCATGCGCTATTATAAAAAATTGTCTACGGTGACGTCTTCTTGTATTTCAGAAGATGCTCATGGAAGATATAAACGAAAAGTCCCACAAACCTTTCATTGACCTTTGATTGCGGTGTTCATGTGTTTCCCCATCCTAGTCGTGGGTTTCTAACTTCGAAAGACCAATCTTCAGCTAGCCGCCGCCACGTTCTTCTGAAGCGAGGATCGCAAAACAGAAATCCGGTTCAAGTCAACAGTCACTGTCACAAGATGGGACAAGGCATCCTTGTTTGGCTCTCTTTTCGCATCCAAAATGCGAAGTGGAAAAGGATCAAAGTCTGAAGTCAGCAGCAACAGCATCCTTTTCTCATGTCCACTGTAGACGCGAAGAAAGCAGAAAAAGGAGACCGCGGCCGCGAATGCCATGGTAGTCTTTCTCCTTTCCTATTTCGGAACTGTGCAGGTGTGCAGGTGTGCATCAGAAAGCTTTGAGAAGTGAACACAGAAAAGGACAGTCCAAAAAATCAAAAGAATTCAAATCATAGCAAGAACTGCAACACTGCAGGTTCAGTTCTGATTTTAGTGAGAAAAGCTTTCGAACCATTTACAAGAAAAGCACTTAGAACACACAAGGTTGGAGCTGTCGTTGCTACACTGCTACACCTGGAGAAACATCACATGTTTCACATGTGTCATCCTTTGCTTCGATTGTGGCACCTCAAGGAAGTCGAAGTATGTCGAAGTGAGCGGCTACACGTGCCACCTGTCTGTGATTTTTTGAGCGTATGCTACACCGGAAGCCAAAGGAAAAAACCCTCGTTCTGGAGGATGAAACAGCCCGAAAGTAGAGGACATTCACAGGTTCGAGGTACCCTTCTCAAAGAATGACTTATTTCAGAACTTCCTATGTACGGATTTTTCCAACACTTCCATAGGCCATTCTTTCCTTGAATGTACTTCCGGCCTCGCATGGAACCATCGAATGAATCCAACCATCCAACCATCAAGCCCGACCAATGGAAGGATTCGGCGCAACGACGATGTAAAAAAACAGTCCTTCTTTCCCCGAAATATGTGCATATCCAACCAGAACCTTCCCAAAGCTTCTGCATGTCTAACTCCCATGGCAACTTGACGGCTTCACCTATCCATTCGTCCAACAAAATTCCTCCCATTGCCTTCGCAATGACCACTGAAAAAACCCAGGGCGCCGATGGAGAAAAGCTGAAAGTTCAACAAAATCAAGGCCTTGGTCAAAAACTTCTGGATGTTAACATATAACCAGGTCCATTTAGTTGGGCCCAACTTGTCAAATTGATCCACTAAAAATGTGCCCCCCATCCCTGTGGATTGGAAAATGTACAACTTGAGATTCATAGGAGATACGAGAATCGAAGACATCTAGAAATCAGAAGGTGCCATAAGAAAAAAGGAGAGCTGTCTATCACATTGAGTAGTCAGTTAGGGGTCACTATGAGATTCTGAGCATGGTCCTGTAAACTTTGGGCCAAATGATGGAGTGACATACTTTTTTTGAAGGTAGAGATCATTGCCTTGCACAAAGGAGAGGCATGCATAAAAAGACCTGGCCACACTCCAAAGGAGCGATGCACTTTTACAAATCCAGAGTTCCAAAGAGAAAATCACACGCAGTAAAGAACACATACTTCAAAGTCGTGATTGCAAGTTGCATCCAAAAATGCATCTCAAAACCATCTCAAATGCTGCTATAGCCTGGACAAAAAAGAGGCTGGCTGGAACAGGTAACTCCCGGCTTGAAATGTGGCAATTTCTGGTATCCAGCCGTCAGATTTCAGGGGTGTAAGCACTAAGCAACAAGCAGCAACAACAACACAAAGCAACTAACACTTAACATCAAGCAAGACGCAAGAAGCACCTGGCAATAGGCAAGATGCAAAAAACAGGATGCAATAAGCAACAACCAACGATAGCGAAAACCCGACAGGCAACAAGTAAGCAATAGAAGAAGCAACGACAAGCAGCAAGCAACAAGCTAGATGACGGAAGAGGTAACAACAACAACAACAACAACAACAACAACAACAACAACAACAACAACAACAGCGGCAGGAGCGTCAGCTCCTAAATCATCCAATATGCCAATATCTAATTTCCTACATCCTACATGTTTTCCACCTGAGTTGAGAACCAAGAAGTAAAACTCACCTCGACTGACAGGCCTGGAAAGCGTAACCAAAAGATGGCCGGAATCAGGAACAAACTGCAACCAAATTCAAACAGTGCGTTCATGGAAATGGATGAAAATGGCCATTGCTTGGAACCGGGAGCATTTTGCAGAATCCACAACGGTTGAGACCAAGTCTATGTCAGCCTCGGTCAACCCCAACAAAGAACACCGCTTGTCGCAGGTCCTCTCAACTTGATCGAAGAACTCTGCGCCTAGGTGGAGCTGCACCAACAATCCCTTCCGTGACTGCAAAAAATAGCCATCCTGAATCCTGGACCATCCTTATCAGTATCATGAAAACACCAAATCCTTATCATTATTATTTGTCATTGTCACAAGCACCAGCACCAGCATCAGCATCATCAGCATCATCAGCATCATCATCATCAGCATCATCATCATCATCATCATCATCATCATCATCATCATCATCATCAACATCGTGATAGTCGCCATTTGTCAATCGTTTATACCGAAATACAGAGCAATCCATCCACCACAGCACATTTCTGCAGCAATGCGACCACCCGCACTGGCTAACCTCCACACCAGCTTGTGTTGGTGAAATCTATGAAGTTGCATTAAGGCATCTAACACCACTACCATCCATGTCTGAAGAGGGCCTTGATACCCCTTGCCAGGATTGAAGAGCAAAGAGAATAGAGTAGCACAAAACCAATAAAGGAAAGACTCCGCCGCAAATTGTTGGTATTGATAAATCTGGTGATGGCGAAACATATCATAAGGATCACGATGGAACCAGCCACTGTGAAAAGTACAGCTAGGTTTTTGGCGATTTCAAGACAATTAGATGTTGGCCTCGACCGTGTCAAGCGACAAGCCAGTATGGCAAAATCCTTAAAGGATGGGACAGCCAGCAGCCAAATGGCCAAACCTTCAACAAAAATCCACAGAGTGGAACTTTGATACCAGTCAACAAGATGGGTATCATGTGCGAAGGTAATCGCCAAGTCCATGAACGCCCACACGATTGGAATCGTTACTGCAAGCGACCAAGTGGTGGTGAAGACTCGCTCGCTGAGGTCACGCATTAAAATGTTCATCACCTCCGAACGCACCGTATTTTCAAAGATACTCTGGCTTCCAAACCAAATGTCCACACATTTTTGCACCACCTTCCGGTCACAAATCAAGACATCCCCCGAGTCACTCACATGCTGCCGATCACAGCAAGAACTTTTCGTGGAGTTAAAGGAGATAGAGGATAGCTGATATTTCATAGTGTCCAAGTCTCGAAAATAGTTCCGCAGGGTGCTGACAGCTGCATAGGCCACCACCAAACCGCCCAGGAGAGCACCAGCCACCGGCAGGAAAACGGTGGTAGGGTTGGAATCCACCGGGACCATTATGATTGGAATCATTGCAGCAGCCACTGTTACAAACACTGCAGCAGAAACTGGGCCAAGCAAGATGGGTCTAATGATCAGTTGTTTCTTGCGATCTGGATTACTTTTCAAAAAAGCTGCCAATTCAAATAGACACCACAACCTTTCTGTCCAGGTAGGATCCCACAAGATGAGCATTGAATCCGAACTTTTCAACAGCCCAGCTAAGCTAAAGATGGCCTGTGTTTTCAATTCATTATCGTTTTGGCTGATACAAATACGATCCAGGAAAACATAGGACTGAGGCCGCCAAAAGATGATGACACAAATTGTGACTAGCAAGCCAGACCATAATGCCCAACATGAAAACAATTTTCCATCATCCCATCCTCTGTCCAAGCCAGGCAAAAGTCCAATGTAAAACAATGGCACTGTCAGTATAGCATAAAGCCCACCACAAAGGACAGCGACCGGACCATTGTAGAGGAAAATCAACGTTGCGATCTTTTTCCTTGGAAGTCGAATGAGTACAGGAATCGACATGTCCGACGCTGTGATGGAACTTCGGTTTCCTTTTCAAAAGGGAGGAAACGGGAAAGATGTGTATGTGTAAATATATTTATATATACATGCTCATTTATGTAAACATAGATCATGTGTATCCGCATACATGCACATGTGCTTTTGGTCCCCGATACCCTATTTCATCAATAGAAAATGCTTCGCTCACAAAGTAGAGTTTCCATTGCCCCCCGTGCCACGAATGACTCCAAAAAGTAGATATCTTGTGGCTAATCTGACTCTTGAAAAAAAGGTCACGCTCACATTCACCACGCAGTGCCAACGCACACTGCTCAAAGGCACAAAATGCCGGCGTCACTCGCAAAACCTCAGGATTCGTGATCTTCATCATTGCGATCTGCTCCGCAAGCTTCGGGAGTATTTCAGAGATCTGAAGTTCTACTTGAGATTCTCGGTGTGCTGGCGGTGATTGGTCAGGCTCCAAGCTGTGACTGAGACTGCTAATACTGCTAATCCGCCTAGATCTGTGTCCAGTGTTTGAGCTTTCATTGCTGCCCTGGTCATCCCAAACAGGTCTCTCTTGAGGCACATCATCCCAAATGGGACTTCCAATCTCCAACTCAGTCATCTGGGAGTCTGGGAACTTGAAAAAACAATTAAGATTAAAAGCACCAGCTTGAGCCGATATGGATTGACAACCGAAAATGGAGTTGAAGGCACATCTAAGGGTGTGAGGGAGCATTGTTTTCTCCTCTCCCCGCATGATTCAGAGGGGTCAAGCCATACCAACATTTCATCAAAGGCCCCTTCAAGAACTTGATTCAAAAGAAGCCTCAACCTTCTCTCCCAAAATGATGGCTAAAGCATGCGCATATAGTAGTACCGCACGAGGCGGTGCCGGAAGTTTCAAAAGGTAGATATTATACAAATCAAAACAAACATGTGCCTATAGGAATTCACTCTTTGACACTTCTGTTAAGGCCGGTCCAGAGGCTAGTACTAGTACAAGTACCAGTTGTATTTCTTCTTCCTATTTCTATGGGGGGGACCATACCATGAGGGAAGCACGGGGGACTTGGAGCTTGCACCCATATAATGTGTATATACATGTACACAGTATAGATTCCATGCCAACAAGCAAAGGGTACCGACAAGGGTCTACAAGACATTAAAAGAATATAAACGAAGCATGCTTCCCAAACACAGCCGACACACACTTGTCAAAGTGCCAAGTCATCCCACCATCCATCCACACCAATTGAGCAACAAAGACTGGCCATGGAACACCTGCAACATGGCAAGCTTGTTCAAATCTCATGTTTGACTCGACGTTTTCCCGCTGTGCACAGCAGTGCCTCCTCTTTATCGAATCCAAGTACTTCAGAAGAAGTCGTGACAATCGGGCTGATCCTAAGTTGCTTGCTTTCAAGGGTTGTGGAAAAGGCCATATAGACAGATAAGTTGAAGAAATGCAAAACAATCAAATAGCTTTAGTTGTGCAAGTGATAGTTCTAATCAAAAGGGTAGCAGGATCCGGACCCTCTATCAAGTCTCATCAGGGCTTCTTGGAGCACGGTTTCTCCGAAAGATCAAACTCCCATAGCTTTACCTCTACATACTCCCCCTCTGAGGCTTTGGCTGGACTGGCAGGCCTGACCACATTGAACCAGCGCCATCGATTCGTTCTTTCAAAAAAACGCATTTGATAATCAAATTACGAAAGTCCTTTTCCTTCTCTACAAATCCTATTACAGTATATATTCATCATCACAACTTTCCATATCACTCACGTTTCCTGATTTTCCAAAGGCACACAATCCCTGTTTCAATTCGGCTTCATGGAACACCTTACTATGTCACTACGCTGCCTGTTTGGCGCATCTGATGAAGGAGCCTCCTGGAGGCAATGTCCGGTGAATAGCGGTTGAATGGCAATCCTGCGGCAAAACCCAGTTGTTCTCCCACGTGCCTGAAGTCCAGCAACAGCAACCTCTGGCTCACCTGCAAAATTCACCCAAACCAAATCAAGAGATCTCTGCGAAGTTTATTCTGACTACTGTTTGTCAACCATGTTTACCATATCCACACCTTCTCCGCATTCGTGGGTTTCTGCATCTTGAACTCCAAAAAGAGATCCATAGGACCAGGAGCTCAATGCGTCCATAGAACTGCAAGCATCGCGCATCGCTGAAGTGATGGGGGGAATCGGCCCTTCATGGGCAATCTTTGAATGCTCCGCTTCATCAATCAAATGTATGAAATATCCTACAACTCCCCTTTGGCTTCGATCCGAGATCTTCAACATCTTCAACATCAACATTTCCGCCCATTTCAACATCCAAGTCATCCAAATTTTCAAATATGCCAGGACAGTCCTGCCTCGTGGCGCCCATTGCGAAGGAGTCCATGACACTGGCACCTCCCCCAATACATTCACCAAAAAAACAAAGGTTTGGAAACGGTCAAAAACAGAACCGTTCTTTTTGGTCCAAACGTGCCTGCAGCAATCACTCCAGAGCCCAAGCCCATCACACCAGCTGTGGCACCTTCCACTTTTTTGAGAAGACAAGTCGCTTGAAAGATCTTGAAAGATTTGGTGTTTTAGTTGGCTGGATCCCTTTAGGCAATGACTGGCAGCAGCATCCATGCCAGTTAGAACTGCCTTGGCTGCTCGTCCACAATGTCGAATCAAAAATGCATCGCGGTTCGGCTTTGACAAGATTTGGCACCCCTGCATCAAGTGCTTCTGCACCAAGGAGGGACTCCAATGCAGACAATGCTCGGAAAAGCCTGTCCAAATCAGCAAAGAAACACACCAAAAGACAAGCGTTTCACCGTGGACATTCGCTTCATATTTCATGCAAAGGTGACAGCGTTCATAGTAGCGTGGAAAAGGATAATGGAGCCTCCACGCGATCCTACACTTCATAGGGATCAACTACTCACCACAGAAATCTACATAGCAAATGAACATTGTTAGAAGTCACCCGCACCTTTCGCCTACTCACTCACCTTTGGCTAAACTTTAGCTCAGTTGTAGTTGTGTTCTGCTAATCAGTTGCCGTTTTTCTGGATGATCCTGGTGGGCCTCAATGCTGATGCATCTTCCAAAACATTTTCTTGCACCAGGATGTCCATTAGCTGCCTTGGCACAGGTTTTCTGGCACTCTGGTTCCAATTAAGATATTAAGATCTAAATGATGAAAGTGCTTCATCTTCAAAGAATTTAGTCTTCACGCTCTCATCAAACAAGCTCAAAGGGTATGAAGCGGCATTTCAGACCATCTACACAATCAACACCTGCCGCACCTTCGTCGAGCGGGTGAGAGATGGAGGACGACTCTTGCCATTGTGATAGGAGATGTTACTTTCTCGGCTTCCGCAACTGCAACCTGCTACACCGAAGAGCTGCCACGTTGAACATTCAAACATGCAGGCTGCACAAGATACTAGCTATCAAAGGATGTATATTTGTCAAACTTCTGATATGTAGACGAACTTTAGTCCAAACAGAAAAGAAGCATATAGCAGCAGCAATAGCACCAGCAATCTATTCTGGCTTGTACCGGTCTCATGTCTTTTGGTCCTGTTTTACCTCAGTGCCATGGTGATTTGCGTTTCACAGTCTGTCTTTCTTGTGTGCTTTTCGCGGCAGGCACAGCACTTTGGGACTATCTTCTGTCTCTTGTTTTTCTACGGAAAAACAAGAACTAGTCTTATTGCATTTTGGATCGCAAGGATTGCTCTGTCAGCTGCAGTGGACTTTTCATGTGGAAACAGTCCTGTCTGCTTTTCCGAGCTGCCCAGGTGCACAGCGTGAGATGAAGGACCAAAATCCAACAGTTGTTGCATTTGCTGTGTGTTTTCAGCTGTCACTTTGAAGTCGTTTGTCACTTGTTACTTGTTGCAAGAATGCTTTGTTTACTTGTTGCACTTTTGCTTTGCAACGACATGTTCAGAAACCATGGCATAGATCTGTTCCGATCACTTGTCTTGATACGACAAACTCATACCTCTTCTTTCTATATCTTGAAATCTCTTCTCCTCCTTTGCCTTGTTTAGGCCATTAAATCTTTTCAGCCTATGTCTCTTCATATGACACCTTCATATCTCTCGTTCATGTTTTTTAACACAATGTAGGAGATCTATCACTATCTATAAACTCTGCGTGCCATTGCGGGCTGCAGTGCTACATCTTCTTTTGCGTATGCATTTCTCCGTTCTTCTTTTCTTCTATATTTGAATATCTTCTGATGTTGTCCCTTGTCTTGCCGTATGATATGGCAAGTTCATATCTCTTCGTTTACAGTACTTCTTCACACCATCAAGCACGTCTATTCACACTGTGTGCCTTTGGGGGCCACGGTGCTAAATCTTCATCTATATTGAAACATTATTTGCTCGTCATTCTTTCTGTGTATGACAACTTATCCTTTTTCTCCGTGAATATCCTGAATATCTGCGAGGGCACCCCACTGAGCAGTTAAAAGCCTAGCATCTACGGACGGCAAAACATAAAAATGGAGCCGCACCTGGCCGATGGAGTCCAATTCTGAATCTGACAGCCTTGGGCGACAGAATTTCACAAGATATGCCACACAAAAAAACTGCAGCCGTGAGGAGTGAACGCTGCCAGAGCGGCTAACGAAGTGCGATAGATGCGTGCACCTGTCACAACACTTGCAACAAGCGATTGAAATCCAATAGCTCTCAAAGCAAGCTCAACAAGTGTCTAGCACCTCTATGGATCCTCTCCCACTGTGCGCTTTCCTTCCAGGATCAGCAAATGATTTGTGTGCAAGACGGCTGTCAATGCGAGAACGCCTCGAAAGATTACAATGAAATTTTGTGCCTCAATCTCATCAGTCTGCGCCTCAAACGCACAACTACAACAGTAACAAAACAAACATGAAGACGACTGTTGGTTCCACAACAATCATACGTATGTAGCAACGGAAGCTGTCTTTGGTTGGGTAGGCAGTTGAGTGTGTCGCACGGTCTTTGAAAACAGTGCTAAATAGATAGGAGGCTTACAAGATGTGCATCTCTGCAACTTGCATCCTGGTGTTGCCAAATCAAACAAGACCAGCTGGTATGGCGCTGGCAGCAAGAACTGATAGATGAGCCAGATGGGCATCAATCAGCAGCGCCAAGTGGCGAGCCTCGAAAGGCTTGAAAACTCTATATCTTGGTGGACACAAGAGCATGCTTTCACAGGCCTGCACTTGTACAGGGAGAGAGACGAAGCCACTCACCACAATGGTCGACAGGGATCGTCGTTCAAGTTCTTCTAAGTCCTTTGATACACAACATGTTTTTGCTGGCTCCCAAAAAATTGTCCATGACATGATGCAATCTTCTGAAGACCCCGGCAAGCCATTCATTGACCCACGGTATGAGCCATTCCCGCTCAGCAGCCGCAGCCTCTGCTACCTCTTCATCCCCGACTTCAACCAAACAGACAGTTTCCAACAAAGTTCCGCAGATACTAATAACTACTGGTATGAATGAATTGGAATGAATGCTGCCAGTTGCTGTCTTAGTATCAATCCCACATCACGTTTCAATCAATGTCTACCAGGATGCCTGTGATCTTCGACACAAAAGCCGCCGCATCAATCGCAGGATCACCCGACTGACCTGTGCGGCTTGCAACAAAGCTACACTTCCAGCAAGAAAAAACAACCTTTCAGACCTCCCAGTTGCTTTTTGACCGTCGGTCAGGTCTTTGATTTCAGGAAATCATGATGAAATTACCTTTCGCCTCTCTGTCATGTCATGCTGTTTGACATCTCATATGGCCTCACTTGGTACATCATAGTCAAGCAGCTGTCGCAATGTGGGAGGCACCTCCTGCAAGACTGACATCAAAGATAAAGACTATCAAAAAATACATAAAGTCACCAGGGTGCTTTCAGACCAATATCATTACTATTATAAATACTTTTTGTCTTTATCTTACAATACTCTGCAGCAACACTGCACTAGCGCTTGGGTCATTCTCCACTCCCACCTCCACCTCAGAGAGTTGAGCAGTGACAGTGGGCAGGAAGTCCTGGAATTTCCATCTTTTTCAACGAATCGTAAAGTTGGTAACGATGGAAACAAACTCGACTGCCTCGGCCTGACTTTGTTCATGGCTAGCCATGATTCCATCACTAACTTCACTAACATCTTTGGCAACTTTCTGTTTGCTGTTTCTGCTGGCTGGAGAGTTGCAGGTGCTTTTAAGAATCATTCAAGTCACAGAAAACTTCACTGGAATCCATTATCTGCTTGATCCAACAGCTTCTGCGGAAGTCACAAGAACTTCAAAGCCGATAGATGGCATAGGTTTCCAACCTTAGCATCGCTCCGCACCCTTTTCATGAATCGCCTTGTCAAGTCAAAAAGACTACGTAGGGATGATGGGATAGGAAGTTATCAGAAAAGAAAGCGGCTACGACTAAGTAACTAAGCTGAATCCCCACCAATCTGGTCAGTCATATTCATACCAATTATATAGCTATTCAAGTCATTCCCCCAAGGCTACGTACGAGTACTGTGTTGCACTGCGTCTTGCAGCCCACATGCAGCAAAAGGCTGCCCAGTGGACGCAGTGCCGTGCAGATTGCTGCACAATGCTGCACAACAGCAATGCCAACGGCAAATTCAATGCCTTTTCCAAGGCTGCACACAACTGCAGTGAGTTGGTCAAGGCCATGCACGGACAAAGCACTGGTCGCGGGGCAACATTGAGAGCAGTGAAACTGTGGTTCATTAATCATCTGTCACCAAAAAAACAGAGTAAGTAGGTATAAAAGGCAAGAAATACAGCCCGGTGTCCGCGCGCAATCCCAAGTGGTGCCAACCAGGAGGGTAAATTTCAGGATAAACTTGATAAACGACATCTTGCAAGGTTTACAGTTGGTGGACAAAACTAACACTTCAAAAAACCGTCCACCTGTGGCACCTCCTATGGGCCTTGTAGAAAACCAGATAGCAAATTAAAGCACCGATGCAGACCTCACCGGCGTAGGTACCTTGCATTCGCATCCAGGGAAAAGACATAACTTACAACTTACAATGGTTGTAACTTCATGTTTAGTCAGTCTTCAGTTTGTCTTAGGAGCCCAGCCCCTGAAGACATCTGATCTTGAAGCAGGTCCTCCCAAGAAATTGCTCCTCTGAACTTTAAGAAAATGCTGCTTCCAATGTCGCAGTCCTGGATCTTCCCTGCAGGTTTTGACACCACGTCTGCTACAGGTCCAGGACTGTCCAAAACCTGTGGATCACAAACAGCAAAGCCGCAAAGCCTTGATTCTTCGAAAGATTGTAATCTGCCCGAGCTTTAAATCCACGCCAAATATTTCTTCAATGCAGTCGCCTTTAGGGAGGCCATTGGGCCATCATCGAAGGCTTTCAGGACGCTTTCGGCCGCCTGTCTCTGATTTCTAAGCATCGCGGAGTGTTTGAGATGAAAATACCAACATCCAACATGTTTTCAACTGTCAGTTCAAAGTCCTTCGAAAGGAAGTCGGTCAAGCAAAGAAAAGAAGCTCTGGTGCCACATGCAAACCCAGACCTTGAGCTGGCCCTCTGATGAAGCAAGCTCCTGGCATTACCATGGCGACACTTCTAGCTGCAGTTTGGCTATGGACCCATTCGAAGTGGCCCGACCTGCTCTGCATCGTTCAAATGTTCTGAAGCAAGGCCCTCTGCACCTCATCATAAGTCGGTTTGCAACGGAGGAGTCACTTAACGTCTTATAACATCACAGATCTAGGATTCACAACTTTGCGCTTCGCGCACATCCAGCTCCGCCAAGCGGAGGCATTGTGCACTGCGTGTTTGGCTCTGCCTCGCCTAAGCAGCTACGTCGTTGTCTATCAACATAAACGTTTGCAGTAACACCAGCATGGCCGTTTCAACCCAACAGAAATCAAACAATCCAGCGAAGCTGGCAGCTGGTCTCGACCTCTTCAAAAGCTTTGGATGCAGATTCTTGTGCCACTTCCGCATCCTACGGCGTCTACACAGGAAAACATCTCTTTCAAGCGCGCATCCAAAGCACTGTCCTTCACGGCCAAGTGCTCAGCGTCAGCTGGCGGTATAGCCTCCATCAAGAAAGCATCAAGCAACTGTGGACATACCACTACTGTGTAATGACCGATGTCAGGTCTGTGATCCAAGAGAAGATTGATAGGTTTGACATATCGTCTTCCATCCCACACAAAATGCGCGGTTTGCACCTCTAGGAGAAGAGAGAGAGCACCGCAGAGCTGCTCCAGGACTGCTTTGTCAAAAGGGCCACGTTTCTGGCGCAAATCGAAATTCTGACTGGATCTCATGATTGTAGGGGCACTGTGGCTAGTTCAGAATCCTGCACCCGTTTGGAGCGTGTGCCATGATTACTATAACACTAGAACATTTATCCTGGGCTGTGCGGAAGGTTTTCTATGAATGGCATCACTCATACAATCCATCTTATACATTCCACATGTAATAGCATTGCTAGCATTGCATGTATCCCATCTATCACCATCTGCTGAAGATATGCGAAGACGCCAAGAAAGCACCTCTGGAGTCAATTTCACAGAGGATGCAGCTGCATCCTTCAACGAATCCTCCAACTTGACGCGACCCTCGGATAGCTTGACTATCAGCCACCATTGGCCACCGTGAATCTTGAGGACTGCACTATGATTGGAAGGACGGCAGCAGCATGAGTGTGGAGATCCTCAAAAATGTGTTTATTGCAGCACTTGCCACGAATTGCCGCTGCAACTCCTGAATACTTTGAGGGTCAAGCAGAGCTCCCTTCCACAATTGCAGGCATGTGCCTTTCTTGCAATGAGACAATGACATGCAAAAATGAATTGCCCATCATTTTTTGGAAAATATAAAAGCAAACGGTTCCGATATCAGCAAGTCCAAGAGGTATTGCGATCATGTGCCTCTCGACAACAAGCTGCAGTTCCTCTTTGCAGCCCGCAACCTGCTGGCTCACATCGTTCCACACTGACACACTGTCAGAGTAATAGCATGATACGACAAGCTGCGATCACACGACACACTTGGATGTCTGCAGAACTGACCCATTTACCTACAACTTGTTCAAACATCTTGGCACCATCATGGCCTCAGCTAGCTTGCTCCGTCTAATCTTCAGCTCCTGATGGCAACGACGATTATCGCACGAAGAGATACTTTGTATGATTTTTATATCATCGTATCTTACACCTACAGCTGACGAGAAAGCTCCTCTTCAGCCACATCCAAAGCTTTCCGCTTGGATTGGAGGATCTTATTATCTTCAAGAAAGACATCCTGCAATACACAGCCAGAGAGGCACAAATGGTAGAATCAATGAGCATTGCTTTGGGATGCTCAAAGTATCTTGCCTTAGCAGAACGAAAGGCTGCAATGGCTCTAGTGAAGGCCTAGCCGCGCCGTGAATCTCTGTGCATCAAACGGGTCGGATACTGAAAGGTCAGCTCTCGCTTCCGTGAAACCGAAAACACTGACGAATCGAGAAATCTCAACACCTCCCTGGCATCCTGCAGCTCTTGTGCTCTGTCCTTGCAGACGAGTTGTTGAAAGGGACAGGCACTGCCTGGCCTTCACACTTGATCTGCCAAGGTAAATTGGCTAAGGCATCAACATTTGACAGTCTTAGTCTGGCTGTAAACATTTTGCTTCAGGGAACATTTAGCACCTGCACAACCCACAGATTTTCAGAGCTTTCCGCCTTGGTGATGCTTTGACACTTTTGTGCCTGTCGAGCCAATGCTTCCAGAATCTTGAGTCCAACAAATAAGATGACACGACGCACCTCCTCTGCAGCCTTTTGGCAAGTGACACGCAGAGTCTTCTGGCTATTGTTAAAGGCCTCACAGAAGCTTGAAGATGTGGAAGGAGCTACACAACAACAATCTAGGTGATTCGATCCTGATGGTTCAGAGCGAACACGCCGCACATCTTTGTTAGAGGAAAATCATTCACGTCATTTATTGGTAGATATTGCACTCAATGAACTCAGTGTCTCGAAGCAAAACACTCTGAAACCCTGCTCCTCTTTGGCCAGCTCAGCCCCATGTGTCTGAAATCGGTGACGTTCCTGGTGCCATCTGCAGAAAAATGTCAACATCCAATTCACGCTGGATATTGAAATACATTGTATATATGTAGATCCTGTATATCTCAATATGTGTTTCTATCTGTGTTTCTATACCCAACTACCCCGCAATCAGATTCCTCGGGACAAATGCGTAGGCTTGTCTTCACAAGAAGCCTCAACCTGAGGCACAGAGCTTGACAAAACCCAAAAGAACACATAACTCTCTGCTCAGAAACCTCAGTCCCACACAACTGCCGTCCACTGTCAGACACATCCAACAGCTTATCCACTGCCTGCCCAAGAACTGAACAACGACTTGGAGAAGTTCGTAGTTATCTTTAGGCTTCAAACGTTATAAACAGCAAATGAGCAGCTCTAATCCTGCTCCACATCTTCCACGCATCTTTCTCTGGAGAACGCTGCAGACCCCTGTCAAATTGCAGGGGGGGCTTAGGCGGCAAAAGTAGCGCTTGTCCAACAGGAGCTTCATAGTCACAGACTTGTCAAGTTTCAGTGGCCTCCAAGCAGGGCCTCTTGCTTGGACCAGCAGGAAGACTCCTTCAAGTGCCATTCAAATGACTTTATCACGCATGAGAATCAGTCCATACTCCCTAATCAAAGCAGATCACTTAAGTTCACTTCTGCCCATCTGCCAGACCTTCCAAATCTAAGGGACCAAATATGATACAAATATCAAATATGAA
Source organism: Breviolum minutum Mf 1.05b.01 (assembly GCA_000507305.1). Lineage (NCBI taxonomy): Eukaryota > Dinophyceae > Suessiales > Symbiodiniaceae > Breviolum > Breviolum minutum. Next base: position 265,868 of record DF239150.1, read on the forward strand.
AAAAAAAGAATCAGATCTAATGATGTTGCAACAAACAACCATTACAAAGGCAGCATTAGAGTCGCCTTCTCCGTTTTGCATCCAAACCTTGGCAAAAACTGGGGGAATCTTCCGTGGCTCTCAGCTGTACTGCTTGTGAATTTTGAGGGCCACACCATCCATTCCGAATCTTGATGTGGATCTGATGTGGGGGCTTTAAGGCTTTATGTTTTGGAAGGTACGAAGGTACTCAGCTAAGTAGCTCAGAGTTGCTACGTTGATGGATATCTGGGTGTGTCTTTTTGTCTTTGTAGCTTCTGAGCACAACAGTTCAACGTCTTCCTTTCAACTCCTGACCCATGATGCACTGACTTTCCTCTATCTAAATCCTTTTCGCATTTTTTTTGCTGTGTTCTGCCGGAATTTCCAAGTTCCTACAAGCATCAGTCAGCTTGTGTGCCGGATTGTATGTTGACTGCAATATGGTGGCCAGAAAGCCTGTGCTGTGCTAAAGCTTTGAGCCTCAAACATTGCTCTGCTTCCACTTGTCGCTGAAAAAAAAAACGCCCGAAAACCAACAACTCTCCCTGTTGCAAAGTTATAGCCTGACCAACAACTGCAAATCCCTTTCAGTCTCCCAGTTTGACAACCAAGGTCAATGTGATCGAACATGATTGAACATCCATTTTTCCTTAATGGTGAGAGGCAGTTTGCAAGGCCTCTGCCTTCAGCCTCAAGTCTTTGGCGCAGGAACTGCAGCAACCCCAAATTGCAGGTGACGCAATTTGCGCCAACCGTAACTTGGAAGCAAAACTTGGAGATAATTTTCATCAGTTTTCAGCGGTCAGAAACGGCTCGAGACTTCACAGCACGAGTTCTGGCCGACCGATTTCATTCGTTTCACTTCTCTTTCTTCTTTTCTGCGGCCTGGCCCATAGTCCACTACTCTGCAAGTACGCGATGCAACGAGACTTTGAAGCTGTTGAGATCCAAGTAAATCACGACAGCCCAGCATCCCAGCATTCCCAAACTCACAAGGCAAGCGAGGTGGATCCGAGTGATACGTGTCTTCTTTTTCTTGTGGAAAAGATCAATCATCCCCAGTCGATATGAGTCGATATGTACAAACGGATACAAATGGGATAAAAGGGTGAGACGACATATTACCCGTCAAAGTCAATGTGATTCAACTTGATTCAATTATGTACATCACAAGTCCCAAAAGGACAAAATCTCCAGCTCAGTCTGGAATGTCGTCATATTGCGGGACTCGGCGGTAGTGACCTGAGCGCAACGGGAAGCGGTGAAGCATTGTAAGGCAAAAATCTTGGGAGCTAAAGAGACCTTGCTCTGAGCATTGTACCAAATTGTTTCACATAGGCATGACCTTTCGCACGTAAGAGATAGCAATAAGTCTGGAGCATTGCAGCAATCCACATCCATTCAATCAGAAAAACTCCCAAGCGACGGCAATCAAAACTGTCAATAGCTTATGACCTTCGGAATCATGTAGCAACCAGCCAGAACGCGACCTCAGAAAACCAGAACAAAAAAAACGAACACGTTCTGACATTTTTGCAGACATTTACAAATCGATTGAGGTTCATGCCTCCCACTGGTCATAAACGCCATGGTCAGCAACAACCAAATCCTCGTGACCGAGTATGCCAAAAGACTCTGCCCACTACGCGTACACCCTGCCCTTTGAGTGTCAAACGGCCAGGCCCCCAAGAAGTTCACAGTAAAACGAGTCAAAGATCGATGTACAAGTCCACCACGGACCCATGCCTGATCCAAGTGTCTTCTTCGCCTTTTCAACAAAAATAGCAGTTTTTGACCCTCTCAGGTCTCAGGGCACCACCCGTCTTTCCCAAAGAAGCTCAAACCTGGCATGCAACACAGAACGATTCTCTGGCAGCAAAAGGTAACTCAGCAGAACAAACATGCCATGCCAACGTGGATTTAGATGGTGCTGCTTGCTGAGAGTAGTGCCTCTGAAGTTCATGGGGCATACATGTATTGGGAAACCTCCATGCCTTGCTTTATGTCCATTTTGGAGGCTTGACCAGCACTGGAAATTTTCAAAGATCCAATCTAAACCCTGCCATGTGGCGTGTAGGCAGCTCCGCGCTGAAAGCCATATGGGCCATGCCTTGCACTGAAAAGGATCAATACAAACGATTTCGATCACTTCGCATTAGGCCTTTGGACTCGAGCCCCAGGGTTTACAAACTTGGTCTGTCTGATTCGCAGGAATAGAGCCGATTGAATAAGCTAGACTCTGAAGTTGTTATGTAGTTCTGAAAACCTCAAAACAAAACCAGCCTGGAATGAAAGGAGCCTGCAGAGGGATGGTAAGCCGTTCCCGGTTTTGCAGCCTGCACAGCTTAACTCTCTCATTACGTCTACGTCATTCTATGTCTGCCCAAGTCGCTGGGAAACCTCTACACCTTTGTCAATCCCAATGCTCTGTATGGCTCAACGCTGAAGACATTAGGGGATCGCCTGATCGAAGCCTGCTACTTTTGGATCATTCAACTCCTGCAGCGATATCTCAAAAAAAGCCATGTTCGTTTCTTATCTGATTTTCAACACTCACAGTCTCCCAAAATGTCACAAAAGGTCCTTGTACGCTGATTGGAGCTGCTGAAAGGCTGCATGGGAGTTGGGTGCCTTACCTCAGCTCTTGGGCAACCACAACTGGCCGGACAGTCAGCAACGCCAAGTCTTGCACTCTTGTCTGGGTGGAGCTGTTTTGCCTGCAAGGGCTGATCAAGTTCCACCAACAAGGCTGCACAAAGACCAACACCACGCAATCAAATTTCACCAAGCAAGAACATTGGTGTAAGCTTAAACAGTATTGACGTCAAAATTTGCGTTGCCTTGTCTAAATAGGCTTTTCGAATTTCATCACTGCTGGCTCCTCGCGAAACACCTCAAATTTTGGATTGATCTTTGGTGGTGGAGAGAAATAATAAAGTCCTGCATGGTGTTGCTTCTTGTGTTCCGGATCATCCTAGGCTTTGGATTTGGTCATTTGTTCATCCTCTTGACTGAGGATCCAACCGAGGATATCGTAAGGGTTCGTCGTGGCGAGAGGCCTCGCAGGAAAATCTGGAGTCGGTGGCTCAGTTCAACTGGGAACAAGAAGCATCTGCAGCCTTCACACTGCAGGCACCGCTACAGGATGTAAGCTGATGCTCAAAGAGGGTCACTACGGTGTGATTAGTGCAACATTTTGAAAAGATGGCAATTCTTGCCTATGCTCAGATGCTTCGAGAAGTCTGGAGCCAAGTGAACACCATGAGGTTGGTTCTGTGATAACTGCAAGCAAGACCACGTTCCCTGTCATCGACCAAGCTCATGGTGCAGTTTCTAAAGGATTTCAGGAGCTTCATGACAAATACCTTCAATTCAAACACCACCTACCTACCTAATGCAATTCTTCTTGTATTTTCCCTACACTTAGACTTAGACAAATGGATCCTGGAGCCAATGGCTGGGATAGACAGGCATGCAGCATGGACAAGTTCTTGCTTTGGTCCGAACAAGCAGCACAGATCAGCACAGCCTGCCTCTTTACCATGGTCCTTCTCAAACTTTTTGACCTGATTGACAACTTACCCTTCTATCTACTGAGTCCTCTTGTGTTGAATCTGCAATCATAGCACAGCCAATGATTTCAACATCCTGTAGTGTGCCACTTAAGACCGTCACCAACTTGAGGAATTCTGAAAGGATCTCCTCTTGACCGAGGTACCCATCACTGTCAAAGTAGCGCCCGACCGAAGCCTCGCATCCGCAGGCCAGCAAGGATCAGAACGAGCAGTCAAGATGACACACCAACGTGAAAATGAAGGAACAGGAATGAACAACCTACAAATCTACAAAGTATAAGTTCATGAATTCGCAGACCCCAGGCAGGCATTTCACTTGTCATTGGTTCTGCAGTTTAAAACTTAGCTGGAATGCTTGCTATATCACATCCAACAATTGTTTTACAGGATGTTGCAGAGTGAGTCACAACTTGTATGTAGCCTAGAGCGAGAGTGTGCTCTGGCGGCCTTGTATGACACCTCTGCTTTCTTCTTCCTGAAGGTGAGCAACAATACATTTCTGAGGGTTGAATTTGTAATCGACTCACAAATTCCAGGCGAGGGATTGGATGCTGGCAAGATGCCGACCAATTCGCTTCCTAACAATGGAAGTTTGGGAAGAGTCTTCTGGCTCGACTGTTGTCGCATGGCAAACGACAGACAATGCTCTGCCTGAGGCCAATTTCCATCTCTTGCGAGAAGGGCAGCATCGTGACGTCAACAAAGACGGTCTCCCCGCCCACCTCATCTTGTACGCACATGAACGAAACAAATAGCTCCCTAAACTCAACAACACCAACTTAATCAGCAAAGGCTTCACAAAAAACCAAGATTCTGTGCCTTAATGCAAATGACCGAGGTCTTGATGACCTGAACTGGGCAAAATTGTCACATTGCTCCATTTGCAGTACCCAATGTACCTTGAACCAAGTTTGGCTTGAGGCATTGGCCAACATGTCAATCAAAGCAACCATGCCGGAGAACAGGAAGTAGCCCACCACACAAACACCAATGTAGATGCGGTCCTGCAAAGGGTCCATGAGCTACCACTAGGCCAATAGACAACGATTCTATTTCTACAGTAGTGTTCTTCACATATTTTGTGAAATACTCCATGAACCCGAAGCAAATGTAAAGCAATTCCAGTCCTTGGGAAACTTCAACACAAACTGGGCATAACAGCCGAAGGAACAACAAACGATGCAAAGGATTATTCTGATATTCGTCCAAAAGTGGTCCTGGCAGCAAGGAAAAATGTTGCCAACTGCGGATGAAATGCAAGAATTGTGTTGCTTTGTTCTGCAGAATCAAAGTGTGTGTCAGTTTTTCAAAAAATGGCTAGCATTCCTCTTGGAAACCCATGCGAGGAAGCCTCGATTTGCATTGAAAGTTGGCAGCTTCACTTAATGGTTTGGTTTCCTTTAAAATTTTGAAACAATTCATTGAACAGCTCTTTCAACTCTGTTTTGGATGCAACACAAAAATGCTAAAAACGAAATGAACAAACATTGCTAGGATGAGAACGCATCGTTGAAGAATTCCGACACCGCCTCCAGGCGATCGTGACATGTTTCAACATTCAACCTTCAATTTTTTCAATCTAAAATTTATGACGCAAAAAAACAAGTAAAGCCTTCAGCAGGTCCGTTTTGGAGTACAAATTCCCTGCCTGCAGGATCAACAAGCATCTTTAAGATTTGGTGAACGGTCCAAAAGAAGAAAAGCAAAACTGACACCACACCTTTATGTCATCTACATCGGGCAACCTCACAACATACAAACAGGCATGTTTACAAAAGAATTCACAAATAAGGTCCCCACTCCATGTCATTCATGAACACATCGTATCAAACCTTCCTGCTTGAACCCATCTGCGGCAAACTATTGTGCAACATCCGCGTCGAATCACTGAATTCATGTATCTTTTGAATTGCTCTTTGATGTTCATAAAATCTAGTAGGATGATGAAACAAACTCAACAGGATCCACGGCATGTTCCAAACACTGTCAGGGAACCCAATGCAAATGGATGGTCAATTCAAATGCGACTTTTTTGCTGCTAATTCGATCCGTTCGCAAATTTAAGAACTGCAGCGTATATCAACACAAAACATGGAAAGGGATACTTTTTTTGTAGACATATGACGACACACACATCAGCACATACGATTCACATTGACACACATTGTCCATACATGGTACATACCTACATAACTACATACCTACTTACCCACCACTTTCTTACATATTTACAAACATACATACATACATACATACATACATACATACATACATACATACATACATACATACATACATACATACATACATACATACATACATACATACATACACACATACATACATACATACATCCATACACCATCCATACATACATACATACATACATACATACATACATACATACATACTGCATACACACATACATACATACATACATACATACATACATACATACATACATACATACATACATACACACATACATACGTACATACATACATACATACATACATACATACATACATACATGTATACGTACCTGTATGCAAAAATGTTTATAACCCCTATTTCTTTTGAAAGATTACAAACAACTCAAAGGTTTGGTGGTCGTTGCCATGAACAAAATGGTTTCTCTGAAAAACTTTTCTCTTTTCTCTTTGGTGGTATCATGCTTTTCTTTCTCTTCGCTCGACCTCATTTCGGTTTGTTAATGATGATTTGAAGGATTTCTCTGTTCTCACTCTTTCTGACCCGCCGCTGCAGTCTTTTACTGGAATGATTAGCTTCCGTGAGATATTCTGACAACTATCGACCAAAAAAATTTTCTTTTTTTTCCTCTCGAGCCTCCGGGAGTCCGACAACCATCAAGTCCGCGCGCTCAACTAGGAAATCACTGCATTCCCAGCTATGACTTTAGTCCTGCATTGCAGCACACCTCTTTGAACTTGTGAGCCTTAGAGGCCTTAAAAGCTTCGTTCTAACAGTTTCTTGCTGAATGATCATCCTTAGGAGGCTTGTTAGAGTTCCCAGTGCTGCAAGTTGCTTGAGAAGAGACATGCAGTCGAGTAGCATTCTTGGTGACCAACAAAACATTGCATGTTCATAACGGAGTTGAACTGCTCCGCGCTTCTTCTCAAGGGATTCGGAAGAAAGGTACTCCAGAAAGTTGCCGACTCCGCTGCACTCCACGGGAAATTTGTCTTCAATCTCAACTAATTCCAGTTGTTAACAGACGATGTCTCGCACTAGTCCGGCAATGCAAGAAAAAAAAATGGAAGCTGCAGCGGCGAAAGTCAAGCCAGTAGCAAAGACTGAAGTCCAAATTCCAGGCAAGACGCCACATTGGGATGTTTTTTTGGCTTTCGTTTTGGGGGAGTGAAAATGTGCTGCAGGTAGGTCTTGCAGGACAGAGTCTCCACAGTTCGCTGGATTTGGCGCTATTGTAACTCTTTTTTTGTATCAAGACGCATCGAAGTGGTCGTAACGCAAGAGGTCATCGTCAAGTTGTCGGTGGAGGTGTGGGTAATGGGTAGCTACTTGGGTGAAGTGCGGGTCTGCAGGTCAACGAAGAGATTGCGGAAGAATAAGATTGAGCATAATGTCGGAAATGGCGCTTACGCCTTCTGCCTGGTAGAAGGTGGCGGGGCAAAGTGCTGCGTATGTGTTGGATAACAACAGAGAAATAAGGCAGTGGACATCAGAGTCATCTGGGAGAAGGTTAGAGAAGGAGGAGATTGGACGGAGGGCACGAGTAAGTTTTTCAACAAATCCAGAGGACAGTGACAGAAAGGGCTGTGGAGCCCATATGAGAGAATCTATGACAGATAAGACTTTCTGCTTCGATTGCACTTTTGCACTTTACGCTGTCTTCAACCTTCATGTTGGTGATCTAGACTCCTCTCAAGTTATCTTGCTCGCTTTCTACGAGAGAGCAATCCACTGCCTGTCCGGTGACTAAATATGGACAGAACTGGTTGCTTATATCTTCTACTAAATCTTTGCAGAAGCTGCCGGATTGGATTAGTTCTGCTCTTTACTTCTTGACCAGGTTTCCTGTTACCTTTATTTGGTGCTGCTTCTTTGCTGCAGCAAGTCGAAAATAACTATTTTGGTTGAAAAGTGATTTGGGCAAGTCTTTTCAGCGGATATGCTGCAAGGCCTCATGGGAATCGTCTGTTTTATAATTTTGAAACTCCAATCTGACTTCGCTTTCTCGATTAGAATTCTATTTCTTCTAGCGATTTTCGTGGACCTCGTCCAGCCTCGCTGAGGCCTCGCCATGTGCAAACAAATCAAGTTTCAGGCCTTAAACCATGCTTTCGATGCTATCACTATTTCATTATGTTTTACTTGAGTTTTCAGGTTTTTTTTGTCATGTAACGTTTGCCTCCACAGATGTTTGAGCTTTAGACAATTTTTTCGAAGGTTAGTTGTATTGGACTAGATTTGATCTTAGCCTAACTTGTCTTGTATTTCATTTTAGTCCAGACACAAGCTTCAGAATCTTTTTTTTTGAAAAAAATTCCTTGGATCCCAGAACGGAGTGAGAAAACGTACCAAAAACTAGTACTCTCAGCATGGTCCTCCGCAGTAGCGTGGTTAAAACTTGTACAAGCAAAACGTTGGAATCTTGCACCTTTCTACACTGTCTTTGCTTCGCCAAGCTGAGATAAACTGAGCAGACTCTGAGATAGTGCAGTTTCACGTTTCACACGTTTCACCCGTGAGATACGAATTACTTGGTTTTCCTCGCAACACATATCTCTTAATAAGTTGGACTTTCATCAGAGACTCTTACACCAATGGCAACCACTTTTGTACAACTTGCCGTTCATCAGGACACAATGTGTACGTCTAGCTCTGACGTAGGTGCTACCCTCGCATTTCAGCAAAGCTCTCTCCTGTCCACCTTTGCTTCCTCTTGGTGGAATGCGTTTTTGTTTGAACTTTGTTGCCTTTTTGCATGTTTTTGGATAAATTTCCTGATGTATTACATCAAGTGGTGGTTACGGCCATAGCGTCCTTAACACCTTTGTTCAGCTGACTGAAGGGCGTTCCGCCCGGAATTTACCTAAGCAGCCGCCAGCAAAAAAAATCCCAGTACCGTAACAGAGATGCGTTAGACATGACCTCTGACAGTTTGTTTCACCGAACTTTATGTTGCACTTTGTGTTTACAATCCTAAGACCACGTATGTCGTCGATCACTCCTGCTGATACATTCTCGTTGAAGGTATCTTGACACCTAATGACATCTCGTCCGATGCTTAGGTACGACGCATTTCATCGACACAGACTCTGGAATGGGGAGCTAATTAATTTGTTGGTGTGCATTTGCTTTAAATGCAACTTGTCGAATAGGTTGAACATTTTTGTAATTCATATGAAAAGTCCTCTTTTCACTTGCGTTGCTGACTGAAGGGCCTTGCTCGAGACCTATGGGGCACTCTAACAGCACCCCGCAAAAAAACAAGCAAAACGTTTGGACCGAAACAACCCACCCTGAAAGAACAAACACTTAGAACGGAGAGGATTCTATTCACGTTTTGCGCCAAAGCGTTGCTTGCATGGTGGTGACTTTGACAAGTTCTCCTTCAATAGCTGTGGTCCCGAGTGGCATCAAAAGTAAAAATTCGAGTTGGGCTGCAATCTCATAAGCTGCAAACACAAAGTGACAATTTTTCGCATGTCTAGATGGGCCACAAGCTGTCAGTAAATCCAGATCCTTGCCAGGTTTTCGCAGGATCTGAAGCAAAGCACTAACCATCTAGAGGTTCCAGATCCGCGCCAAATTGTGTATGCGCGCATAATAGGTTGCATTGCACTTGTCAGCCTTCAAAATCTGGTTGAAAAAACACATGGAAGATCAAGATGCTCACCAAACATGGCGCCTGTGCAGGCAACAACTACGATGCAATTCAAAGTCCAGAAAAACGTCTAAAATCACCTTAGATTTTTGTATGATTTAACTAGAAGAGGCCTGAGTAGAGTTCAAAGGGCTCCATCAAGACTTAGCTACGTCATAACGTTGCAGAGCGGTAAAAAAGCTCGGAAAGAGCTCCGAGGGATTATGAACGCTGTGTACTTTCGTCCAACATTTCAGATCATTTCACCAGACTTGAAGCTGGTGAAGTTGTCTCGGAGTCGCTAATTGAAGTCAATGGTGCTTGATGCTCCGCTTAGCAAGTAAAATGGTTTTTCAATGCATGCGTCTTTCTTCCTCTCTTGGCTCTGATGGCATCTCTGTCTCAATCTTGCTCGACCACAAGGAAATTATTTTTTCTTTGATTCGTCGCTGAAGTGGCCAAGTTGTTGTGGACGTTTTGCTTGTTTCAATTACCTTCCAGCATCCGAAACTGTATCTATGTGCTGCCTAAAGGCGAACTGCCCGGAACCAGTTCTACTACTACTACTACTACTACTATTACTACTACTACTACTACTACTACTACCACTCTTACCACTATTACCACTATTACCACTATTATTACTATTTCCACTATTACCACTATTACCACTATTACCATTATTACCACTATTACCACTATTACCACTATTACCACTATTACTACTACTACTACTACTACTACTACTACTACTACGACTACGAGTACGACTACGACTACGACTACGACTGCGACTACGACTACTACTACTACTTTTACTACTACTACTTCTACTTCTACTTGCACTTCTACTTCTACTTCTACTTCTACATTCTACTTCTACTTCTACTTCTACTTCTACTTCTCCTACTACTTCTACTACTACTACTACTACTACTACTACTTCTACCACTACCACTATTACCACTTCTGATACTACTACTGCTTCTTCTACTACCACTACCATCACCACCACCACTACTACCACCACCACTACCACTACCACTACTATTACTACTACTACTACTACTACTACTACCACTACTACTAGTACTACTACTACTCCTACTACTACTACTTCTACTACTATTACTAGTACTACTACCACCACTACCACCACCACTACCACCACCACCACCACTACCACTACCACTACCATTACCACTACCACTACCACTACCACTACCACTACCACTACCACTGCCACTGCCGCTACCACTACCACCACTACTACCACCACTATTACCACCACTACTACCACCACTACTACCACCACTAGTTCCATTGATTATCTGACCAATTGACTAACTGGCTAACTAACTAATTAACTAGCTAACTGACTAATTGACGAACTGACTGATTGACTAACTGATGAAATGACTAATTGACTAACTAGCTGACTGACTAACTGATTGACTGATAGATTGATTAACTGACGAACTGACTAGTTGACTTACTGACTTACTGACTGACCGACTGACTGACTAACTGACTAACTGCTAATTGACTTCTTGACTAACTGACTATCTACCTACCTACCTACCTAACTACCTAACTACCTACCTACCTACCTACCTACCTAACTAACTAACTAACTA